>QRDG01001746.1:68140-448463 GCA_012064385.1 Puccinellia tenuiflora | reverse complement strand
TGCTTTGACTGCGAGAGCACCTCACTGAGGTAGTAGACTGGCCTCTGACCGGCCGCTGCTTGCCGGGTTCGTCTCGTTCCACCACTAGGACTACGCTGACGACTCGATTGGAGGCGGCGATGTACATGAGCATGGGCTCCTTTGGAGTCGGCGGTGCTAGGACTGGGGTGGTGGTCATCGCCCGCTTGAGTTCCTTGAAGGCGGCGTCGGCCGCGTCGCTCCAGACGAACTTGTCCGTTTTCTTCAGTAAGTGGTATAGCGGGAGAGCCTTCTCCCCGAGCCGGCTGATGAAACGGCTGAGGGGAAGCTAGGCACCCGGCAAACTTCTGGATGTCCTTGACGCTTCTCGGCTGTCGCATGTTGTCGATGGCGGCGATTTTTTCGGGTTGGCCTCGATCCCTCGTGCCGACACCAGGTAGCCGAGTAGCTGTCCGGCTGGAACGCCGAACACGCATTTCTCCGGGTTGAGCTTCATCTGGAAGCGGCGGAGGTTGTCGAAGGTTTCTTTGAGGTCGAGGAGGAGGGTATGCTTTTCCTTGGTCTTGATGACGACGTCGTCGACGTAGGCGTGCGCGTTGCGACCGATTTGGTCGTGCAGGCATTTCTGCATGCAGCGCTGATATGTTGCTCCCGCGTTCTTCAAACCGAACGGCATGGTGGTGTAGCAGTACGGGCCGTATGGGGTGATGAAGGCGGTCTTGAGCTGGTCGTCCGGATTCAGCGGAATTTGGTGGTAGCCGGAGTAGGCGTCGAGGAGGGAGAGGAGGTCGCAGCCGGCCGTGGAGTCGATTACTTGGTCGATGCGCGGCAATGCGAAGGGGTCTTTAGGACAAGCCTTGTTGAGGTGGGTGTAGTCGATACACATCCGCCATTTCTTGTTCTTCTTTTCCACCATCACCGGATTGGCTAGCCATTCCGTGTGTTGCACTTCTTTGATGAACCCGGCCGCGAGTAGCCGGGCTATTTCTTCTCCTATGAGTTGTCTTCTTCCTTCCGCGAAGCGTCGCAGGGATTGCTTTACCGGCTTGGCATCCGGCCGGACGTGAAGAGAGTGCTCGGCGAGTTCCCTTGGCACACCAGGCATGTCCTTGGGGGACCATGCGAAGATGTCCCGGTTCTCACGGAGGAACTCGACGAGCGCGCTTTCCTATTTGGGGTCCAGGCTCGCCCCCACGGAGACGAACTTGGACTTGTCGCTGTCGTCGAAGTAGATCTTCTTTGTGTCTCGGGCCGCCTGGAAGTTCGACTCGCCAGCCGGCTTGGCCGACTCGGGGATCTCCAGCTTCTCCTCGCTAGCCTTGCGCTTGAATTGCTTCATCTCCTCATTGCAGACCATGGTCTCGGCCACCTTTGCGCTGTCGGAGGCGCATGCGATGGAGCGTTTATAGTCTCCGGCGACGGTGATGATCCCGCGTGGGCCTGGTAGCTTCATCTTGAGGTAGGCGTAGTGGGGTACCGCCATGAACTTGGCGAGCGCCGGCCGCCCAAGGATGGCGTGGTAGGCGCTGGAGTGGTCGACCACCTCGAAGGAGATGGTCTCGCGGCGGTGGTTGTTCTTGGTGCCGAATAGGACGTCCAGCCGGATGAGGCCCATGGACGATCCGGCTCGCCCCGGCACGATACCGTGGAAACCGTCCGACTCGGCGTCAAGCTGGACTCGGAGACGCCCAGCTTCTCCAACGTGTCGCGGTAGAGGATGTTGATGCTGCTGCCTCCGTCGATGAGGACGCGCGAGAAGGTGCAAGCGCGTTTGGTGGGGGAGATGATCATGGGCTCCAGGACCAGAGCGTAGCCGCCTGGGTTGGGCATCAGTTCTGGGTGGTCGCGGCGATCCCACGTGATCGGCTCCTGCGACCAGTTGAGGTACTGGGGGACGGGTGGAACCACCGCGTTTACTTCCTTGAATCGTTCGCGCCGGCTTCGCTTGTCGTCGCGCTCGCTGACGAATACGATGTAGGCGGCATCCGGATTCTGGTAGCCGTCTGGACCCCTTGGAGGCGGGTCCGGAAGGCGCTCCCTTTCTTCTTCGCGTTGGCGATCATCGCGATCCCTGTCTTCGCGTCGTCTGTCGTCGCGTCCTCGATCGTCCCGTCTGGCTTCATCCCGAGGCGGGTTTCGCCGCTCGTACGGTGGCGGCCTCGGGCGTCCGAGAGTACATTGCCTGACGGTGTGGTTGGCTGGCCGGTCGCCATGGTTCCGGCACGGTTGATCGAGCATGTAGTCGTAGTTGTTCCTCGCCCTTGTCCGGCGCATGTCCCCGCTCGTTCTCATGCGGCGGTTGTCGAAGCCTCCTGCCGGCCTTCCTTCGGTCGTAGCGACGACCTTGGACTCGACACGGTCGTCTGCCGACTTGCGTTTGCCGGCCGCGTCGGAGTCGCGCCGGGTCGATTTTCCTCCGTCTTGGTTCTCCGTCCGGCTGCGACGTGCAGCCGGCTCCGTTGTGATGATTCGTCCGGCTTCGTCGAGTCGGATTGGGTTGGTCATGCCCGCGTCGGCGGTGGCGTACTCGTCGGCGATGGCCATGAGCTCTGCCATGGTCTTCGGGCTCTTCCTCAGGAGCCGGTGCTTGAGCAGCGTCTGATCTCGGCACCCTTGGATGAAGTACTGGACGGCCTGAAGCTCGAGTACTCCTTCGCAGGAGTTGCGAAGGCTTGTCCACCGGGTGAGGTAAGCTCGGTCCGACTCGCCGTCCTTCTGCTTGCACAGCGCGAGCAGCTGTGCGTTGCCAGGGCGCAAGTAGGTGCCGGTGAAATTGCGGTTGAACACCTCCTCGAAGTCCAGCCAGCTGTTGACGCTCTCCTTCGGAAGGCTGTTGAGCCAAGTCCGTGCCGATCCCTGAAGCATGAGCGGCACGTAGCGCACGGCCACCCGCTTGTTGCCGCCTGCGATGTTGACCGCTGTGACGTAGTCGGCGAGCCAGTCTTCCGGCTTCGCAGTGCCGTTATACTTGGGTGTGTCCCTGGGGAGAGTGAATCCCTTCGGGAATCGCTCGCTCCGGATGCGGGGTCCGAAACAGCGGTGAGCAGCGATGTCCTCTTCTTCGATGATGCTTGACAGCTTGAGCACGTCGATGCGGTGACGCGCGTCGTCGCTGGTTTCAGGCCCCAGCGGCCCCAGGCGCTCGTCGATGGTGACTTTGTGGCCGACTCGCTCCTTGACGTTCCGTCCGGCTCGAGGCTCGCTCCGGTTGCCGTCTTCACGCCGTCCAGCCGGATCACGGCCGTGATCACGAGGATGCGAGCTCGCGCTCCCCTCGCGATGGACTCGCGGTTGCTTGTCCTTCGCCCTTCCGCGGCTCGTGGACGACGCCTCTGCACCTTGCTTGAACTTGCCGGCGGCATCGTAGCCTGGAGGCGGCTCATGATGCCCCTTGCTCGCCGTTGCCTCCGTTTCTCGCTGCTGCCGGTTGGCCGTGTTGATGAGTTGCCGAACCCGGCACATCTGTTGACGTAGTTCTTCGCCTTGGAGATAGGGTAGCTCGGCGGCCGCTGCTTCCGCCGCCCTCATGTTTTGCGTAGGACAGCTGTACTCGGGGAAGCTGAGGTCGGTGAGTTCGTGCGCCTGGCCGGCTCGGTTCATGGCGCCACCAAGGTCTCCTCCCTTGCGCCTGACTTCATTCAGCTTCTCCGCGTTGCGGTCCGCCTGCTCGAAGCCGTGTGCCGAATTGTACTCGCGAATTGTGGCGCTGAGCCGGCGTTGAGTCGACGCGAGGTTTAGCGCCTTGTCGTAGATCTGCTGCCGCATCCTCTCGAGTTCAGCCGCCGCCTTGACTGGATCAGCACTCGGCGCGATGGGGGTGCTTAGCAGCTCGAAGTCGGCCTCCAGGTTGCGCTGGTAGCGCGAAGGTTCACCAGCTTCATGGACGGTGGTGGTGACGGGGCCTCCTGCCGCCGCGTGCTCGACCATGTGCACCTCGGCGTAGACGTTGAGCTTGGCGACGTCGCGGTCCGCGTCGCCGGAGTTGAGGTAGCCGAAGGCGGAGTCGTCGTTGCAGGTGCTGGCGTCGAAGATCGAAGGAGCCAAGCTCGAGTAGACCACCTCCGGGTACTCCTGAGCGGCGACGGCGACGTAGACGTGGAAATCGCCAAGAGTGACGATCGCTCCTCCGCTGGCGGCGTCCACGTCGGCGAAGCTGTTGGTGTTGTCGAGGACGCAGCCGACGGAGCCGATGGAGAGCACGAGGCCGGAGACGATCCGCCGACCATCCACAGTCCGGGATCCCGCGCAGAACGTGACTCCGTTCGCCGCGAGCCCCACGGTGGGCGCCAAATGTCGTGGTGGGTAGCACGGCATATCCATCAAAGATGGAAAAGAGTATGGGGCAGGCGACGATCGGATGCTCGCGCGGGATTGGGCAACCAACATGCAAACACACGTCGATTACCCAGGTTCGGGGCCCTCCTTGTGGAGGTAACACCCCTACGTCCTGCTCTTCTTGTTTCTATTGATTGATCACAGTTCGAGCTACAAGATTGCTCCTGGAGCTGTATGGCGGTGGTGCCGGCTAGAAGTGTCCAGCCGGCTAGAGGTGGAAGACGATGATCTACGTATCTGTGTGTCCTGTTCGACGTGCCTCGCGCAGGAGGCCCATGCACGCCTTATATAGGCAGCATCTAGGGTTTTGGTTAGGGTTTCTAGGTTACAAGGATATTACATGATTGCCCTTATGACATCACTACTCTGTAGCCGGCTGGTACTATCTCATCATTACACTGTAGCTGTAACGTCCGACAGGAGCTGGACGATCTGGGCCTACCAGTACGGACTGGTCGGTTGGTAGAGGCCGGCTGCTCTAGCCGGCCGTCCGCCTCCGGGTAGGCTAAGCGGCTTGTTTCATTCGGCGGGCTTCAGGCGGCACGCTGTAGCCGGCTCTTGCAGTTCTTGAAGAAACGGTCCTCTTAGGGATATCCGGGGTTCATATCCCCGACAGGCGTAGTGAAGAGACTTGTTGTCACCACGCCGTAAGGCCCACGTAGCGTGCATTCCTACCTCCACCGCTGCCATCACCGCCACAATCACCGTCGGTTGCACTGGTCATTGACATCGAGTCTAATTAGACCATATCATTCAAGATCCTTCACATCATCTAAGATCCTTCCACTCCATGGCCTACGTCGGCCATTGTCATCGACGTGGCCAGCATCATCTAAGTTTTTCATGGCTGAAACTTGTTGTCGACCACGTCGATCATTGACATGGCCAGCAACATCCTCTAGGTCGTAGTTTGCTGTCGACCGCGTCGGTGATGCATATAAAATGCATACATGAACTTTGCACTATAATACTTATATTCCATTCATATTTGCATCATATAAGGGGTATATATTACTGTTATTTAATGATTTTTGGTAATTAATAATGATTTCCCCTTTTATGAAATTAATCCTACGCAGGCAGAAAACCCCTATTTCTTTCCTTATTTATTTCAGGGCCTTAACGATGTCATAATGAGCTGCAAATTTACGGGGATCATTATTTTGGAAGGAGGAAGACCTCGGAGCGAAGGAAGCAAGCAAACGGAGGCCGGAGGGCCAAAAGAGGGTGCCCCACGCGGCCCCTGTACCTGGTCGCGTGGGCCCAACACTTTTGGGCCTCGTGCCTCCGTTTGCGCCGATCCTTCTTCCCGAAGCTTCCTCGTGACCTAAAACCGACTATAAAAATAGTCCCCCGACGTTTTCCAGAGGGGGGCGGCCGTAAACAGAGAAACACCGAAACGGAGATCAGAAGCTGCAGATTGGAGGGGGAAAACTCCGGCGGAGCGCTGCCGGGGTGGTCTCCATCTCCCCCAACGACATCTCCACTGTCTCCATGATGAAGGGTGAGTAGTCTCCCTCGGGACTGAGGGCTCTTGCCGGTAGCTATGTGGTTTATCTCTCTCTCCCATGGTGTGATCTTTATGTGATCATGAGCATTGTAATCTAGTTGAATCCATAGATGTTACTCTTCATCATCTTATGAATTATGCTACTCAAGTGGTTTTATTGATGTGATTTCCGGAGTCACCTTTGTCCCATGGTGTGAAGTTGACAGTGTGTGCACCGTGTGTGGCTCTTAGGCTAAAGATTATATGAATACTTATCATGAGTTATTATTTGTGTTGGATGTCTCTATGATATTGTGGTGTTTGTTAGTACTATCTTTGGATGCGGATAGTGACCGCATGAAGTGTCCATAGATGTGTAATACGAACTTTAAGGTGTGCTTTTTGTAGCCCTACACATTGGATTGGTGTTCGTTATCCAACCGTCGGTTCATACCACGACACATAGTGAAGAGGAAATATCTATATATTCAATTATATTATTATTGTTGAGAGTATCCACTAGTGAAAGTATGATCCCTAGGCCTTATTTCCAAGCACCGTTTACACCTTTATCTTGTCCTCTTGCATTGAAGAGGATTGGGACACTTTCACATTCTTGTTTTGTTACATTAAACTTCCATCCATTAAATCAACCATCTTGTTCTTTAAACTTGTTTAGTGCATAATCAACTAAAACTTGTGACACTTTAGTTGTAGGGAATAGATAAATTTTGCTTCTTGCTTATGCGGATCGATACCCTTCTTCCACATTGAGAGGTGCTACAGTGATCCCCTGCTCTTGGGGGGTTATCAAGTACTTTTCTGGCGCTGTTGCCGGGGAGCATAGCGCTTAAGTTTCTATTCTTGTTTGCACTAGATATTTATTTTCAGTTTTGCATTTAGTTTAGTTTTACTTTCAGTTTTGCATTTATCAAAAACCCAAAAAAAATAGAAAATGGAAAACAACAAAAAAATAGAGATCTTTATGAACTTTTTATTGAATTAGGACATGATGCTTTTGAAGAGATAATTAAACCAATGGGAGTTTGTTTTCATAATAGTGATGGCAATGCTATTAGCATGAATTCTTTGAACACCATTATTCCTAATGCTATGGAAAAGTCTAAGCTTGGGGAAGCTAGTTTATATGAAAATGATCTTTTTAGTTCCCCAGCTTTGGAGAAAAAAATCTGCTCTGATAATAATTTGTCTCCCATATGTGATAATTCTAATGATGCTTCTGATGTTCTAAATCCACCTACTGAAAGTATTCCTTTTGAAATATCTATGGAAATTGTTGAAATGGTTATGGATGAACGTTATGCAGGGGATGGAAAAGTCCATCCACATGATCACTTGTTGAAACTTACAGAACTTTGTGAGTTGTTTAAGGTTGCAGGTTTATCAAGAGAAGATGTCATGAGGAAATTATTTCCATTTTCACTTAAGGACAAAGCAAAGGAGTGGTATAGGATGCTGGATGATCGTCCTTCGAATTGGAAACAACTTGAATCTCTCTTTTACTCGAAATTCAATCCTCTTCATGAAGTGCATCTAGCTAGGAGTTACATTTTCAATTTTTATCCTCATGAGGGAGAAAGCATTGCTCAATCTTGGGGAAGACTGAAAACATTAATACTCAAATGTCCTAACCATGAGCTTCCTAAGGAAATAATTGTTACTAATTTTTATGCAAGGCTTTCAGGTCATTACAAGGATTATCTAGATGCCTGTTCAGAGGGTTCTTTCACAAGCAAGAAGGTTGAAGCTAAATGGGATCTTCTTGAAACAATTCAACGCAATACCGAAGATTGGGAGAACGACAAAGGTAAAGAATCAGGTATAAACTATGAGTATGATTGCATTAAGTCTTTCACTGAAACTGCTAATTTTCATGGGCTTAGTGCTAAATTTGGTCTTGATTCTCAAATTTTTGTTGATTGCTGTAAAACCTTTGCTTCTCATATTAATATTCCTAAAGAAAATTGGGAATTGTATCATGAACCTTTCAAAGACACTTTCATGGAAAATGAAATTGTTACTAATGATTGCAATAAACATGCTCAAACTTCTGAAAATACTATTTCTTATAAGCATGTTAATTTTTGCGGAGCACTTAGACCTTGTGAAAAGAATAAAATCGAAGAGGAATATTGTATTCATCATAGGAATGAAAAAACTACAACATGGTACAGAGCTCTAAGTGATATTGCTGAAAAAGTTTGTGCCCTCTATCATTTTATTTGTGAACTTTGCAATGAAGAGGGTCATTTCAAATTCCAATGCTCAGGTTCTAATATGAGTACTGCGAGAGACTTTTGTGATAACATGATCGCTCCTAATCAGCATGATGAACTTACATTATTTTTGGGGTGTGAAGAGTTATCAAGAAAAACTTCTTCATTAGATATGAGTGCTTTTGATATGAATAGCGTGTTGCATGGATGTTATCTCTATTGTGTTAATAATTGCCATGACAACACTTACATACAAAATATCATAAAAGATGGAATGGCTTTACCAAAATATGAAAGGACTAATGTTTGTTTTACTCTTATTAATGAAAAGGAGGAATCCTCCCTAGTTTCTTCTATTGTTTCTGACAATAAACCAGGGTATGTGGAGAAGCCTCTTTTCAAGCCTCTCCCTCCTCGGGAGGGAAAGAAGAAGAAGAGGAGGAGTAAAAGGAGAGAGGAAACGGTATCTTCCCCTAAGCATGTTGCTCCTATTATAGTTGATGCTGATGAGTCTGAATTCGATGATGATCCTATGCCTGTTACTTATAGTAGTGATAATGATTGGGAAAAGCATACTACTTTTGATATTGAAAATCTTTTTGGTACCAATTCTGAAAATGATGATGTTATTAATTGTTATACTATTAGTACTATCCATGTTCCCTCCAATGATGATATGGAAAGCTCTAAGCTTGGGGGTGAGGTGTTTGAAAATCCTTTTGCTACTGATGATTATATATTTGAAACCTCTCCTTCTAGTAAAAATGATGATGATATGATTACAAATGAACACACTTGGGAAGATAACTATTCCATTTCTTATGATGATACTATGCCTCCTATATATGATGATTATTATGATGAATGTGATATTTTCAGTCCACCTACTATTGAGGAAAAAGTTTATTATGATCATGATATGCCTCCTATTTATGATGATTAGAATGATGGCTATGGTAGTTTTACTCCCAACTATTACTAATGAGAAGGATTTTATTTATGTGGAGAGTAATAATAATAATACTTTTATGCATGTGAATCATGACAAGAATGCTTTATATGATACTTATGTTGTTCAGTTTGTTCATGATGGTACTGAGATTTATTATGAGAGAGGGAAACATGTCTCTAAATATCTCAATAATATTAAGTTTCCTCTCTTTATGTTGAAACTTTTGAAGTCCCACTTCTTTTGCCTTCTTATGCTAATTACTATATGCTACATTGATTTATTTTCTTACAAGATCCCAATGCATAGGAAGTTGGTTATACTTAAATGTTTTTAATATTTTTCTCTTGATGCTCTCTTTTGCATTTTAATTCTTATTACTATGTGAGCATCATTAGATAACCTCTTTTGAGAGGTGGGATTGAACAATATTGATTTGCTGTCCAGAAAACAGATTCCTAAGCTTCACTGCGAAAAATGTTAAAAATCACAGAAAAGGAATTTTGACCTGATATTTTACGACAGCAATATTAAGTTCAAAGTTTTCTGATTTGAGCAACGTAAGTGCCTCTGAAAATTCACTCTTTATGTGCTGTCCAGTTTTTGACAGATTCTGTCTTTATTTTGCATTACTCTCATTAGTTGTGTTTTGTGTGGTTCTATTGATCAAAGAGCAATGAAAAACCATGGTAATATTAGCTAATGTGTATAATAAACTCATTATATGTCTTTGTTGTATCTATAGAGATTTAATTTATGGAGACACTAACCCCTCTAATCAGGTTTTATGATGAGTTATGTGTGAAGAGAACTTTTCAAGTGGAAGAGTTGAGGGTGATAAACAAAGATCAAGAGGGACAAACACTCAAGCTTGGGGATGTTACCCCTAGGCTCACCCTACATATATCAAGTAAGTACAAGAATTTAAGCTTGGGGATGCCAAGCCACCTCACTCCAACCATCTTGATACCGAGTAAGTAAGCCTAGCTATATGGTTATAAAGAAAGCGCTTTACGGGAGGCAACCCGGTTATTTTTATTTTCTTTGTGTCCTCTTGCTGTAACAAGAGACTTAGTTTTTAGTTTAGTTTCTGGAATTTTTAATAAAGTGCCAAGTTTTACCCATTTTGCTTGAGAAAGTTGTTATTTTGCATGCGGAGATTTCATTCCAGCACATGTCTGTGCACGGTTTGATTTTTAATTCTTATTCTGTAACTCCGAATGAGCTGATATTTTTACTGTAACTGTAACTTTTCATCCTCTGTATGCATGATTTTTTCAGAATATTTAGACATGTGTAAGTCAGGTAGAAAAATACATTTTGCTGCTGTCAGTTTTCTGGACTGATTTTGTCCAATATTGTTTGATGCATGTTTTGAACTTTTAACTTAAATCTTGTTGATCCAATTGAGTTTATTAATAGGCATACAACATTATACACTTTCTGGACATTCACATGAATTTTTGTCTTAGGATTATAAGCAGCAAGTAATGCATTTGTCTATCACTACTAATGTCACCCCACAGAAAAGAAATGGGAGAAACAGTGTTTTCAAGTTTTTTCACAGGGATTAGAGGAGATGCACCAAGAGGT
Source organism: Puccinellia tenuiflora (assembly GCA_012064385.1). NCBI lineage: Eukaryota > Viridiplantae > Streptophyta > Magnoliopsida > Poales > Poaceae > Puccinellia > Puccinellia tenuiflora. Next base: position 437,881 of record QRDG01001746.1, on the reverse strand, counting down.
ATCCAAGGATGGTGAAAACCATAAGCTTGGGGATGTGAAGACAACCCCACTGTACCTACACACTCTCGGTTTGCACACGTCTAACTTCTGTTTTTCTATCAATGCACTTTATCGCATAAACTTGGAGCGTCTTTTATTTGTTTTTTGTTTTGGTTTGATTTTTGTTCTGAGACCACCACTATCATTTATATATGAGAAAGCTACTGGAAATATGGGTTGAAATATCTTGCATTATTTTATTGTATTGGGAAAAGGGATGTCTAAGCTGATTTTTAATGACACATATAGTTGCATGATTCATGAGCTTCTTTATGAGTAATAATTTGCAAATGTTTTATCATGAGCTATCTTTTATTCATGTTTTGATGTTGTATGTTATTTCACCTTGATTGACATGAATTAGTTAGTTCTATGGACACTCATGCATGCATCTAGATGGTCATCTTTCTCCCTTTTGCTAGCCCAAAAATTCCAACAAGTAAAAACATGTTTCCAACACCTTCAACCAAAGTTTTCCAGTGAGTCCACCATATCTACCTATTAGCTTTATGCTATTCCGAGTATGTTTATCATGTTATTTGTGTTATCTATACCTCTAAATGAAAAAGTTGGTTAAAAAGCTCTCGCGAACTTGATGCACACTTTACTTGCATTTAATAAACATGAACCATTGTGATTAATATTATGATGATAGTGGCTTGATAAATGTTTAAGGTTGGGAGTTAGCCCATATGTGCTGTCACATGCAAAGCTTTAAACATGTTCCATCATTTATTTAGTTGATATCATGTACTTTTGTTTATGGATGCTTATCATGGTGAAATAATGCGGAAATAGAGTAAGTTTAAATGAGTTTGTATAAATGGTTAGAGAGAAACCTGGGCCGCTAATCTAAGCCATGCATCATTCATGGTGGAAATTTACTTACATGCTATTTTGAACTTTCTGTGATACACCCTACAATAAAAAGCTATATCAAGTGGTAAATAAAAAAGGTGTTGAGGTTGTTCATTATGTTTGTTTGTCTTGTTGTTTTGATGTAGGCTTGATCCATATCGTGGGACAAGAGGTACCCCAGTTGAGGCTCTTGATAATACCATTTTTACTTACAATGATCGATAACTTAAACTTGTTTTGTTTCCCAAGTTGAGTAATCATGGTGTAGGTACTTGTATTCAAGGGGCATGAGACATCTAACCTTTGCTTTATCAAGGCCAGTACTCATATTTGCTTTCACATTAAACTTTAATCATTCAACATGCTATGTTAGGGGAATGAGAGCTTGACACCAAGTATTACCATTGCAATCCATAACTTAAGTAGAATAGTTTTGAGGATAGATGAAACTTATGCATGTTTTACCTCTACTCATTTATATATCTTTTCCAAAGTGTCAACCTTTTATATTCAGATTTTCATCTTCACTCTATGACCAATGTAGAATGTTCTTACTTATAATATTGCATACATGTGGTCCATATTACTATCTTTTATGTTACACTTTGTGAACTATCATTGAACATCCTTGCATTGAATACTTGATATCACTTTATAAACTGTTTGCATATTGCTACTTCTTTGAATTAATGAATCATTTGACTTTATGTAGCAGTAGCAATCATCTTTTATATCCATGTTGTTATTATATTGCAAAGTTCATGTTAGTTTTATCACTTTCATACTAAAGGACGAGCATGATTTAAGCTTGGGGATGTTGATGCATGTAAAATGCATAAATGAACTTTGCACTATAATACTTGTATTCCATTCATATTTGCATCATATAAGGGGAATATTACTGTTATTTAATGATTTTTGGTAATTAATAATGATTTCCCCTTTTTATGAAATTAATCCTGCGCAGGCAGAAAACCCCTATTTCTTTCCTTATTTATTTCAGGGCCTTAACGACGTCATAATGAGATGCAAATTTACGGGGATCATTATTTTGGAATGAGAAAGACCTCGGAGCGAAGGAAGCAAGCAAACGGAGGCCAGAGGGCCAAAAGAGGGTGCCCCACGCGGCCCATGTACCTGGCTGCGTGGGCCCACCTCTTTTGGGCCTCGTGGCTCCGTTTGCGTCGATCCTTCTTCCCGAAGCTTCCTCGTGACCTAAAACCGACTATAAAAATAGTCCCCCGACGTTTTCTAGAGGGGGGCGGCCGCAAACAGAGAAACACCGAAACGGAGATTAGAAGCTACAGATTGGAGGGGGAAAACTCCGGCGGAGCGCTGCCGGGGTGGTCTCCATCTCCCCCAACGACATCTCCACCGTCTCCATGATGAAGGGGGAGTAGTCTCCCTCGGGGCTGAGGGCTCTTGCCGGTAGCTATGTGGTTATCTCTCTCTCCCATGGTGTGATCTTTATGTGATTATGAGCTTTGTAATCTAGTTGAATCCATAGATGTTACTCTTTATCATCTTATGAATTATGCTAATCAAGTGGTTTTATTGATGTGATTTCCGGAGTCACCTTTGTCCCATGGTGTGAAGTTGACAGTGTGTGCACCGTGTGTGGCTCTTAGACTAAAGATTACATGAACACTTATCATGAGTTATTATTTGTGTTGGATGTCTCTATGATATTGTGGTGTTTGTTAGTACTATCTTTGGATGCGGATAGTGACCGCATGAAGTGTTCATAGATGTGTAATACGAACTTTAAGGTGTGCTTTTTGTAGCCCTGCACATTGGATTGGTGTTCGTTATCCAACCAGAGGATAGTTCGGGGTAGCATAGTGAAGAGGAAATATCTATGTATTCAATTATATTATTATTGTTGAGAGTATCCACTAGTGAAAGTATGATCCCTAGGCCTTATTTCCAAGCACCGTTTACACCTTTGTCTTGTCCTCTTGCATTGAAGAGGATTGGGACACTTTCACATTCTTGTTTTGTTACATTAAACTTCCATCCATTAAACCAACCATCTTGTTCTTTAAACTTGCTTAGTGTATAATCAACTAAAACTTGTGACACTTTAGTTGTAGGGAATAGATAAATTTTCCTTCTTGCTTATGCGGATCGATACCCTTCTTCCACATTGAGAGGTGCTACAGTGATCCCTGCTCTTGGGGGTTATCAGTCGGTCATGGAAGTTCCCCAAGGCCGAAAGATTTGTAGTATTTAGGGTGTAGTTTCAATTTTGTTTAAGTACGCGTCGGATAATAATGCTTAAGTACGCCTCGGTGAACTTTTATTATGTGAAGTTATCTCCAGTTTCAATGAATTTCGACCGGATTTGAAAAAAAACTTGTTTAAAAAAAAGCATTGGGGGGGCCGTTGGGAATAGACACCCCCATACGCGACAACATGTGTGAGGACCTGCAAAAGATGTCGTTGAAGACAACGATATCTATAATTTATTATCGATCTATGCTTTATTATATCAATGTTACATGCTTTTGCCATATTTTTTATTTCAGTTTACAATATTTTTGTCCGACTAATCTATTAACCCAGTGACAAGTGTCAGTTGTTGTTTTCTACTTGTTATAGCAACACAGAAAATACCTAAGTGTGGGAATCCAAAAAATCAGGGACAATAGGAAAATCTCCTGACTTTTTGGGGAGAAGACAACTAGCACCAAAGTCCCGGCCCCGCCGCAACCAGCTGGCACATATGGGGTGTCACCTGTTGAAAGTGCATGGTTGCCCCCATGTGTTGTTTTGATAATTAATGACAATCTCTATGGACTAATGTGTGCTTTGAGTTATATTTGCAGTGTTGGTCCGTATGGAATGCTTGAACTCCATATGTTGGAGTCGAGGCTAAAAGAAGAAGATTATATGTTGATCAAGGCTAAGTGCAAATTGATCAACATACAAGATAAGGGCAAGTGAAGATATGCGAAAGAGTGTCTCTCCCATATTGGTGTATGGGGGAGCAATATGCGAGGCTTCACCGAGCGGAGCGTAATCAAGAAAGGTGATCCACTTGAGAGGAGATCAAGATCGTCATCATCTAGCTCAGGTGGAATGCGTAAGGCAAAGAAAGGTGATCCACTTGAGAGGATATCAAGATCGTCATCATCTAGCTCAAGTGGAATGTGCAAGGCAAAGAAAGGTGATCCACTTGAGAGGAGATCAAGATCGTCATCATCTAACTCAAGTGGAATGCGCAAGACAAATGTATGATATTGATAGGGTTTCTATTTTATCGGTCTCGCGGTGTAGTTGGGAGACCGGATTTTAGGATAGGTAACCGTACTATCAAGAGGGGCTCTCAAGTGAGCTTTAGCATATCGGTCGTAGAGAGCTCAAATCTTTGCATCCTTATATTCTTGCAATCATCTTTATTGGTTCTTATTTGGCTCTTATCGTGGTGTGGCCTTGGTGCTTGTCGTGCTTGTCATGACAAGACCAAGTTCACCGAAAACGGATTTCGTTGCATCGTCTATTGCATTTTTGGTGGTGGAGATTTTGCCGATTCACTAGTGAGGAAAGGTTCACACCTTCCTACTGAAAGAACAAGCTATGCCCGGATGTCGCCTAGAGGGGGGGGTGAATAGGCGATTAACACTTTTTCTATTTAGGGGCTTGATAATTGCGGAATAAAACTAGGTGTTTAAATTAAAAAGCCAACAACCTAAAATTCTAGGTTTACCTAAAGTGCACCAACAACTTATGCTAAACAAGGCAAGCAACAAGGTGATAGCAAGATATAAACTTCAAGCACGAAGGCTATCACAATGTAAAGTGCATAAGTAAAAGCTCGGGTATAGAGATAACCGAGGCACGCGGAGACGAGGATGTATTCCCGAGTTCCTCCTTGTTAAGGGAGTACGTCTCGTTGGAGGTATGTGAGCTCGCCACAAGAGGCCTACTCAAGATGCCACAAAGGCCTCACCCTATTCTCCGATGAACCTCACCCAAGGGATTGGTTCACCTTCCACTATCGGAATCCTTCGAGGCGGATTCCGGAGCCCTTTACAACTTCTCTTGGGGCACACACCCACAACTCAATTGGGGGCTCCCAAACTCGTGCCGAAGCTTCACAACTCGAAGTCTTCGCGGCACCTCCAAACCGTCTAGGGTACACTATGCACCCAAGAGGCACAAAGCTCTTGGGAACACAATGCACCCAAGAGTAACAAGCTTCTCAACGTCGATCTTCACGTATCACCGTAGGGAGAGCAACCCGATGCAACAAATGCAAGAGGCAAGAACACACAAAGTGGTCAAGTCCTTCACTCCCAAATTCCAACCAAGCAACAAATGCTTTGGGGGGAATAAGAGAGGAAGAACAAAGGGGATGAACACAAAGCAACCCCAAATCTAGATCCACTAGGTTCCCCTCACTTAGAGGAGAATTTGATTGGTGGAATGGTAGATCTAGATCTCCTCTCTTGAATCCCTAAGTTTGGGCAAGAATCATTTAAGGGATTGAGAGGAATCAAGCTCACAAGGATGTGCAACAAAGGAGGAGAGAGAGCTTGAAGAGATTCAAAAGATTGGAAGAAGTGTTAAACCAAAAGGGGGAAGAAGGGGCACTTAAAAGGGTGCCCTGGGAATCTGGCCGTTGGGCACAGAATTCCGCAGGGCCGGTAATACCGGCCCAAGGGGTGGTACTACCGCCCCATGTAAAAACAGCCCCAACGGCTCTCTTTGGAAGCGAAAACCCGCAGGACCGGTAGTACCGGCCCAGAGGGCGGTACTTCCGGCCCACTCACAAAAAGCCTACCAACGGCTAGAGGAGAACACCCGCAAGGCCGGTAGTACCGGAAAAAGGACCGGTAGTTCCGGTTTAGCGGTAGTACCGGTACTACTTCCGGTACTACTTCCGTTGAACACCAGAACCGAACTTTCGTAAGCGGTACTGGGTTCCGGAAGTAGCTCCGGAAGTTCCGAGCGGTAGTACCGCTTGGAGGACCGGTACTTCCGGTTTAGCGGAAGTTTCGGTACTACTTCCGGTGCTACTTCCGTTTGAGTCCAGAACCGAACTTTCGTAAGCGGTACTGGGCTCTGGAAGTAGCTCTGGAAGTAAGGGTGGCAATCGGGTCGGGTTTGGCCGGGTCAATCTTTATCAGACCCATGCCCGAACCCTCTATCGGGTCACTGGCTTACCCATGACCCTGCCCATGGGTCTAAATTCTGACCCATGCCCGACCCATCGGGTGACCCGACTAAATCGGGCACCCATCGGGTTTGACACATTTTTCTTTCTTGCAAATTCCTTTGCTCAGCGCATCTGTAGCTTATTTGTAGGCAGAGCTTCATGCGCACTGCGCTTGCCTCGGCGAGGTGGTACTAAAGGAGCTGCCTGAGATGTTTTGAATCGTTATCACGTATATATTGCTGCCACTGCATGGGCTTTTGATGTATGGGCCAGACAAATGAGTGTTGTAGTGTGCCATTAGAGGATTGGGGCTGGAGTAATGGGCTTCTAGCACATGACGTGTGGGCAGCCAAGCAATGGCATTGATTGTCCTATTTATTTTTTACGTCAATTGCTTTGTTTGTCTAGCTTCTGTAAACTATTTCCCTTGAAGATGCCTATGTGCTTTGCATAAAAAGATTGTACATCGCGTATAATAAATATATATAGCAATTATGTATCTTAATCGGGCGACCCATCGGGTGACCCACGAGCACAAACATGCACCCATACCCTGCCCGCGACTAATCGGGTTGCCCGTGGGCAAGACCCATGGGTGAAAATAGCGACCCATACCCTGCCCATTCGGGTTGGGTGCCCATGGGCGGACGGACCCATGGGTCAAACTGCCGGGCTTATCTGGAAGTTCCGAGCGGTAGTACCGCTCGCGTGGCCGGTACTTTCGGTTACTGAAAAACAACCGAAACCAGAAACTAAATAACTTTTGCGTGGAAGCTCCGAATCGAGTGAATCCAATTTTGTTGGAAAAAGGATGACAAGAGCTTACACTACCAAAAAGTCAAAATATTGAAACAAGCAAGGGAGATTGTGCAAAGGGGTGGAAAGGTGAAACCTTTCAAACGGATGAACCGGCAAAATCTCCAAACCGAAAATGCAATAGAAGACGCATATGCAAACCGTTTTCGGTGAACTTGGCTTTGTCATGACAAGCATGACAAGCACCAAGACCACACCACGATAAGAGCCAAATAAGAACCAATAAAGATGATTGCATGGATGCAAAGGTTTGTGCTCTCTACGACGATACGATCACGATATTCGGTCGAGAGCCCCTCTTGATAGTACGGCTATCTATCTTATAACCCGGTCTCTCACTAAACAACATGAGACCGGTAAAATAAAAACCCTATCAAGATCATACCTTTGCCTTGCGCATTAATCTACTTGAGGTCGATGAAGACGATCTTCATCTCCTCAAGACGAACCACCTTTCTTGATTGCGCTTCGCTTGGTGAAGATACACATGACGCTCCCCCATACACCAAGATGGGGAAAGCATTCCTTCGGCATGACGAACACCTTGGCCTTGATCAACAAATGATCTTCTTCCCTTAACCTTGACTCCAACACATGGAGAACAAGCAAGACCTTGACTCCAACAAATGGAGACAAGCAAGCTAATGGACACCTACAAATATAGCTCAATGCAAATATTAGTCCATAGAGATTGTCATTAATTACCAAAATCATGCATGGGGGCAACCATGCACTTTCACCTACCCATACCAAAATCTCCATTGCCTATTCTTATTTGGCTTTTATCTAGATGTGGTTTTAGAGCTTGTCTTGATCTTCAATACAAGCTCAAGATCATCAAAAACGGATTTCGTATGAAAGACTTATTGTGTTTTTGATTTTTGAGGTTTACCGGTTATTCATTTAGAGAGAGATCTAACATTTCCCCATTTGGTTTTACCCTCCCATATTGGACAATGATTTTTCTATGCATAATCTTATAGTGCTCGTTGTGGTGATTCCAATGAGCCCAAGATCATCGAAAACGGATTCGAGATGCAAAATATATCGCATTTCTCGTGTGTGCTATTTTACACTCTGTATCTCATCCGGAATTTTCCGGGTCATTCCGGACAGCTCGGAATTTGCCGGATCTATTCCGGACGGATTCCGAGGTGAACCAGTTTTGCTCTCTATTAGTGTGTCGGAATATTCCGGACCAATTCCGGACGACCACGAAAACTGTATAACGGTCAGATCTGGTTGACCTATAAAAAGGGGGCTTCTTCCCCAAAGGTTCCCTAACCTTTTGAGCTCACTCACTCTCTCTCTCTCCTCCATTGTTGCAAACTTGTGAGCTTGATTCCTCTCAATCCCTCCAATGATTCTTGCCCAAATTTAGGGATTCAAGAGAGGAGATCTAGATCTATCATTCCACCAATCCATTCCTCATCTAAGTGAGGGGAACCTAGTAGACCTGGATTTTGGAGTTCTTTGTGTTTCTCCTCTTGTTCTTCCTCTTAAATCCCTTCATAGTTTTAGTTGCTTTGGTTGGATTTTGGAGAGAAGGATTTGACCACTTAGTTTGTTTTTGCCATTGCATTGGTTGCATCGGTTTGAGTTCTCCACGGTGATTCGTGAAAAGTGAAGTTGAGAAGCTTGTTACTCTTGGGTGCTTGGGTGCCCTAAAGCTTGTTCCTCTAGGGTACGTTGGTACCCTAGACGGTTGTTGATTTCTCGGAGTCTTGGTGGCTCACGGGATTTGTTGAGAGCCTCCAATTAGGTTGTGGAGTGTGGCTCAACCTTGTTTGTCTCGGAGCTTTGGTAGCTACGAAAACATTGCCGGGAGTCACCAATTGAGTTGTGGTGTGTGCCCCGGCCTTGGAGCATCGAGTCTTGGCGGCTCGGTGCATTTAGTGAAGACCCTCCAATTTGTGGAGTGAGCTTCATCCTTGTAACGGTTCTAGTTGTCAACCTCAACGGCAACATAGTGACAAGTACCTCGCCACATCGGTGGTAAGACACAACGGAGATACGGTGTGCCATATCAAGGCTACTCGGTGTTTCACTTTGGTGAACACCGCGCTGCTCCAACGGAGACTAGCTTCCATTGGGAAGTGAACTTCGGAATAAATCATCGTCTCCAAGTGCCTCGGCATTTCTATACCCGAGCTTCTTACTTATGCTACTTACTTTATGATAGCCATCTAGCTTGAAGTTATATATCTTGCTATCGCCTAGTCGATTATATTGCTTAGCATAAGTTGTTGGTGCACATAGATAAACCTATCTAGTTTAGGTTTTGGCTTGATAAATTAAACGTTAGTTTTATTCCGCATTTATTCAAGCCCTAACCGTAATAATTTTAAATCGTCTATTCACCCCCCTCTAGGCGACATCCGTGTCCTTCCACCTGTGTCCCCTGGCGATACTCCTTCGCATATATATTGCCTATACCCTACAAATTTCTGCAGTTGCCGCAAGAATATGAAGGGAGAAGACCTAGTTTGCGGTCCCTGTTCCGATACTCTATCGGGACGGGGATCCAACTCAGAAGTCATCTTCATCCACCTCCACGACGGTTGGTTCCCGTGCATGAGGAACCCTAGAACGAGCAAATGAGAATGATGCATTTAGTCTCAGAGAAAAGAAATGTTGAGATAGTTTTGGAATCTTACTCCCTCCGTTGGAAAATTCGGACTCTAGTGCAACTTCTAGTCGGAAGAACTATCTTTCTCGTACACACTTATTCGTGTAGAGTTGAGTTTTTGTTTTCAAATCCAAACGACTGTTTGATAATTTTCCCGCAAACAGAAGTCTACTCATAAGTTTTCATGTATTTTACGATCAATCATTTTATTTGTTTTTATAGGTGGCGTCGGAGACTCCAGGACCACATGTAAGCACAGCACGCACACTCCAGTCTCCCACCTCCCTCGAGAAAATCCGAACAGAAAAAATGCGAAGGTAGTCAAGCGAAACCCTTCTCCCCCAACCCGATCTCTCTCGCCGTTCTCTAGTCTCAGCTCCCTCCCCCACCCCCTCCTCCTCCCCGTCGGCGCGCCCCCCCAATCCCCCGCGCCGGCGGCCGCACCCCTCCCCCGCTCGCCGCCGCCACCGCGCGATGCCCTTGTGCATCTGATTCATGTCTCACCCCCACGCCACCGCCCCTAAGCGGCCCTTCTCCTCATCCTCCTCCCCCGCGCCGCCGCACATGAAGAAGGCCAAGCTCCCCGCCCCCTCCTCCTCTTCCGGGCCCACCGACAAGAACGGGCTCCACCTCGACCCGACTGCCGCCGCCGCCGCCGCCCGGGGCGCTGGCCGCACCAACGGCGAGGAGGATACGGAGATGCTGCTCGCTGACCAGGACGAGCTCCGCTCTCCCGGCGCGTCGGCCCCCGGGGGCGTCACGGCCAACCTCTTCCGGAAGAAGGCCACGCTCCCACAGCCCTCTGCCGCCGCTGCCACCCGCAAGCCCCTCCGCATCAAAATAGGTACCCCTCTCCCCCTCTCTCTTACTGGATTCGCTCAGTTGTCATCAAGGGGATTGTAGTGCCAATTGAGGGGTATCCTATAATTACTGCTATTGTTACTAGTTCACTTGCTGACTACCTTACAAGGCTACAACCATTTTGCTTCGCGAGCCTGCTTGAGTTCCAATTCCTGTAGTAGCAAGTGATATCGGCAGTGGCTGTCAGTTTTTGCCACAAACAAACCACTAAGTAATCAGTATTGGTTGTCCCTAGTTGGCGTGCCTAGATATATTGTTGCTCGTATCAATGAAATCAGCTAGATCTGCGCACCCCTTTTGGGGGAAACGGTGGTGTCCAGGAGAACTTAAATTTTGCGAGCTAGTGCCATGTATTTTAGTTGCTATGTACAATTATATGCCATGTAAAATCCTTTGTGATTGTTTGATAAATCTGATTCATTTGCGGGATTTAAACGTATGTCAACGATTTGCCACAGTAAATGTTGCTCTTTTGTTCTTCAGTTGTTCTTGATGCATTTGAAGAGTAGATGAAGAGTAAATGTGGCTGGTTGATTCTTGTTTGATTGTATTATACTGTGTGATCTGGCCTCCTAGCCATATTGTATGTGCAACACGAACACTCCTTTTAATTTTGTTGGGCATGACTGTCAGTGTTCATTGAAAGCTATTCTCGGCATCTCCAATATTCTCAAGCAACATCCCGTCTTCTTTCTGTGTATCGGGAACGTCTACCCCATGCATTTTATAGTGGTTCTTCAAGGTTCAGTGTTTGTTGTTTTCTGTATCGATAATATTATAATAATAATACATCCAACAGTTACTACTCACTTCCATACCACAATTAAACTGTATAGGAGAATTCAGAAGATTATTCATCTTCTTTCTCACGTTCTCTTGGGCTCTTGTTGGGATATTCTTTCTGCAGCCTTAGTTCATATTAACACCACAGATTTAAAGCTATATCCTGAATTCTGCTTTTGTTACAATATTTTTCTGTTATGTTTATTATGATATCGTCATCCTATCTGCTTTTCATGTATTAGGTCAGCCGAAATTGCCGAAAAACTTTGAGGAGGATACTTGGGCAATTTTGAAGGATGCCATTACAGCCATATTTCTCAAGCAGAAGCTTTCTTGTGACGTTGAGAAACTTTATCAGGTTATTTCCTGTTGTGTATAAGTTTCAATGCTCCCATGTTAATTATTAAGATTGGAATTTTTCTTCACTGTAGGCTGCTGGTGATCTATGTCTACACAAGCTAGGGGCAAATTTATACGAGCGTGTCAAGAAAGAATGTGAAATACATATAGCGGCAAAAATATCAGCATTAGTGGGTCAAAGTCCAGATTTGGTTGTATTTTTGTCATTGGTAGAAAGAACATGGCAAGATTTTTGCGATCAAATGTTGATTATTCGTGGTATTGCATTACTTCTTGATGTAAAATATGTCAAGAATGTCGCAAATCTTTCTTCAGTGTGGGATATGGGGCTGCAGCTGTTCCGCAAGCATATATCACTGTCTCCAGAGATTGAACACAAAACCGTCACTGGTCTTTTGAGATTGATTGAGAGTGAGAGGTATGCCTGCTTTTCTGTTGCAAACTTCTTGAGCTATATACACATTGCACATATTTCTTGTGTGTGCGTGTCTGTCTGGAGTCAAATTAGATGAACTACTGCGTGACCAACACCTGTGTAGGTTCTCTTAGATAATCAGCATGACTGTTGCTTTAAACAAATCTGCAATGTTGCCACCATTCATTTTATATTTGGTTGGTTGTGATTTGGTTTATGTTAACATGCACTTCGACATTAGCCAGATTGACAATATATTGTCATAACCCACATACCATGTTGCTATGCAGTACTATAGTATCTTGATCAATTATAAGCACGATCCTTTGTGGGATCATTAAATCCTACTAACAACCTTTGAATATTAATTCTATTGCCAATGTGGATAAAGGTGAAGGATGTGTATCATGATTCCAACTTCTACTACCGCAAATGAAAAACACATATGCTTTAATGATGTGTATGCCGCTCAGTTTGAGCACATTTCATATTAACAAATGTGTGGCCTGGATATTTTTTGATGGCGATCCAAGTTCATTTTAATATTAATGGATAAAGGTGCAATATACGGTTGCTGAATGTATATGTCTTTCTGCTCGATTTTTCATGTCATGTTTTGGTTCACTTGGAGTTTCATCATTCTATCCGTTTTATGCATAATAATTTAATAAAGTAACACCAGCCTGTGCAGGAGTGTAATTTTCTTCTCTAGTTTTGTTGCCCGCAGCCATATATTCTGTAATGAAATCCATTGTATGTTATGGGGATTGTGGGCTTGAAGGATCACTGCAATGTAAATTCGTGGTTCTATTAACCAAAAAAATTGTTGATTCAATATTTACCAGAAAACTGTTTATTCAATGATCCTTTTCCTGACCAGGCTTGGTGAAGCAATAGATAAGACATTGCTTAGTCATCTTCTGAAGATGTTTACTGATCTTGGGATGTATTCCGAGACTTTCGAAAAGCCTTTTCTTGAATGCACTTCTCAGTTTTATGCGACTGAAGGTGTCAAATATTTGCAACAGTCTGATATTCCAGATTATCTGAAGCATGCAGAGGTAATTCTTTTGTTCTCCATGCACTCTATTAATACTGAACTATGCAAGTCAGGTATAGCTTGCAACTGATGGTATTACACATGAGTTATGCAGTCAAGGTTACAAGAAGAACATGAAAGGTGCATTCTGTATTTGGAGGCTAACACGAGGAAGCCACTTATAGCAACTACAGAAAAGCAATTGCTACAGCGACACACATCTGCGATTATTGAGAAGGTGAGCACCTGCTTTTAGAATTGTAGGACCTTTTATTTTATCAGTGGCCTGAAAAGCACGGTAGAACATTGTTCTTGCTGGCTATGACTGATAAATCAATAAGGATATCACTTTTTTGAGCATGTTGCAACCTAATTTATTTTATCTGCTGCTCCACTTATGGTCTTTTTTGTGTTTATGGGTGTTTGCGTTTGGGATCTCAGGGATTTACAATGCTTATGGAAGCAAATCGTGTAACGGACCTCTCGAGGATGTACACCCTTTTCCAGAGGGTTGATGCCATTGAGATGCTAAAGCAAGCACTTAGTTTATATATCCGTGGCACAGGCCAGGGCATTATCATGGATGAAGAAAAAGACAAAGATTTGGTTCCGTTTCTTCTGGATTTTAAGGCATCTCTTGATAAAATATTGGAAGAAAGTTTTGCCAAAAATGAGGCTTTCTCCAATACCATAAAGGAGTCATTCGAGCATCTTATCAACCTACGCCAGGTGGGCCAAATTTTATCATTATGCTTGACTATATGATTCTATTTCCGTTGAGTACTAAGTGGATATCTTGTCATGCATGTAGTTTGATGTAATATTTTTTAAATTTATTTGTCTGTTAAATATTCATTAGTCTCTGCAATCATCATCGAAAGCTGTGGTCAAAGTTTTCCTTATATCCGATCAATATTATGCTCTTAAGTATTACATATTTGTATGGGAAAATGGTTGGTGAGATTCGCAGCAAATAGTATTTTATTAATATTTGTCTTGAACTTCAACAGTAGTAGTAAAGTACTGATAAAAGCTGGCAGTCCAAAATGTATCTCAAACTTGAATAAGAAGCCTGCAAAACTGTGACAGGAGGGAGTAGTAAGTAGTAACAAATAGTGAAAGACTATCATCAAGAGTCATGCTTATTAACGCTGTCTTAAAATATCCGTGGTGGTTAATATATGTAATAAATCTTGATTACCCATTTTTGGCAAAAACATTTAGAAAGACGGGTTACACTTCTAGTCTTGTACAACACGTTTTATCTTGGTTTTCTACCATGTCTCACTCAGTCTAGAGGTTTGACAGACAGAAAACACATTTTTATGTTCTGGATTTGATGGTGTGCATTTCGGTGCATGAGTTCTTTCATCACATTAACTGGGTAAAATTGTATGTTGGACTTGAGTGCACAAACTATTGCAAAAGGGCATACCCAGTGCCCAAAACTCCCACACAATGTGGGGTCTGGAGAAGGGAATTTCTAGGCAGCCTTTCCCTTGCTGTTATGCAAAGAGGCTGAATCGAACCCAGGACCTCCAGGACACAAGTGGAGATACTCTACACCCTTCATACAAACTATTGTCCTTGTAGTTTTTTTTGCTGTTCTATGTTCTTTTTGAAAGATTGGCTGATGCCTTGTACCCAACAGAATCGGCCCGCTGAATTGATTGCAAAGTTTCTCGATGAGAAACTTCGAGCTGGAAATAAAGGAACTTCAGAAGAAGAACTGGAGGGAATACTTGACAAAGTTTTGGTTCTGTTCCGATTTATACAAGTAAGTCACTATTTGGTACAATACAGTTATATACATTGTTTTGGTACAATACAGTTATATACATTGAACTGGTCGGGGTGTTGTAGGTATTTTGAGTTTGACTGAAAGCAAACTCATATCAACAAGGACAAATATAGAAGTCATCCCCGTTTCTTTGAACCATGTCTTAATGATATAGCTTAGCTAGGCCATTTCCTGATGAGCTAGGAACTCAGATATCTAAGATGCAACATGTACAAATTGGTACCTATGAGTTCATGAACAACCTGTCTGGTACTCCCTCCGTTCCTAAATATAAGATGTTTTAGCATTTATCTTTCCATCCGTATCTAGACATGTTTTAGTGTAAGGTTCAAATGAATCTTGCACTAAAACATGTCTAGATACGGATGGAAAGAGAAATGCTAAAACATCTTGTATTGTGGAACGGAGGGAGTATTACCTAAGGTGCTAAGACTTCCCAGTTACCAGTGCTAGGCCAAATTCCCAGTTGGCCCCAAAACATACCTTGCAGAGCTAGTTAGAGAAGCTAAGCCCCTAAAATTACCAATACATAATGTGATGTCCACTACCCAAAATTGTTCACTGGGGAATAAAAGGAAACAAACCTAAATGCAGATCTCCCTTTATTCTGCAGTATAAATACAAGCAGTATAATTTTATCGTGGACAGGGAAAAGATGTATTTGAGGCATTCTACAAGAAGGATCTGGCTAAGAGGTTGCTACTGGGAAAGAGCGCATCAATAGATGCTGAAAAATCAATGATTACAAAGGTAATTATTCCTTTTCTGAGAGTTGAATTGCTATTTTACATGTGATCCAACCTATCATGACATATTTGAGCAACATGTTGCTGCTTGCAGCTTAAAACTGAGTGCGGAAGTCAATTTACCAACAAACTGGAGGGAATGTTCAAGGTAGCGATAACTTTGTCACTGATAATTCTCCTATATCCTGTTTTCTTCTAATGCTTGTGTTCTGTATTTCTAGAGCTGTTGACTTTTATACTATAATAACCATTTCCTTATTTGTCGATTTGGTTCTCAGGACATTGAATTATCCAGAGAAATTAATGATTCTTTCAAGCAATCATCTCAGGCAAGGACAAAGCTTCCAACTGGCATTGAATTGAGTGTCCATGTGCTTACAACAGGGTAGGTAACCTTTGCCTTCTACTTTAGATGCATGCTAAGAAGCACATCGCCACATCCCATTACTTGACATGACAAATTGACAATTGTCTAAAGTCTAAACCTAATACATGTATGGGTTTCATAGTAAAAGCATGTAGCTGGTATCTAATGCAGTGATTCTGTTAAATCTGTTGAATTGCAGCTACTGGCCGACATATCCACCAATGGATGTAAAACTTCCACATGAGCTTAATGTCTATCAGGTTAGCGTGTGCTGACTTGGCCTGGTGGCACGAAATTTTAAATCTACTTGTCTTTTTTAACCTTTTTTCCCCTTTTGATAGGATATATTTAAAGAGTTCTATTTGAGTAAGTACAGTGGAAGGCGTCTGATGTGGCAAAATTCTTTGGGTCACTGTGTCTTAAAAGCAGAGTTCCCTAAAGGTAGAAAGGAGCTTGCAGTGTCATTGTTTCAGGTCTGATTATTGGTCTCATGTGGTTTTGTGGCTTATTATAGCAGTAATTATCTGAGAGCTATAACTAAAACTATTCCTATTCATTCCTTTTATTAGAGTGTAGTTTTGATGTTGTTCAACGATGCGCAAAAGCTAAGCTTCATCGACATAAAAGAGTCAACTGGTATTGAGGATAAAGAATTGAGAAGAACACTGCAGTCACTTGCATGTGGTAAAGTTCGGGTTCTCCAAAAGGTGTGACACTTCGATTATCTTTGACATATTTTCATAAGACCGCTTGGTTAATTACAACTTGTGTTTCAGACACCAAAAGGGCGAGATATAGACGATAAAGACGAATTTGTATTTAATGATGAATTTAGTGCCCCCCTCTACCGCATAAAGGTAACATTTCAACTTAATTTTCTTGGGATGGGGTGGGCAAGGCGACTTAGGGTGTCATCATTCTTAACTAAGTTGCTGCTCTGTACTTCCAGGTGAATGCAATTCAGATGAAAGAGACGGTGGAAGAAAACACGAGCACCACCGAGAGAGTATTTCAAGATCGTCAGTATCAGGTGACTGAACTCAGCAAACAGACAATCTGGTGGTTTCACATTACAGAATAGGCTGCGAAACTGTCCTTACAAGTGTCATCCGTTATCCTTGTGTTCTTATGCTCTGCATTTACTTGCTTGGTTAATAAGTACGAGTATAATTTATGGTGGAGAAGTTAGTCCTCTGTACAAAATCATTACAAAATCTTTCTGTAGAATTTGAGTACGAATCATGTCTCTGATGTCTCGGAGCATAACGTGACTTGGTTCTCTTTGTTCTATGCAGGTTGACGCTGCCATAGTTCGAATTATGAAGACGAGGAAAACCCTCAGCCACACCCTTCTAATAACTGAGCTTTTCCAGCAGGTAACAGACGGAGTGATTGACATGGGTGCTTGCATTCTTTTCCTCACTAATCAATTTTGATTAATTTCAGCTCAAGTTCCCGATTAAGCCGGCGGATATGAAGAAGAGAATAGAGAGCCTAATCGACAGGGAGTACCTGGAGAGAGACCGGAGCAACCCCCAGATATACAATTATCTTGCTTGATGACAGCGTTGGCATGCCGCGAAAGATATGATCATGTTCGTTTTATTGTCAGAAGTGCACTGTAAAGTAATTGCGTATCGATGTTTGTCGTTCTTTGTTCTCTCTTCATGGGAGCTGTAGCAGTTGCAACATTTTTCTGTATACGGATGAGTTTTGACTATAAAAAAGTTGCACAACATCTGTGGCATCCTTGTAACACCACCTGATGAAGAACAAGCGTCCCTAATATTCAACCACGTCGTGCATTTATGATACGAATCAGATTATGTTACATGAAGCCAAGTCAGAAAAGCAACTGAGGGTTGTCTGGTACTCTGGCTGAGAGCGCCATATGCTGGTTTGTACGTACATGCATTTTAGCAGAAATTTCGTGAAATTCAGAGTTCGTGAGTGGCCTATATATGTGCTTTCTTGAGCAGTAGTGCAGAAGTCGGAAGCCATTATAAACGAGCCATGGGCTGTGAATTTGACGATTGTATAAAAGCCCAATTATCCAGCCCGTCCAAAGCAACCCAAATCCAGCCCGTCCGTCTAACTACCCAACCCATTACCCAATACGCCCAGTGGTCGTCTTCTCCCCTACCTCGCGCCCTCACAGATCACACCACCACCGTCACCGCCTCGCCGTCGCCGCGGTCCTCTCCGGCGATCCCGCCCCCGACTACAATCCCAGTGGAGGCGTGCCACCCGCCACGAACAGCTAGCTCGCGTCCCCGTTCCCGCTCCCACATCCCAAAATTCGCCTCGCCGGCCGCTCGGACCGGCCCCGCTCGATCCGCTAGGGTTTTGGCGCGATGGATCCGCTCCGGAGCTACCTGGGGCGGCTCCTCCTCGAGGACGTCACCCCGGTGGTCATGGTGCTGACCACCCCGCTCGCCGAGGCTTCGTGCCGCAGGAGCGGCCTCAGCTTCGTCGACATGCTCTCCCCGTTCTCCCTCTTCAAAAAAATCGACGGTGATGCGCCTCCCGACGCCAGCTCCAGCTGGTTCTGTGCAATGCTCTTCGCATTTCGTTTTTGATTCGGTTCTGTGACCTCACGGGGAGTTTGTGTGTGTCGGTTTGAGCAGTGCCCGTGCGTACAGCGAGTGACCAGCCTTACAGGCTGCAAATGTTTAAGATTCGGATGGTGTACGCCTCGGACGTACGGAAGCAGGACCATGAGGTGATTCTCGAACCTTATGGAATGTGTTCTAGACTCGTCATATGCATGCTGTTCCATGTGTTTGATGATGATCATGCTTGTGTTGGAACAGGTTGCGGATGGGAGGATTAAGCTGGTTGTTTCCGAGGCCAACGAGAACGCTCTTCCGGATTTGCTTTCAGACCCACCACAGCTGGAAGATGTACTCAACAGTAAGAAACTGACAGCCCTTGCACATATTTTCGTATTGATCAAAATGATGGGACTATACTTGGAATTTTATGATCGGGCTGCTAGATTGTTCAGACAACAGTATTAATGCTTCTAACCTTTAAGATGAACATGGTGGAGCTAGATTCTAAGCTTCTAACCTTTAAGATGTTACATGAATATATAAGCATCGAGCAAGCTATAGTGTTTAACGAGCAGCCACAACCATTTCCTCGAAATGTTACAGTTCCATGCCAGCATCAGGTGATTACTTTGTAGTAAAATTAGAGAGTGAGTACACATGGAGAGCATGCATGCTACAATATATATTTCTCAAATTGCCTGCAATGGTGTGGGAAGTATAATCTGATGCCTACTGCCCTGTGTGTTTTGCCTAAGTAAGTTTTTTCTTGGTTGGGTGTCTGGGAACAAGTAGTCAACATTACTTTTGTTGTGTCAACATGCTGTTAACCTCAGTTTGGTTGTTGATCTGATGTATCTAATTGAGTGATTCCATGGTTGCATCATGTCTTACTCAAGTACTTCCTCTGTAACTAAATATAAGACGTTGGACCAGCTCAATTTAAACTATCAGAACGTCTTACATTAAGTTACGGAGGGAGTAGATTATTATATCCATCAGGCTCAATCATATAATTGCTGTTTGTTGTTTATCGGTTCCATTTTTCATAAAATCCCATTTTCTGCCTAATCCCAGAGCCTGAAGCTGAGTTGTGCCCCTCGTGGATTAAGAGGTTCAACAGAGAGCTAATACGGACACTCTCCTTTTCGGACCATGAAACCTTTGACCACCCTGTGGCATGTGAGACTCGGGAATTTTCTCTTCTCACTTCTTTTTGTTTAGAGTGTCTATTCTTCCTGATTTGCTTTGATTATTGTTAACAGGTCTATTAGTTGTTTCATCAAAAGACAAGGAGCCAATCAGCAAGTTCACTGATCTGTTTAACGCAAATCAGTTGCCTTCTCTTTTAAATGAAGGCATAATGGACCCCCAGATTCTGAAGCACTATCTTGTACTTCACGACCAACAAGATGGACCGCAAGAGATGTATTATTCTTTTCTCCTCATGATAAAGAAACTCTCCTCCTTGCATTTTTGAAACGTACTATTGTGAAATCCTAAGTTCCTAACTAGTATTTTTTTTCTTCTTACATGCAACAACTCTTCCAGAACTGGTAAAAACATCTTGTGAACTGATAAAAGCATCATGGTATTTAAGATTGAGACGAGAAGCGAGTTATAGTGTTTAAATTCATGTTCTGTTGTTTTGATACATTTTTTCCTGACATTAGAACATACCCTGTAGGCCTGTACCATTATTTAAATCACATATAAGACTTTATTGAAAGATGAAATCTATGTATACAACGTGAGCACTTAACATTGGGTTTCCGCTTGTCTACGGACTATCACTATTAGGAAAATAAGATTCAAATCCCCAACCTCCTTGTGAACTATATAAGCTAAAATCAACTTGTTCCCAGATAATATGAGCTCTATGCTCATCAGGCGGCTAAGGCCCCCGCTGTCGGTGCTGCTGCCGTTTTGCTCAATCTTAAATACCATCAGAAGCTTAAGCCCCCATCAAGCTTGGCCCCCATAAACCAAGTGTCGCTTCTCGACTCCTCAGAGAATTTTAAGCCCCCTTTGTACGGGGAAATTGAAGCCTCTTAACTAAGAAAGCTTCTGGA
Source organism: Puccinellia tenuiflora (assembly GCA_012064385.1). Classification (NCBI taxonomy): domain Eukaryota; kingdom Viridiplantae; phylum Streptophyta; class Magnoliopsida; order Poales; family Poaceae; genus Puccinellia; species Puccinellia tenuiflora. The sequence goes on along the minus strand of QRDG01001746.1, from coordinate 417,382 downwards.
GGAAAGCCAACCTCCCAAATAGAGCATAATGTCCTCATATAAGCCCCATTGAAAATACGCTATTTGGGCCCATGGTTATGCTTATTTGCGTTAGAACATGCGCTTAAGGTAATAGCTGATGTCTTAACTGCTTGCATTGGTAACCAAAGTGCAGCACACTTTTTTACTTTCATGATCACATCAAAATGCATGTCATTTTGTATGGTGTGATATTTTCAATGTATTGATTTTTATTTCGCTTTTCTCAATTGCTGCATGTGCTGGTTTGCCAACTTCTTTGTTAAGTTATGGTTCTATACATTCTTTTGTTGACCTGTGTTACTTCTTATTTCAAGAGCTGTGAACATCTTAGCGGAAATGAGGAGCACCCTTGGTTTGAATGATTGTAAATTGCTGTGTATTAACTCTTCTACGAAAGCAGATGGCAGTGATGCTGATAATTTGTGGTTACCATATGTAAGCGCACTGAATTACTATTGATTAAATTACATTAATGTGTATGTAGTTCAGTATGTATGCAATCTACTTATAATCTTTTCTTGACTAACTGCAGAAAGCTCATGGCTTACACAATCATGAAGGAGCTTGTTTCCTTAACATGGATGATTTGAATAAGGTATTGAAGCATATAGTGTAATATCAAGTCATCTGCTTCTTTAATCTCTATTAAGCATTTACAGATACATAAAATGTCAGCAACTTTGTTCAACTGTTTCACAGTATTTACCAACTCATCAGTTAGGAATGTTGTTGGGTGGGTTGAAGGACTGTTGAGTTTTGACAGTTATAGTGAGAAACCGACTTGTTAGTTAGTTGTTTAAGGTTTTTATGGGCACTGATGCCAAGGAGTAGTACTAGGTTGATGGCCTTCATCCTTTGTAGGGTTTAGTTTTACATGCAAGCATTCTTAACTGGCAGACATGGTAAGATACTTATTCCTGAGCTTGTTTCTTTATCAGATCAAGGATTTCATGCAAGATTTTGCTTCTAATCATATCATTCCCTACATGGAGCAAAAGATTCGTGTACTCAATCAGCAGGTATATTGTTACATATTTAACATTTTCAGATATAATTTTAGTAAGATTCGGTGTTGTTCTAGGTAGCTACAACGAGAAAGGGCTTCAGAAATCAGATAAAGAACTTGTGGTGGAGAAAGAGAGATGATGTCCCAGAAGCTGCGAATGGCCAAATGCAAGTATTTATGACAGCCTTACACTTCCTACCTTATTTATCCGAGCCTGTCTATTTGCTGTAACACTAATTTTCTGAACAGGTATACATTTACCTCCATAGAGTCGCAGATCAGAGTTCTCAGTGACTATGCTTTCATGTTGCGGGACTATGAGCTTGCTTTGTCCAATTACAGATTGCTTTCGACAGATTATAAGCTTGACAAAGCTTGGAAACGTTTTGCTGGTGTTCAGGTGCTTGCTTCAACTTATTTTTATCAACTTGATGCCTGGATATAAGCCCGGCAATCGGGTCGGGTTTGACCGGGTCTAGCTCTTTTAGACCCATGCCCGAATAACAAATAGGCAAAGGTTTGTGCCCACGACCCTGCCCATGGGTTTGGTTTGAGACCCATGCCCGAACCCGACAGGTCACCCGACCCGACGGGTCACCCATCGAGTCTGTGGACAGCACAACAAAATTATTTATTTTACTTTGCAGGTGCCCATCGGGTCTGCCTATTTATTTATTTTGCATCCTGTACACTCACGAGTTATGAGGAGCATCCATTTTGGTAGAATGCTACCGAGTCCCAGTCTCTTATATAGGCAGAGCTGCTCCTCTCATGCGCTTGACTACGCGAGGTGGGACTAAAGTGGTTCGACTGTTTGGCGTCGTAATACTGCACACATGCATAGATGCGTTCAGAAAGCTTCAAGCTTTGAGGCCCAGCTGGTCACCGAGTACAGGCACCCTACGCTACTATTTAATTCTCTTATGGGCCTCATTTTTACAACGATTAACAAGGCAATCTTTATTATAACGTCTAATAGAAGCAAGCTGATTAGGGTGTAGACGTGAAGGTGTGCTACTGTGGTGCTACTGACTAATACATGGCCCACATGTAAGCTAATCGGGTGATCCATTGGGTCGCCCATGGGTATGAGAGTGTGCCCATACCCTACCCACGACTAATCGGGTCGCCCATGGGCAGGACCCATGGGTGAAAATAGCGACCCATACCCTGCCCATTCGGGTCGGGTGCCCATGGGCGGACGTACCCATGGGTCAAATTGCCAGGCTTACCTGGATACATATATCATTTATAATGTTTCTGTTTCAATAAAATGCACAACTATAATGGCACTCTCAACGATATATCCTGGTTACAGTTTTGGTCAAACAAGATGTGCTCTTTAGCATAAAAATAATTTATGAGGGGCTAGGCCTCATAAGATAGACCAGATGATATGCTTCCAAATTCGTTGCACAGTGCAGAGTTGCTGAATTGCTTTCCAATGAATAATGAAACAAAACTATTGTGATAACCCACTATTTATCTATACTAGATATTCGCTCCCATGATATGTGTCTGTGCCTTTTGTAGGAGATGAGTGGACTTTGCTATTTCATGTTGGATCAGTCAAGGAAGGATGCTGAATATTGCATGGAAAATGCCTTCACTACATATCTGGTATTTATATATATTCATTATTTCTTCAAGAAAGGTCCAATTCATTGAAGAGAGACCACTCCTGGATTTTTTTTTAGAACTGCACTTCTAGGTTTCCACACATGAACAAAAGATTATTGCTTAACATTGTTGATCCATCGGTACAACATTTGTTGCTCTCTGCTAGAGGCCTAGTGCTCATTGTTCACACAGATACCGAGAACCTATAAAGACAGTGTAAAAGGAATTCTAATTCCATTTTGCATGGAACAAATGTATACTTATGCGAACCTTGTATAACAATGCAAGTATCAATGACCATTTGGGAGTTCCCATTGAATCAATCCAGAAACCTGTGCCTGGCACTCTTTTGTCTTTTTGCTCCCATACAAGATAAAGTTGTCGGTAACAGCGATAAGTAAACTTCCTCAAAGCAGATAACCAGAGCCCAAAACAGACATGCCAAACCAGATTAGACTTCCGTCTTCTCCGTATGTGTTCTATTTTTTGTGAAATCATGATATATACTGAAAGCCTTTACTTTTCTCTTTGTTGCTTTTGGGTGTGCGTGTGTCAGTGGGTGGTAGGGTGTGGGCATAGTGCAGCGAAAGTTTGAACTCTGAAGAGTTTCAAGAAATCGGATGCATATTTTTTTTTGCAATTTTGCATGATAGAAATGAATTTTAAAGCATTTCGGGGACAACTCAAGCAGGAATTGATCCATATGTGTTACTTCACTTCCTTTTTCGGTTTATTGGTTTTGAATTATCAGTGTCCATTTTGCGCCACTTGTTTGGTCTTGTTCTTGATCTTCTTATTTCACAATGCCATTACATATTCATTCATATTTGCAGAGAATTGGATCTTCGGGGCAGAGAAATGCTACTAGATGTGGCCTTTGGTGGGCAGAAATGCTTAAAACAAGAGGACAACACAGGGAAGCATCGATGGTGTATTTTCGCATATCAAATGAGGTATACCTGGAATCGTGCAGAATGGTTTACTTGTTTGTTGTACAGTTTTCTTTAGTTTGTCACGTTTATTGATGATGGAAACTTCTACTATTCAGGAACCTTCCTTGCACTCTGCTGTACTGCTTGAGCAAGCTGCTTGTTGCTATTTGTTGTCAAGTCCACGTATGCTTCGGAAGTACGGATTTCACCTAATCTTAGCTGGCAATAGTTACTACTTGGCTGAGCAGGTGTATATTAAAAATCCTCCATGCAATGACATTTTATAATGCTACATAAGTTGACTTAATAATGAGCATTATTCCTTAACGACGCAGAAACAACATGCTGTTAGGGCATACCGGAATGCTCTATTTGTCTACAAACAAAATCCTTGGAGTTACATCAACAATCATGTACATTTTAATGTTGGGAGGTACTTGTGTGTTTGATCTTCTGCTCACTTTACCCTTGCATGTAAACTATCTCTGACACTTGTTGTGTGAATTAGGTGGTATGGTGTCCTTGGGATATTTGATGTAGCTATCAAGCACTTGCTGGAGGTCATTGCTTGTAGCCATCAGTCGCTTACAACACAAAGCATATTCCTCAATGATTTTTTCCATTTTGTTCAGGTTATTGACCAGCCCGACTATGATTTGCATCCTCTGTACCGAACTTTTGGTGCTAATTCAGTGTTTTCTTTTGTTTATAGAGTACTGGGGAAAAATTTGACGTATACAAGCTTCAACTTCCTGTTTTCAACATGTCATCACTCAGAGTTGTACATGAAGATCATCGCACGTATGCATCAAATGCAGATGTAACGTCATCACAGCTATAGCATGCATATTTCTAATTGTCCACCATTTCATTTCTGGAGTAATCAAAGATTGAATCTGTGGTGTTTTCTCTTCTCCTATATTCTAATAAAATTAGTCCTATGGCTATTTCTTAGCAAATATCATTATGCATTTATCTTTTTTTTCATGAACGTTAACCAAGTTTTTAATAATTCCGTGCTTGTCTGATAGAAAATGAAAGCACTCTTAACTTGTATCTGTTGCCTTGTATATAACAGGTTGATGTTAATGAAAGCATTTGGCATGAGCTGGAGGAAGCATTGATCCCATCATCATCTGTTGTCAGAACTAACTGGCTGGATACTCAGCCGAAATCTTCTCCTTTTAGGAATAACAAGGCATGTGTTTGTGTTGCTGGAGGTAACGACAACGACCTTTTTCAATATTTGTACAACTGTCCGTAGCAGAACCAAGATTTGGTGTTCATGCATAGTTGCCTGAACAGCTGACTGCATATGGAATGTGAGAATAGTTAGTCATGGTGTCCAATGGGTACGTCATCTTTGAGTATATTTGTGCAAATGTTCCAGGTCTACCATTGGATAAATAATTTACCAATCATTTTTAAGGGACTTAAGGGTAACACAATTTGCAACTTTCTGAGTAAAGTCATCATGTATTGGCAAGTGATTAATAAGGGCGCCTACCCTCTCATATACGGCTAAATTGTCGTATTATTGGAACATCCTGTTAATTTTGGGCCAGCAGTAGTAGTACCAGTGTAGCTATGGGCCCGAACTGGGGCAGGAAGCAGCTGAACGTTCCTAAATCTCTTCTCCTGGCGTCTTCAGATTAGCTAGCACGTCCAGTCAGATAAAATCCATTGTCGCAGCCAGTTATTAGCTGTAGTTACCTTTGCATACTCTCATCTGATAGTCCATGTGGTAATTTGTGCTATTACACTCAAATTTGTTCGTACTAGACATGTCCCATCTGGTCACTTCAAATATATGAAAATATGTACAACCCTTGTGGAATCACTTGAAATGAACCATAGTTTCACCCTGACCTCTCTTTAAAAAAATTTATAGTTGACTGGGTAGAATTTTCCATTTGCCCTCCTTATGCCGGTAGCTGGCAGCTGAAGTGTAGACCACACCTCACTTGAAAGAAAAGCCTACTAATATAGGAATCACTAACTATAAAAGGATATGTTTTGTTCATCTTTTGCTAAAAAACCATTTGATGGTTCTAACTGGCTACTCGGCTAGTCATGGATGGTCATCTGTTAAACCAACCGTACCTTGGGGATGGAATATTGAACCGAAAAAGCTTTCTTCCTTTTTCTTAAGAGGGAGGGTGTTGGGTGGGTCCGAGTTATGGTATTATGGGTTTGTGAACCTGAACCCTGGGCTCATATTTTATTAACCTTGCTCTGGTGACTTTTGAGCATAGGTTGTAAGTAATTTATTCAACAAACAAACAGACAGGGATAAAGTTCAGGGAAATCTGAATGTAACAATATGATATAGTCCCTCTAAAGCCATTTGAAGCATCTCGTAATATTTTAGTTCTGAATCTTTGTTTTCATTGATTGCAGAAGCAGTAAAACTGAACGTTGAGCTTAAGAATCCCTTACAAATTTCTGTTAATGTGTCTGGCATCTCTCTTATATGCCAGCTTTCCACCAGTTTGGACGCTTCAAGTGCGGGTATTTGATTTTTCTTCCTTTTAGTAGAAGATTTTTCTTAAGAGCTCCATATATAGAGAAATTATATTGTTCATCAATGGATTGTTTGCCATGCAGAGACTGGGGCATTGACAAAAGCTGCTGAGGAAGATATGGCTAACACAAAGCCTTCTATTTCGACGTAACATTTCCCCCTTAATTATTGAGGTTTAGTGATGTAGATATCTTTGATTCTTCCCAAGGTTCTCATGGCCATCATTGTTGTTTCTGGTTGAACACTACAGATTTGAAAGTGATGAAAATAAATTCACAGTATCGAAGCTTGACATTGTATTAGGAGGAGGTGAAACTAAAAGAGTAAGCCTCTGTACTCAATATCTGGGTGCCTTGAAGAATCTCGCTAGTATGTCTTCACCATCAAGTAAAAAACGCTTTAAAATAGGTCTTCACCAATCACCATGCAGCTTGTCCATAGCATATCCAAGTTTTTCTTTTTGTAGTAATTATGTGAGCAAAAAATGTAGTTAGTATGAATCTGTAGCATTCCAGTATAGTTATGCTGTTGTGGATCCAAAGTTCCAAACAAGGATAGTTTTATTTGCTATATCCAGATAGTAGTTTAATGGATGTATTGTGAGAGCAAGTGCAAAGGATGCCTATGTAGGCTCATCTATATTCTATGCTTTTGCTCGGTAGTCCCTCGAAACACATCCCCCTTCCTTAGATTTATTATCGTTTGTTTTACTTGTGAACTCTGATATTACAACTTTACCTGCAATGGATGTCGTAGCAAGAGACAAATACTTGAGCTGATCATTACCTCAGTTTTTCGTAGATTCACTAATAACATTTTAGTGTGTGAAGACTCATTCAGTTCTGGATGGAGAAGTATCTTTCGATATTTCTGGATCTTTGTGACCTTTGAAATTGGTTTCTTTTTTATTCAACTTTATGTGATAATGGCTAATTCTCCTTTTATTCTACCAGGTCCAACTTGAAGTGACCCCAAAAGTTGTAGGTTTTCTGAAGTTAGTTGGGATAAGGTGGACACTATCAGATTCCGTAGTAGGCTATCAGTACTTCGAAGTGGCCGCACAAAAGAAAAAAAAGAAAGGGAAAAGAGGGGCCGATCGTTCTTTGAACAACAACCTGATTGTAATCAAGGTTCTCATTTGTCTGTGTTTCTCTTTCAAATATTTGTTTAGGTGATATGCGAGTAACTGTAATTTCTTTGCTTCCAGGGTTTACCTAAACTTACAGGCTATATTGATTGCTTGCCGACAAAAGCATTTACAGGTGATTTACAGCTCCTCAGGCTGAATCTGAGAAACCAATCAGAACATGCTGTGAAGGTCCGAATTGTTATAATTTTATTCATTTCTTTGCCTTGTTCAACTCAGTTCTTCAGAAACGAGCATAGGTTTTAACTATCTTGCATGTTTTAGCATCATTCTGCGTGTTAACCACTCCCAAGCCCGCAATGCAGAATGTAAAAATGAACATTAGCCATCCAAGGTTTATAATTCCTGGTGATTCATCGGACCTTGACCTAGAGTTCCCACAGTGCTTGAGAAAGCATGTGCAATCAGACAGCAATGCTGTATCATCCGAAGGTACTAAGGAAAATTTCAAGGGCTCACTATTTGCATTTCCTCAGGTGCGGTGATTCAAGGCACTATCGTATTTTATATGAATCCTATCTGTATTATGTTTCCTTACAATATTTACATTCTTTTCTTGCCAGGATATTAAAATTCAAGGTGGAACCACATTCTCTTGGCCTATTTGGTTTCATGCTGCTACTCCTGGAAACTTCTCCCTTTATTTGTCCATCTATTATGAAATGGAGAGTACTACTGACATTCCATATCGCACATTGCGCATGCATAACAATGTGGAGGTAAATTGGCAATATTTGATTTAGTTTTTTGTTTATTATTTAGCTTGTTTGCTATTGCACAATATATTAATTTGTAATCTGTGTTTCCAAAACTGGAATGCACCAGTTGCTGCTTGAGCACCAATTTCTTACAACAATTAGTTGATGTAACAAATTTAATTTGATAAGATTACTGACATCCAGCATATTGGCTAGAAAATAACTGATTTAGAGCAGCTTCCTGGTGAAGCTCACACACTGAAATATTTTTATGGGTATTGGTTCCTTTATTCACGGGAAGTCGGGAACTCTTCCATGGCTTCGTATTTCTTGTCCCAGTAATAACATCATTGCGCCAGCTCTTTACCAAATATACCTTTTGGCTGCAAAAACTGGTTATGCCTGGCTGCTAGAAGCCAGATGTACTTTGAGAGTCTCTGTTGATCGCTAGATGCCACTGGTTATGTTAATTTTATTCTGAAGTTATTACTTATAGCAGCTCTGCAAAGGTCCAGGAGGATTGAAATCAGTTCTGTAATACTTTGATTTCAAATTTTGATCTCTTTATCATGTTTTGGGACCAAATTATAGGAGGCTAGTATGATGTCTGTACAATTATTATTCAAAAAAACACCTTTTTATTTTCTGCTATTTTTCTATCTCACACTATAACACTCAAGATAAGGTGTGTATAATTGCAATCCCCATAGACGACAATAGGATGCCACTGGGTAACAAATTACTCTTGTCCAAACGTATACCCACACTGTCTGGGTAGGGTATTCTTTAACTCCCGCACCGGCATCCTTTTGCTGTCACTGTGGATTCTGAGCCCTTACAAGGTAACTGTGTCTTCAAGTTTGGGGTTGATTAGGTGGGAGGAAGACATTGTGGTTTGTTTGTTGTGTGCTATTATTTCAGTATTTATGGTCTGTTTTGCTTAGCCAGCAGCAGAGCAGCTGTATGTATAGTTATGGAATCTCCTTTGTTGTCTATAAACAATTATTATTTACAGGTTTTGCCATCACTTGATGTATCCTTTGCTATAAGTATGTGCTCATCAAGATTGCAAGAGTATATTGTGCGCATGGACATCATGAACAAGACTCTATCAGAGTCATTTGCACTTCATCAGTTATCATGTGTCGGTACTAAATGGGCAGTTTCAGTGCTACCCTCGTGCGATTCCATCAGCTTTGTGGAAACAATTCCAGCAAACCAGTCTGTGTCATGCTTCTTCAAGATAAAGGTTGGAGATGCTTTCTTTGAATGAGCTATCGAATACAAGACATTGTTGGGCACGATGTATTCCCTTTTTAATGTTTTTCTTGCCAGTCATATCTGGCAATTTCAAAGGCAGTGACATGGTTTTCCATGCATGATTATTTGCAGGACTTGGGGACAAATTCATGTACTGAGGCTGCAGACAGTTCCTGTGGAAGTGATATGGTTTTATCGCCTGGGGGTAGTACCACCGATGTATTTGATGTCTCTCGGTCTCCTATAACTGATTTCCACTATCAAGAAAGATACCAACAGGGGAAGTTGACTAAGGTGAGTGCTCCCTGAGGTTTGATGATCATTCTAGACCCTCTTGAATGTACTATTTTCCCGTTGGTTCGCAGTGTTATCCTGCTGGGTGGGGTTTTTACCCTTATCTTTAATCTAGACACAACACACACTTGGCTGGAGAAGTGGCCAATGACTGGGTGTGTGTATGCATATTTCATGACTTCTGCATTAATTAATCAAATAGGAGTACTTACCTGTGTACTAACTTCATTATTTTTCAGGGGCCACGCAGTCTACTTGATTTTATTGTGATCTCAAAGGCAGTAACTGTTAATTCTTCCAAGTCAGAACAACTGCTTTCTCATCACACATGCCATTGCAGGTAAGTGCTAGAACCTTCGGGGGAGTAACATTTTTGTTGGGCTTTCGTTGGCCCTTGAACATACTGATATGATCTGCTTCTGCAGTGCTCTCAGTCAGAATCCTGTTTGGTGGCTTATGGAAGGACCTCGGACCATTACTCATGATTTCTCAAAGTCTTGCTGTGAGGCTAACATCCATTTGGTGATTCACAATTCTTCAGAACACAACGTATCTGTGAGAGTGGTGACATCTGACCGTGTGCCAGATCAAAATCAAGCTGCCCCTTTACATGAATCTGCCAGTAGCCAGGGTGGATGGTACGATGTGTCGCTGGAAAATGACATAAAGGCCATCTCAAGCACCAAGGGGACGCAAGCCCAGAAACAGTCATCAGAAAGCATTTCGCCGTTTGTTTGGTGTTCATTGAGTTCCGCTCAAGTTGATCTAAAACCTGACAGTTGTGCTAAAATTCCTCTAAAAGTATGTATATTTGCTCCTGGAACCTACAATTTTTCAAATTATGAGCTACACTGGAAAGTAGATCCATCTGAGGGGGGACAAGTGGATGAAAACGTGAGATCAGGTGGTGGTCAAGGCTATCCTTTCTATGTTACTGTTCTTCAAGGTGCCTGACGAATTACAATGCTGGGCAAAAAAGCAACCTTCTTACGAAGCTCAGAACATAAAACTTCCACTTAGTTCCGTGCAGAATCCTGTAGAATCCTGTCTTCTGACGGTGGAGTGAAGATGCATGACCCCACCAACCCAAACTAGTGGTTGCTGGCAGGCTGAGAGCAGATGTACCTTCTAAGTTCCCAGATTGAATATAGAATACATATACACACGGATTTTCTTATTGTCAGCTTCAGTACCGATGCATTTGTACAAGTCCTACCCGAGGATGATTCAGGAGGATAATTCAGGTGATTAGATGTATACCATTGTTATCAATGAAAACCGGGAGTTGTTGCTGTAGCCAGTAGGTTCTTATACTGTTCTTGTACATCCTTCCCAATGTCCTTTTTTGTGAGGAAATTAGGTCATCATCTTGAAACGACAACTGTTGCTTGGTTTATGTTGATGCCATACCCACCATATCGTGATTTTTTGTTTTGTGTTTAGTGGGTTGAGTAACCGTCTGCCCGGGTAATCTTTTGGTGTATTGGATATGTGACCATATTTTGTTGGTAGTCTACTTGGGCAGCAACATTTTGACTTGATGTAATCATAATCACAACCTCTGATATTTATTTATATTAAGAGAGATAAGGGCAGACAATCCCAGTTTCTGATATATATCCTCTTCATAATGCATCATCTGTCTTATATGTTTTCCAAGTAGCTATCCTCTTCATCATGCATCATCTGTCTTATATGTTTTCCAAGTAGCTCGAACAAAACAGCATATATCTAAGCTGAGCTCCATTTCTCTTGTTGCTGCACCGTACTTTGACATCACATCTCTTGTTTCTATCTCCTGACTTGGCGGCCTCACATCTAGAAGGCCAGCTGAAGCTTGGAGGCAACCAAATAATTCCTAGCATGGGGTTCAGTTTTCATCTTCATCTTAACCAGCACGGCGGACGCCATGGCCGCTGGTTGTCCGTCCACACCTATCAATGTCATGTATCCTGCACTAACCATCTATCCCAAAAGTCCGAACTGATGGAAAGACTAGTACAATCCACATATACTGTAACACCCCCTCTCACGTGTGACTCGGGGAGGAAGAGGCCACACGTGCAACCGGAAGAAAGTGAGGCGACGGCGCGCAAGTCTCAGAGGTATGGCGCAACAGGCTCATACTTGGACACAAGGAGGGGCTGCCAGGAATTTTTAATAAATTGCGCAAATCAGGACTCGAACTCAAGACCTGAGGCTCTGATACCATGTCATGTATTCTGCACTAACCAACTATCCCAAAAGTCCGAACTGATGGAAAGACTAGTACAATAGAGAGGAAGCAATCATCATAGCACGGGTAGTCTCAAGAATATGACGATGTTTACGCTCGGCGACACCATTTTGAGCATGGGCACCGGGACACGAGAACTGGGCAAGGGTGCCCTGCTCAGCAAGGACACCACGCAGGTGCTGGGAGATATACTCTCCTGCAGAATCAGCACGAAACACACGAATAGGAGAGGAATACTGAGTACGAACCATGGCCACAAAGCGCTGATAAATAGCAAGCACCTCACTGCGAGAGCGCATAAAAAATAACCAGGTGTACCGTGAAAAATCATCAATGAACAAAATATAGTATCGATGGCCCCCTTTAGAAGCAAAGGGTGCCGGACCCCAAACATCTGAATGAACTAAATCAAAAGGTCGCTGAGATACAGACGCACTAGTAGGATAGGGAAGCTGAATCTGTTTGCCTAACCTACAACCCTGACACGAATGTAAAGACACATCTCCTGAGACAGACCCCAGAAGACCACGACGAACTAATGACGATAAACGGGAGGCACAAAGATGACCCAGCCGATGATGCCACTGCTGAAAAGAGCCAGTGACAGAAGCAGCAACCGTAGAAGGACTGGCTGATGAAGAGTCAGCGGAAGGAACACGAAGCCAGTCTAACTCCCATAGCCCCGGGGACTCAAGGCTGCGAGGGCCAGCTCCAACCAGAGCCTGTGTACGACGGTCCTGAACAGCACAAGAATCAGCGTCAAGAATGACGCGACAACCAGAATCAGTAAGCTGACTAGCAGAAAACAGGTTCATTTTAAGACTAGGAACATGAGAAACATCAGGAACAGAGAAAGAGGAAGTAGAAAGGGTGCCTCGACTGGAAACAGGAAGAGAGGTACCATCAGCCGTGATAACACGAACAGGAGAAATAAAAGAGCGAAGAGCAGAAAGAATAGAAGACGCAGAAGTCATATGAAAAGAGGCTCCAGAATCCAGATACCACGGGGATGACGTACCTGACTGTGTAGAAGGTGGTGGTCGCACGGTGCCCGAAGAGCTAGTCACAGAACCAGCAGTACCCGTCGAGGAAGAGCCTGTAGCAGCGAGCAGACTACGAAGACCTCGGATAATGTCCTGATCAGACAGTGCAGCAGCAGAAGATCCTGACAATCCAGCCTGGGCAACAGCAGAAGATCCTGAAGAACCAGCCTGCCGACGAGCAAGGAACTGCTGACGTAAGCTGGGATCCCGCTTCCAGCAGCCCGAGATATCATGACCAGGCCTGTTACAGTAGGCGCAGGGAGGACGAGGAGACGCACGGGGCTGCTGAGGCTGACTCTGGGTCGGAGGAGGAGAGAGTATCGGCGGACCTGGAGACCGCAACGAGGCTGGCGGCACAGAAGGACCACGAGCAGACGGCACAGGAGGACCACGAGCAGCAAGTACAGAGGGAACCTCAAGAAGACCAGCACCACGTAGACGAGTCTCCTCAGCCCGAAGCTCAGCTAGTACCTCAGAGAGCGGAACACGACCACGGGCAAGCAGCTGGGCACGGCGCGGCTCAAACTCCTTACGGAGCCGCGACAAGAACTCATAGACGCGCTGAAACTCCAGATCCGCGCGCACAGTCAGACAGCAGGGACAGGTGCCACACACAGCAGTACGAAGAGAATCAAGCTGACGCCATATAGCAGCACTCTGAGTGTAGAAGTCATCAATAGTGGAATCACCCTGCTGAAGATCATGCTCCTGACGAACCACGGACAAGTAAAGAGCATCGCCAGACGGCTGGTAGCGCTGACGAAGAAAAGTCCACTGAGCAGCAGCAGTGGGAAGACCCATGAACTCAGCAGCATACTGAGGCAGAACACTGGAGGTGAGAACAGCAGCAGCACGAGCATCCTCATCTATCCACTGAGCGTAGTCAGACAGATCCAGCCGGTATGTCGCAACTGCAGTAGAATGCTCCTGGACCTTCCCTTTATAATCAGCCAGAGCAGTGTCATAAGCACTCTGGGCTGCATCTTTAGCCTCCTGAGTAGCATCGGAAGCAAGGGCAACAGGCGGCGGCGCAATGGGTGCCAGAGGAGCAACGGGGCGCGGCGGACAGGAGACCTCGCCAGAAAGTACACCCCAAAGACGAAGACCGCGCATGTGGACGCGCATGAAGGCAGCGAAATCAGGATAATTCGCGCCATCAAAAATCACCGGGCAGCGAGGAATCGCAACATAACCCGACGAGGAAGACATTGTACCTGTTTTTTTTTGTTTTTTTTTTTTTTGCGAAAACGGAAAAGAACAGGAAACAGCCGGAAGAGCCGAGCCGAGCCGGAAACGCGGCTCGAGGCGAGCCGAGGAGCCGAAGAGCCGACGAGCCGACGAGCCGATGAGCCGATAGGCTGGATCGAGCCGAGCTAGCTCAGATCGAGCGATGCCAGCAGCAGCGGCGCGGCACAGCCGGGAGCGACGCGGAAGGAGACGGCGAGCAGCGCGGACGGAGAGGCGTCGGCGGCCGGAGAAACGGCGGGCGGCGTAGACGGCGGGCGGCGCGGTCGGAGAGGCGAGGCGAAACGGCGGCGGGGGACGACGGCCGAGACGCGGACGGCGCGGTCGGAGAGGCGGCGGGCGGCGCGGTCGGAGAGGCGAGCCGAAACGGCGGCGGGACGACGGCCGAGACGCGGCCGGGTGCAAGGAGGGCCGGCGCGGGGGAGCCGGAGGGGCGCGGTTGGGCGGGAGCCGGAGGGGCGCGGGTGGAGCGTGGACGGGCGGGTGGAGCGTGGACGCGCGGGTGCTCGGCCAGTCGGGGCAGAGCACGGGTGCGAGAACCTGGGCGAGGGGCACGGCGGTGAGAGAAGCGGCGGGACGAGGGCGACCACGGACGGAGAGGCAGGCGACGGGGCACGGCAGCGTGATGGAGAGGATTAGAGACAGTGCGGTAGGGGAAGAGGCGGCGGCGACCGGGCGCGGCGGCGAGAAGCCGAGGCGGGCGGCGGCTGCGGCGAGGAAAAAGAAACCTTATTGCTCTGATACCATGTTAGGGAAAATAGACTTGTTGTATTACCAGGGGCCAAAGGCCACATATATAGTACAGGTACAGGCAAATATACAGAAAGCCCCCTAACAGGTGGGGAAACTACAATATACACATATATACTCTAACAGTCAACACCACTGAAAGAGAAGGAGGGGCATCGACAGGAACGAGGTGATCCAAAGGTGGATCAGAAGCTCACTAACCTCCAACGGAAACATCTGCACCTCCAAGACTTGGACGATCACATCTCTTGTTTCCATCTCCTGACTTGACGGCCTCACATAGTCACGTCTAGAAGGCCAGCTAAAGCTTGCAGGCAACCAAATACTCCCTCCGTTCCTAAATATAAGATGTTTTAGCATTTCTCTTTCCATCCGTATCTAGACATGTTTTAGTGTAAGGTTTAAATGTATCTTGCACTAAAACATGTCTAGATACAGATGGAAAGAGAAATGCTAAAACATCTTATATTGTGGAACGGAGGGAGTAATTCCTACTGGCGATCCCTTCTCAAGGAAGACGCAGCAGGTCATTGCTGGAGAAAAAAAAAACGAAAAACCGGCGGTGCCTCTCGTCTCTGATCTGGACATCTGGAGGCAAGAAAAGAGTACACTGGCGCGGTATCCGCCTTTTACGATCCAGCCGGAATAGCTAGCTCGCACTCACGCACGCAGCACAGAACTGTACGACATACGCGAAGAGTAAAATCCATCGGAGCTCACTGAACTCGATCGTATTACTCGCCGCCGTCATCATCGTAAGTAGAGATACGTAAATTACAGCCACTGAATATGCGTGAGGTGGTCGTACACGGTCACTGGAGCGTGTATTCGCTGACGTGGACGTGTGGAGCCCGCTGTTCATGGCCACGCGGAAGGTTATTATTGCGAAATCCAACGAATGCAAGGGCTTATGTGCAAACATGCGTTGTCTGGTATGTACCTTCTCTCACCCGCGAGTTGGCACTCTGAAATTTCCCCTCTCCTACACTCTGAACCCTAGCCGGAGCTCCGTTGCTGCCCGCGTAGGTGCATCCCCTCCCCGACGAGTTGGAGCCGTGTACGATCACCTCGTGCGTATTCAGTGACCATAATTTACATATCTTTATATACAATGACCGATGATATATCTCTATATCTCTATATACGTTGATGACGGTAAGTAATAGTACGACCGTGTTCACTGTTCAGTGAGATTTTACTCAGTACGCGAATTATCGCCGATCGCGTCGAATGTTCGTGCGCGGTTCACGAACAGGACGTACGGGTCGCTGGTCACCGGCTCTTGATCTCGTGGATGGTGTTGTCTGCTCTTTTAACTTCTTCTGCTCAGCAGACTCGGCACTTGGAGCTAGCTTTTCTTAATGCGCGTTGGTCAAGTTGGACACGTGCTCCTGCTAGTTAATCCAATCATTCCCCGGCCGGGTCAAACGCGACCAAGACCAACCGCACAATGGTAGTGGTAGATAGGGGCAGGGCCGCGCCGCCCCGTCTTGGTCAAGCTGATTGTTGCGTGCAGAGGCGGCGCTATGTGTATTTTCTGGGTATGCAAGTGAATATACATGATTTTTGAAAAACAATGTTGATTATAGTAAAACATTGATTATTTTAATGAAAACAATGATTATTTTGATCAAATGAATACCTATGAATACCCTGTCGTAAATTCCTAGCGCCGCCACCGGTTGCGTGATGCACTCCGGCGAATCCATTGCAGGTTTTTTTTTCCGAAGGAAAACATTCATACTGCAAATCAGGAATTATAGATGTCGGTGCCCCGCAAGTTAGCTGAACAAGCGCTTCCCTAGACCCTAGTAGGCTAATAGTCACGGCGGACTGATGTCCGGCCCGACAAGGAGCCGGCCTCATAGTCGTGCTTTCCGGCCTTTCTGGGTAACCATTGTAACGCCCCGGGATCGACACTATGCAGACTTAGCGATTTCCGCCAAATCCGTATAATAACGATCATAGAACGCCCACCAGGCATAACGTGCACGTCGCAACACACACGTTATGCAGGTGGAATTGTGATAACATTATAATAGTTCTCGACGGAACCCATAAAAGAACATATATACAACAACGACTCATGGAGTCAAGAATACAAAAGATACATTACAAAGATCCAAACAACAATGGAAGCGAATAGTATCCGGCTATGGATAAGAATACAAATTAGACTAAGAGTCCTGAAGATAACCAAAAGCACCATAACCCTGCCCAGACCAAGCCGGAGGGATTCCCAATCTAACGTCGTCAGATTTCAAACCTGTTGGCTGCATTGGAATAGCAGCCCCGAAGGGGTCAGTACTAGTAGAAGTACTGGCAAGTAATACTCACAAGATATCAAAGCTGGAATTCCGGGTAAAGAGGGTTAGCGATTGAGGTGGCGGCAAGAAGCACTAACAACTTATAGAGACACGCTACAACTTTCGTCTAATAGAGAGGAGGTAAGAGAGCCCATAGGTAACCAACTATACTAACACCAAACATAACCCAGCCGATTCCTTACCAGCCCGTTTATCTTACGAGCAGCAAACCCAAAGGCACTCACACAGTTGGCAATTTTATAATTTATTATTGAATTAGCTCTATCTTACTAATCAATTTATTAACATCAGGTGTAAGTTGTCTATGATCTTGTTAGCCAGCATCATCACCAAGTCGTCCATAACCGCGGACACGGCTTTTCGAAAAGATTTAACCCTGCAGGGGTGCATAAATGTAACCACACGCACTTTAACCCTTGTTGCCAGCTATTAGTACACTTCCTATGGTGTACCGGCAGGGTATCCGTCACTACACTTTCCTTCACTACCGCACAAGTCTAGGGAACCACCTAGTTAGGTCTGATCCGCATCAAAAGTCCGGCCGAAGCTCCGAGGCGGGCCTAGCCGTTGCGAGGACGGTGTCGGGAGGCACACTCATACGATTGCCCCTCCTTCCACACTCGATAAACGAACGTACCACAAGCCCTACCATAAGTAACCATCACGTATAAGTCCCGGAGGCGTCCCATCCGTACCTGCATCACAACAATATTAAAGCGCCGCGCAAATGGAAACACCCGAACTACTTGTGGCGCCCTGGACAAGGCTGCAGATCCGGTACTAGGTCGAGGGGAGTCCCATTTCCTCCCACATGTGGGTAGTGCGCTCAGTCTTGGATCAGAGGACAAGAACTCGGGTCCTAGGCGACACTAGCAGAACAAAACGTCACGATTGGCCTTCCGTCGGTGCCTTATCTTTATTAATTATTTCCATCGCCAAACATTATAGATTATCATGTGAATTTAACCCAACTATCATATTAAGGCATGACTAGATAAAGATAACAAGACTCGAGCAAAACAAAGCTAAGCATGCGCTACGACTCGCAAAGGCCAACAAGGTAAACAAGCAACATGTTAATAGGATGTGGAGGGGTGGCTATATCATGGCTGCCAGATAAACATGCAAATAGGATCAGGACACAAGAATTGTAACATAATGCTAGCAAGAAACAAAAGATAGAAGGAGTAAGAGACAGAAAACAAGCAAAGATAGCAATGGAGTATCACTTGCCTGCAATCCGGTAGAGGTAGCAGAACCTGTCGTTGCTCACATCAACTCAACGTCCTATTCCCGAAGAAGCCACAAACACTGGAAGCGCAAAAGATGCATTTTACTACTACGGCAAAAGAAGCGGCATGTTGATGACATGATGCATTACAAATTAATTGTGATTCAATTTTATCCCTAACACATGACAAAGAAATTTAAATGGGTTCGGTGCACAATATAAATGCACCGGACAAATCCCATAATTTAGTTGATTTAGTTCGACTAAATGGATAAAGGTGCAATGTTAATTAAGCATGCATGAGTTTATAAGATACGGATATATATATGGCATAGGGGTTAGGGTTGGGGTCACACATGGGATCGAGGGATCTTCGGGTTGGAAGCCGCCGTCTTCGGGTCGTAGTCGAAGTAGTCATCGTAGTCGAAGTAGTCGTTCCGTCCGGAGTCGAGGTAGTCGAGGTAGTCGACGTCGTGGAAGTAGTCGTACTCGGGTCGTCGTCGTGGCGGACCTTGTCGTTCCGGGCTTCGGGGTCGACGGGGTTCCACGACATCGGGGTACTCGGGCACCGGTCTTCACGGACGCGCACGAAGGCGGCCGGCACAAAACGGACATCCACACGGAGAACTTGTCGCATTTCCGGTTGAGGTAGACCTTGGCGGGTTGTCGTCGTTCACACGTCGGGGAAGATCTTGGCGGCTCCGGTCTTGGACTTCACGGCGCCGGGTTCGGCTTCACGGTCATCGGGAACACGGCTTCACGGTGGAACGGAGACACGTCGGGAACTTGTCGGGGAACACGGCGTCGGGGACGGCTTCACGGAGGCGGGCACCGGAAACGGGGACGTCGGGAAACACGACTCGGAGACAACGGGCACCGGTGCACGGCAGCATGGCAACAGCAGCAATGGCACGGGCACGGAGACGGAGGCGAGGCGCCGGGGAAGCATCACGGGTACAGAAGAAACCGTGCAGGGCAACATGGAGGTGGCAAGGTCGGGCTGCTGCTCTCACGGCGGCAGCAGCAGGTGACCAAGGCAAGAGGCCGACAGGGGACCGGCCGGAGGAGATCGTCAGGAGATCAATGCCTTCAACTTGAGAGTACCCTTGAGCCACCAATCTAGCCTTGTTCCTCACAACCATGCCATGTTCATCTTGCTTATTCTTAAAAATCCACTTTGTGCCAATAACATTGCGGCACTCCTTTGGCTTCTCAACTAGCTTCCAAACTTTATTGCGCTCGAAATTGTTGAGCTCTTCATGCATGGCTTGCAACCAATCCGGATCTTCAAGAGCTTCGGACACTTTCTTCGGTTCCACCATGGCAATATGAGCTTGATGATCACTAAAGTTTGCCAATTGCCTTCGGGTGGACACTTTGCCTCTCACATCACCAATAACCTTCTCAAGAGTATGTTCACGAAGTTCCATGGTTCTTGCAACTCTAGCTCGACGACGGGCTTCGATATCCTCATTGCATCTTGGAGGTATCACTTGATCATCTTGATCATTTGGGTCCCTGTCTTGACTGGAAAACCGACC
Source organism: Puccinellia tenuiflora (assembly GCA_012064385.1). NCBI lineage: Eukaryota > Viridiplantae > Streptophyta > Magnoliopsida > Poales > Poaceae > Puccinellia > Puccinellia tenuiflora. Next base: position 397,507 of record QRDG01001746.1, on the reverse strand, counting down.
TTGATCCCCAGAAAACATATCAACATTATTGGAAGAGGTGGAAGGACCAAGATCTTGAGCTACACTCCCTTCTGCAGGATGTATACCGGAGTCTCCGGCCTGGGGCACCGGAATCTCCGGCCCACCGGATTCTCCGGTCAAGATGGCCGGAGACTCCGGCCTGGCGACCAGAGGCAGAACAGAATGTTGAGGGTCTTGAGTTTGTCTTTGATCAGGTGCATCATTGGCTCTAGCAGCAGTTGCTTGTAAATCTGATGAAGATGAAGGCTCCACTTGAGTAGAGCATTGTCCTTCTCGATCCACCACAAGGGGTTCATCAACGGGGCGGAAAAATCCCACACCCATTCTTCTTATGGCTTCTTGAGGAATTACATCATCTACATCGGAAACATGAAATTGCGCCACTTGGGAGCTGTCATTTTCTTCGAACACCACACTACAAGATTCTATGATATGCCGTGAGGCTTTATCATAGATTCTATAAGTGTGGGATTCGGCACCGTAACCAACAAAAATACCGTCTAGAGATTTAGATTCGAATTTAGTTAAACGACAACCTTTGATCAAATAGAAACACTTACAACCGAAGACACGAAAGTAGGAGATGTTAGGTTTGTTGCCGGTGAGGATCTCATAAGGGGTCTTCTTCAATCCTTTGCGGAAGTAGAGCCGGTTGGATGAGTGACAAGCCGTGGATATAGCCTCCGCCCAAAAACTCAACGGAGTCTTAAACTCCGCCAACATGAACCTTGCTATATCCATAAGAGTCCGGTTCTTCCTCTCGGCTACACCATTTTGTTGAGGGGTATAGGTTGCGGAATATTGATGACGAATGCCCTCTTCACTAAGAAACTCATTGAGGGTGTAGTTCTTGAACTCGGAGCCATTATCACTTCTAATTGCCAATATGGGGACATTGTGTTGACGTTGCATTTCAATGGAGAAGTCGATGAAGGTTTGTTGGGTCTCACTCTTCGACTTGAAGAAATAAACCCAAGTAAATCTTGAATAGTCATCAACAATCACCAACCAATACTTCTTCCCACCTAGACTTGCTTCGGGAACGGCACCAAAAAGATCCACATGGAGGAGCTCCAAGATCCTCTTGGATGAAATAATAGTCTTGGAAGGATGGGGAGAATCATGCATCTTTCCTTCAACACAAGCCCTACAAACACGATCTTTGGCAAAAGAGACATCTTCTTTTAGTCCGAGAATGTGGCCACCCTTGTGAAGACTTTGCAAAGTTCTCATGTTGACATGGGCTAGGCGGCGATGCCACAACCAACCCTTGTCGGCCTTTCCGAATAGGCACATCGAATTTGAAGTGGTTTCCCCCGAAAAGTCAACCACAAACAAATCATCCTCAACGTACCCAACGAAAGCGACCTTTAGAGTCTTGCTCCACAAGAGTACCACAACATCAATATTAAAGAAGACGGCGAAACCCATCTTATTAAGTGCACGAACGGAAAGTAAATTATAGCCAAGGTCTTTGACAAGCATGACATTTACTAAGGTGATATCCTTAGCAATTACCACCTTGCCGAAGCCCGATACCTTGGATTTTGATCGATCTCCATAAGTGACGGTTGATTCATTTAGATTTGGTCTCAACTCCGTCATTATCTCTTTACTTCCAGTCATATGTTTTGTGCATCCACTATCAAGCACCCATTTCGACCCACCGGAAGCATAGTCCTACAAGAAATCATTGCTTGTATTTAGGTCCCCATTTTTCAATGGGTCCTCTTTTGTTAGCAACAAGGGTCTTAGGAACCCAAATAGAACGAGCAATAGGAACATTTCTAGGACCAATAAACTTAGCATAGACATCCCCATAATAATCAACATATATAATATAGTGGGGGTTAGTCTTTCCCGCAAAGTCATCACTAATGGTTTTGCCCCTTGTGGCACCACCACTAGCAATGTTGACCTTCTTCTTTGCTTGAGGGATCCTCTTTGCTTGAGGAGCACTAGTAACGTTGGCCTTCTTAACTTGAGGAGCTCTAGCATCCTTCATGAAGCTCTCTTTCTCCTTTTCCTCCTCAACGAACCCAAGACCAACTCTCCCTTTTTGTGAAGTTACAAAAGGTTTCTTACCTAGGGAGATGGCCTTAGCAAGATTGATCTTTAACCTAGCATTTTCCTCAATGATATGCGCATGATCACAAGTAATGGGAGTGGAGGAACTAGGAATATCATTTTTAGGCGGTTGAGCTTGAAGTTGTTCATACGACTTGGTGAGGGTAGAGTGTTCACTTTCTAATGCTTTGTAGGCCTTGGAGAGCTTCTCTAGCTCCTCGGTTAGTCTAGAATGACCAACACCAAGCTCGACCTTTTCCTTCTTACATGCTTTGTATTTAGCAATTGCATGATCACGTTCTTTAATGAGTTTAGCAACAATTACATCATTTGATTCTTCTATAGATTCTAGTTGTTGCTCTAGAGAAACTCTAAGCTCATGCTCTTCTTCAAGATTGTCTTTCAAGGATGCAATTTCCATATCATCCTCTCTTTCAATCTTACCCTTGATCTCAAGCATTTCTTGAGCTTCACCATATTGACTCATAAGAGTCTCAACATGCTTCTTTGTTTGACCTTGCATGTTAGTGATAAATGATCGAAAGCAACTATTTCCTCTTTGATTTTAAGACTAGTAGCATCATCCATATTACTCATTGCCTTAGGAGATGAGGGAGATGATACCTCGGTGGTCTTAGCCATGAAGCATCTTGCGGAGGAGTTGGAGACATTCTCATTGGGGGATTCAAATAGGGAAGGAGATGATGAAGAAGCAATAGCAATGGCGGCAACTTCATTTGTGGGCTCTTCTTCTTCCTCCCCGGATGAATACTCTTCTTGAGCAAGCAATACAATTCTCGGAGGCTTCTTGTCGATGGCATTCTTCTTGAAGAAAGGTTTCTTATGGGTGTCCTTTGACTTGTCCTTCCTAATAAGCTTTCCTCCATGAAGTTCCCGGTTCTCAAACGGACACTCGGCCACAAAGTGATATTTATCTTGGCAATTGTAGCACGAACGAACTCTTTGGCCACCCTCCTTCCTTCCACTTTCCTTGTTGACAAAATCCCTTGCCTTGGACGGACTCTTTCAAAAGACTTTAGATGTGAGAGCCGCATAGTCCTTGAGTGTACCTTGAAGTTCTTTGGGATCCCAATGTGACACATCTTCTTGAGCCTCATCATCATCATCGTCTTGCTCCACAACCTTGGCCTTCAAAGCAAGTGAGGATCCTCTATGCATTCCAATGGCTCGGGCTCGAGCATCTTCGGTGTTCTTGGCGGCTACCTTGTATGCCGCCATCTCTTGCATGACTTCATTAGATGACATGAGGTAGTAATTGTGTCTTCCTTGGAGACTCTTCAAGTCGGTGGATTCGAACGGCGAAAGGGCGCTCACATACTTCCTCTTGATCCAAGCATCATCCACATAGGTTGCACCAAGGGCTCGAAATTGAGTAGCAAGGGTCTTGAGTCTTCGATACATTTCTTCATGATCTTCACCCTCTACCATGAAAAAGCCCTCGGCTTGGTTGCTCAAAGCTTCAAATCTATTCCTTTGCATGCTCTCATTACCGATAAACTCTTGAGTGAGAATATCCCAAGCTTCTTTGGCGGTGGTGGCAAGCTCAATGAGTGACATGTGCTTTTCTCCCATGGCGGTATGAATTATGTTGAGAGCCAAGTCATTGAGTTGACCATCCACAACTTCTCTTCTTGTCATGTTGTTTGGATCGACGGCCTTGAACCCAACTTGAATGATTCTCCATAGCTCGCTCGAAGCGCTCTTGATATGAGATCTCATCAAAAATTGCCAATTAGTAAAACAAGATGGATTAAACTTAGGTGGATCACCCCTATTGTTTATATGATAATGCGGGATAGGTGGGTCGACGGAGTACTTAAATGGAACACCATGGTACTCCTCCTTCCCATCATCAATTTTAGGAGGGGATTCATTAGTGTGTTGTTCGCCCTCTCCACTATGCGCGGCGGAAGCATTGACCTCTAGGGATGGTGTGGCGGGTGGCGTGTTAGCCTTCAAGAGTTGCCTCATCATAGCACGCAACTCCTCCATTTGAGTGTTAATGGATGATGTCAAGCTTTTTTCCAAATTCTTGAGATCATCCATGGACACCGGGGGAGTGCTACTACCCGTAACACCATCACCGTCACCCATACTCTCTTAGGCGGTGAAGCCTAACTTAAGAGCCAAGGCTCTGATACCAATTTAAAGGATCGTATGGGTACCTAGAGGGGGGGGGGTGAATAGGTGCTACACCAATTTTTAATTCTTTTTCGATTTTAGGCTTAACACAAAGGTAAATTCTCTAGATATGCAACTATGGTGAATTTACCTATATGAGAAGTAAACTAAAACAACTAGGCAATTAACGAAACAAGTAAAGACAACTAAGGTAAAGAGATAACCAAAAGCGGAAGCACGCGGAGATAAGGATGTATTCCCGAGTTCCTCCTTGTTAAGGGAGTACGTCTCATTGGAGGGGTGTGAGCTCGCCACAAGAGGCCTACTCAAGATGCCACAAAGGCCTCACCCTATTCTCCGATGAACCGCACCCGAGGGTTTGGTTCACCTTCCACTATCGGAATCCTTCGAGGCGGAATCCGGAGCCTTTACAATGTTTTTGGGGCACACAGCCACAACTTAATTGGGGGCTCCAAAATCAACACATCTGTCATGATTACAACAAGTAGTAAGTACAAGAATTCTAGGGTAACACAATGCTAACCCTAGAAACAAGAATCCTCAAGTGAATGAGGGGGAAATGAAGAACGGGTTGGTGAAGGTGTAGATCCGGGTCTTATCCTTCAATCCTCCGAAGATCAACGTGTTTGGATGGAGGAATTGGGAGATCTTGCGATTTTGAGCTCTCAAATATTAGGGTTCATAAATACTGGGCGAGCTTAGTGTCCTGAGGTAGGTGGAGGGGTATTTATACCCCTCTGAAATTTCTGACCGTTGGAAGTCACTTAGACCGGAGACTCCGGCCTAAGTGGGCCGGAGACTCCGGTGCAGGGCCGAAGACGGTCTTCTTCCGGGGTTCCTCCGGACTGACTCCAGAGATGCACCACACCTTGCACGCTTGGGGAGGGGCCGGATACTCCGGCCAGGGGGTGGGGGGGCGGAAACTCCGGTGCAGGTGGAGACTCCGCACCCGGGCGGAAGCTTTGTCGATGACGCTGGACAGGCCGGAGACTCCGGCCACAAGGGGCTGGATACTCCGGCCACCCGGAGACTCCGGGCACCCTCCGGTGGTACTCCGGAGGGACACCAGAGCCGCACCACATTCTGGCGAAAGGCAGGAAAATCCAGGGGGCCGGAGACTCCGGCCCTGACAGACCGGAGACTCCGGCCAGGGATGGTTCTGCAGCAAATGAACTCAGCCAATTCTTCCCTTTTTGGTGGTGGATGCTTAGGGTAAAAAATATGACTATTAACCTGCAGCACTTAGCATCACATTAGATGATCACTAGTGTTGTTAACTAACACACAAAACCAAAGGGGTTTAGGAAATGCTCTTTCAGGCGGGGAGGCGATGGCGGCGGGGCAACGCCGGCCGGAGAGGAGCACGACGGCGAGGGGGAGAGGTCGGCTCGGGAGCAGCTCGGCATCTGCTCAAGCAGGGGAGGATGCGGGGCTCGGGGAGAGGACGAGCGGAGAAGAGAGGGAGAAGAGAAGAGGAGGAGAGGGAGAGGAGAGAGGATGGAGGCGCAGGGGCACGCCGGCGAGGTGAGGCGGCCGGAGGCGCGCGTGGTGGAGCAAGGTGGAGCACGGGATCGGGGAGGGTGCGGGTGCTGCGTCGGGGATGGAGGAGGAAGAAGCACGGGAGAGATGGGGAAAAGAAAAGAGAGGAGAGAGAGAGAAAAGGATAAGGTCCCAGGGACCTAAAAGAAAAAAAGAAAAGGGTCAAAACGCGAGGTGGAAGGGCATGCCCGTGAAAACGAAACAGAAAGGTAGGGCGGCTGCAAGATGCAGGGGGTAGGAATAGAAAAAGACCAGGGCAAAATTAGGGTTTGGAGGTTAGGTGGGCTTTGGGTTTGAGCTACTCTCTCGCAATTCTCAAAACATTTTTTTTTCTTTTGCAAATTTAATTTGTCAAATAATTTTAGAAAACGGAGACGACTGTCTTGATAAAACTTTTCCAACAATTTTTAGAAAAATAAAATAGGGTTTAATAAAATAATTTTTGTTGCAAAAAATATGCGATGCGATGATGCTGATGTCATGATGATGCAAAAATAAAATAACATGCAATTCTAATTTGGGGAAAAACCCCGGGGCATTACAACCATTTCCTGGCACTTCGCCGACGGGGAAGTGAGGGACGGCTAGGGTCCGTGTCGACGGCGGGGGCATCGGAATGGATAACCCTACACGTAAGGAAAAGGACCGGGAGCGGTAGTTGGAAGGTTGACGCACGGGCTCGGAAAATAAGCAATACAGACACGCACCACTGTCCGCCATATGTGTGTAGGGACGCAAACCCAGCTCATTGGGCTGGGTTTATGCCACGACGGAGACCAGACAGAATGAAAACCAGTTTTTACTCTCCGTGTTGGATCATGTCCTTTGTCCTTTATCGGCGTGAACAAGGGACACCCCTGGACGAAATGAGTTGATTTGCCCTTAGGGTGTGTTTGGTAGCCCGTTTGAACACAGAAAATCTCCTCCCACCCCGTTTTCATTTGTTTGGTAGCCCGGTTTTCTCTCCACAGCCCTGCCTACCTCGCGCAGAAAAGCACTCTCAGCCCTGCCCAGGAGAGAAGCTGAGATCGAGCTTCTCTCCTCAGCCCTGCCGAGCTCATCCGGAAATTTTCCCACGCGTGGGACCCATTGGACCGTCGCTCCTGTTGGGAATATGCCCTAGAGGCAATAATAAAATGGTTTATTAGCATATTCATGTTTATGATAATAGTTTATTATCCATGCTATAATTGTATTAACCGGAAACATAATAGATGTGTGGAATATAAACAACTAGTTGTCCCTAGTAAGCCTCTACCAGACAGGTTCGTTAGTCAAGAGATGGTTAGAGTTTCCTAACCATGGACTTGTTATAGTCAATTGATAACGGAGTCATATCATTAGGAGTAATGATGTGATGGACAAGACCCGATAATAAAGAGTTGCAATTGATCGTGTCGTACAGTTTTATTGCCAACGCTTTTGTATATGCCAAGTATAGTTTCCTTAGACCATGAGATTATGTCACTCCCGTTTACCGGAGAAATTCTTTGTGGACATCAAACGTCACTTCGTAACTGGGTGATTATAAAGGTGGCTTTCAGGTATCTTCGATGGTATTTGTTGGGTGACATGAATCAAGAGTAGGATTTGTCCTTCCTTGTGACGGAAAAGATATCTCTGGGCCCTCTCGGTAATATAGCATCAGAAAGGTTGCAACCATGTGATTAAGTGTTAATCACGGATATCCTATATTATGGACGAGTAAAGAGAATTTTCTAGGTAACGAGATGAAACTAGATATGGAGATATCGACGATCGAATCTCGGGCAAGTTAAATATCGGTGAGACAAAGGGAATCATATACGAGATTAAGAATCTCCGGCATCGTGGTTCAATCGATAAGGAACTTTGTTGAATATGTAGGAGTCAATATGGGCATCCCGGTCCTGCTATTGATTATTGATCTGATCATGTCTACATGTTCTCGAACCCGTAGGGTCACACACTTAAGGCTCCGATGTAGCTAGGGCTTGAGATATTTGATGGTGTGAATGAATATTGATTCGGTGACTCGGATGATATCCTAGACATCACGAGGAGCTCCGGAAGAGTCCGGAGATAAAGTTTCATATAAGGAAAGTGGTTTCCAGGGTTCCGGAAAAGTTCGGGAAAATTCCAGCAGGGTACCGGAAGATTCTAGAAGGTTCCGGAAGGTTCCGAAGGGCCCCACCTTGGGGGGTCACGAACCTAGAAGGCCCACATGGACCGAGGGGAGGTGCAGAAACCCACTTGGGCTGGCCGCACCTTCTCCCTAAAGGCCCATGCGGTTGGCCCATGGGAGGCACCCAAAACCCTAGGGGGCTGACTTGGGGAACAAGTTCCCTCAAGCCGTCGGCCCTAGGGCTTGGAGGAGGGGCCAAGGCATCCCCCCATGCCTATATAAAGAGGAGGGGAGGGCTGGGGCGTGGGTACCGCATACCCTATCCGCACCACCCCTCTCCTCCCTCCTCTCTCGTACACGGCTTGGCGAAGCCCTGTCCGCGGGAAAACCTCCACCATCTCCACCACCACGCCGTCATGCTGCTGGGATCTCACGAGCCACTTCCTCCTTGCTTGCAGGATCAAGGAGAGGAAGTCTTCATCGAGCTGTATGTGTGGATACCGCGGAGGTGCTGCTCATGCGGTGCTCCATCGGATTGGATCTTGGATCGCGTGAATAATACATCTCCTCGCGACTAGATGAGTCTAGTTGCGGGGATCGACTAGCCAACCCCTGCACCGACAAAACGCGTTTGTTCGATCTTCAAGGGTAAGAGATTGGATCTCGCCTTTGCTACCTTCGTCTAATATATCTAGATCGTGGGGTTTCTTCCGCTCGTTTCGTAGGAAATTTTTTGTTTTCTATGCAACGACCCCTTCAGTGGTATCAGAGCCTAGATCTATTCATAGATATTGGTGCGATTAGAACACAAGGAGTTGTGGGCGTTGATATTTTTGTTGCTACCTTCTCGCGTGTACTTCATATCTTGTTGGATGGTTGGATTGAAGCGGCCCAGACCAACTTTGCTCGTCCACGCACGAGAGACCGGTTCCACGATTGACATGCGACTTGTATTCCATAAGTGGCTGGCGGGTGTCTGTTTCTCTAGCTATGGTGAGATGCGATTTGCAATGGAAGGCCTTTAAAAAGGATGAGTAAATAAGCAACTTCTATATCACCGTTGTGGTTTTTGCGTAGATTAGAACGGTTCTATCTCATTGACCCAAGCCACGTAAAAATTGCATAAACAAAGTAGAGGACGTCTAACTTGTTTTTGCAGGGGGTCATGTGATGTGGTATGGCCAATGTGTGATTTGTGATAATGTATGCAATGATCATGTTTGTAATCTTTCACGACTTGCATGTCGATGAGTACGGCAACCGACAGGAGCCAGATGATTGTCTATTATTTTATGTGACCTGCGTGTCATTGAACCACCATGTAATTACTTTACTTTATCGCTAAGAGTAGCAATAGTTGTAGTTGCAATAGTTGGTGATGGCAACCATGGAGGAGGCGCCACAATGTCGGTGATGATGGAGATCATGCCGGTGCTTTGGAGATGGAGATCAAAGGCACAAGAAGAAAAGGCCATATCATATCACAATTTTTAAATTGCATGTGATGTTAATCCTTTTATGCACCTTATTGTTATGCTTAGATTTGATCGCGACGGTAGCATGATAAGGTGATCTCTCACGTTAATATCAAGATGTGTTCTTCCCTAGTATGCGTCGTTGCAAAAGTTCGTCGTTTTGAGACACCACGTGATGATCGTGTGTGATAGACTCTGCGTTCGCATACAACGGGTGTAAGCCAGATTTACACATGCGGAAATACTACGGTTTCCTTGACGAGCCTAGCATGTACAGACATGGCCTCGGAACACAAGAACCGAAAGGTTAAACACGAGTCATATGGACGATATGATCAACATGGCGATGTTCACCTTTGAAGCTGCACCACCTCACGTGATGATCGGTCGTGGTGTAGTGGATTTGGATCATGTGTCACTAAAACAACCTGAGAGATGTTGAGTTTAGTGGGAGTTCATATAGTAATTTTGATTAAGATGAACTAAAATTATCATAAACAAAAGTCCTAAGATGTCTTTGCAAAAATCCTTGTAGATCATGGTCGACTACGGTAGTCTGTTCGTTGCTGAAAAACTGCGTCTCGATGGGTCAAATTTGTTGAGTAGTACCTGCGTCTTAAACACCAATGCTGAGATCTACGTGTTAGATGAACCATTAAAAGAATGGCCAAACATTTCTGCAAGCTATGAAGAGTACATGGAGTGGTTTTGAACCACCTACTTGAAAGTCAAGTGGATGATGTGCACCTTCATGAATTCTGACCTAAGTAGACAATTCAAGAACTTGACTACAATGGAGATTGTTGGTGAGCTGAAAAATAGGTTTTCAGCACAAGTTAGAATTTTAAGGTTCGAATGTCTGAACGGTTTTCTTTCACTCAAGATGGAAGAGAACACTTGCTTGGAACAACACCTGAGGATAATGCATGAGATACATCATCGTCTAGTGCTTGTTTGGAACTACGAGATGAATGGCGATTTCGCGATAGATGGGGTGCTACGCTAGCTTCTCCCCAGCTTCAAGAATTATGCCGGAGACTATGTCATAGGGAAGGATTTGATCACTTTCTATGAGTTTGTGTCTCGGCTGCGTCATGTCAAAGTGGAACCCATAGCAAGAGAAGTTGACAATGCAGAAAGTATATATTGATATACAAGTTATAAGTGTTTGAAAGGACACAGATGTCGCCTAGAGGGGGGGTGAATAGGCGATTTAAAATTATTACGGTTAAGGCTTGAATAAATGCGGAATAAAACTAACGTTTAATTTATCAAGCCAAAACCTAAACTAGCTAGGTTCACCTATGTGCACCAACAACTTATGCTAAGCAATATGATCAACTAGGTGATAGCAAGATATATGACTTTAAGCTTAATGTCTATCACAAAGTAAATAGCGTAAGTAAGAAGCTCGGATAGAAATACCGAGGCACTTGGAGACGATGATTTTATCCCGAAGTTCACTTCCCAATGGAAGCTAGTCTCCGTTGGAGCGGCGCGGTGTTCACCAATGTGAAACACCGAGTAGCCTTGATATGGCACACCGTATCTCCGTTGTGTCTTACCACCAATGTGGCGAGGCACTTGTCACTATGTTGCCGTTGAGGTTGACAACTAGAACCTTTACAAGGGTGAAGCTCACTCCACAAGTTGGAGGGTCTTCACCAAATGCACCGAGCCACCAAGACTCGATGCCCAAGGCCGAGGCACACACCACAACTTAATTGATGGCTCCCGGCAATGTCTTCGTAGCTACCGAAGCTCCGAAGCTAACAAGGTTGAGCCACACTCCACAATTGGAGGCTCCCAACAAATCCCGTAAGCCACCAAGACTCCGAGAAATCAAACCGTCTAGGGTACCAACGTGCCCTAGAGGAACAAGCTCTAGGGCACCAAAGTACCCAAGAGAAACAAGCTTCTCAACTTCACTTTCCACGAATCACCGTGGAGAACTCAAACCGATGCAACTAATGCAATGGCAAGAACACACTAAGTGGTCAAGTTCTTCCAACCCGAATCCAACCAAAGCAACTAATGCTTGGGAGGGATTAGGGAGGAAGAACAAAGGAGGAACACAAAGAAACTCCAAAGATTTAGATCCAAAGTGTTCTCCTCACTTAGAGGAGAAATCAATTGGTGGAAACACGGATCTAAATCTCCTCTCTCTTTTCTCTCAATAAGTAGCACGAACTAGTGGAGAGAATGAGAGAGAGCCAAGCTCAAGAGGTCAACAATGGAGGAGGAAGAATAGCTCAAGCGTTGGATAAAAGGTTAATTTATTTTTGGGGAAGAAGCCCCTTAAATAGGGGCTCCGAAAATGGAGCCGTTGGATCATTTTCGTGCACAGGAAAAAAAGAAAAGGAGAGGCAGATCGGGCAGGCCGGCCTGGCAACCGGCCCAGGCCGGGGAGAAGGCCAGGGCACCACCCGAGAGCGCCGGCCTGGGAGCCGGCCCAGGCCGGCAGCGGGGCCGGGGCAGCAAATGGTCGTGAGCTGCCACCCGGGTGGGCCGGCCGGGGAACCGGCCCAGGCCGGCGCGGAGGCCGGGAGCCCACCCGAGGAGACCGGCCGGTGAACCGGCCCAGGCCGGGTGTGTGGCCGGGGTGAAGCCCGAACGGGCCGGCCTGGGAGCCGGCCCAGGCCGGCGGTGAGGCCGGCAGCCCTCCCTTTTCTTTTTCCTTTTTAATTATTCTGTCTTAAAAACAACCGATACCGAAAACGTCATATCTTCCACATACGAACTCCGTTTTCGGTAATCTTGGACTCGTTGGAATCGTCACAACGAGCACAACAAGAATATACATAGAAACATCATTGTTCAACAAGATATGGTAAAACCAAATGATGAGAAGTAAAACCTTTCTATTGAAAACCGGAAAACCATATCTTTTGCAAATGAAGTCCGAATGACACGAAACCACTTTTGTTGGAAAGAGGACGACAAATGCTACCCAATAACAAGTGAGAATATTGAAACCAAGCAAGGGAGATTTTGCTAATAAATGGAAGAGTGAAACCTTCCGCATAGATGGACCGGCAAAATCTCCAACACCGAAAACTCAATAGGGAACACATATGAGAACCGTTTTCGGTGACCTTGGCCTTGTCATGACAAGCACGACAAGCATCAATACCACACCACGATAAGAGACAAATAGAAACCAATAAAGATGATGCCAAGGATGCAAAGGTTTGAGCTCTCTACGACCGATACGCTAAAGCTCACTTGAGAGCCCCTCTTGATAGTACGGTTACCTATCCTAAAACCCGGTCTCCCAACTACACCGCGAGACCGGTAAAATAGAAACCCTATCAAGATCATACCTTGCCTTGCGCATTCCACTTGAGCTAGATGATGACGATCTTGATCTACTCTCAAGTGGATCACCTTTCTTAATTTTGCTCCGCTTGGTGAAGACACGCATATTGCTCCCCCATACACCAAGATGGGAGAGACACTCTTCGTCATATCTTTACATGGCCTTTATCTTGATGATGATCACCACGTGACGCCATCCACCATGGACAACATAGGATCTTGATCAACACAGATGATCACACCATCCACCATGGACAACATAGGATCTTGATCAACAAATGATCTTCTCCACATGCCCTAATCTTGTATGTTGATCATCTTGCACTTAGCCTTGATAAACATATAATCTTCTTCTTTTAGCCTTGACTCCAACATATGGAGTCCAAGCATTCCTTATGGACCAACACTACAAACATAACTCAAAGCACACATTAGTCCATAGAGATTGTCATTAATTACCAAAACAACACATGGGGGCAACCATGCCCTTTCAGTGTTTAAGTCCAAATTGCAATTGTGGCATTTTCAATAAGTATTTGATACTCATTCTGTTTTATGAAAACAGAACTTGCTGCTTGAGATTTGCATAAAGGATCTAGGAAGACGTTGCGGAATGGTGGCAATCAAGGAGTTGATGCTGGCAACGATCTGTCTCTACATTTATCGTTTGGATTAGAGGATTTGAATAAGTTTTGTAATCGAATTAAGTGTGATTTTAATTAGTGTGTCTTGCTTCTGTGAGACGGTTATTCATGTTAAAGACAATGGTTGTTCTATTTTCATGAGTGATCCTTTTTGGAAATCACAAGTTTTCGATTATAAGTGTATTATTCTTATTATAATCTAGATGATAAATTGGTTGAACATTTATAAATATGAAACATACTAAAATATCTAAAACTCAATAATGACATTTTATTTGTTCATGCTAAGTATTGTGAATAACAGTTTGATGTTTTTAACACATGCGCCTTATTTTGAAGTAGTGTGAATAAGATGCCACCCTTTGGAAGAGTGCCATGAGTTGCCGAAAATAAACACAAGTGTTGGTTGTATTTTCAGCAAATGTTAGATGTCATTATTTTGTGCGCTCCATCATAAATGATATGAGTAAATGGATGTATTTATTCAAGTTACGATATTTGATGAGATCAAATAAAATTCTGGAGTTAAGGATGTTAAGTTAACGAGAAAATGAGTCTTTTATATTTGATCAAAAGAGACAAAATATTTGAGTTATTGTTTTAGTATGAAGACTTGTGAAAAGTGTTTTCGCAAATTGCAATATTTAGATTTTATTCAAAAGATGTTTTGATGCGCCCTAAATATTGTAATCACAATATATTAGATATTGTGTTGTCTGATAAAATAAAAGGGTTTTTCTTATTAGGGTTTATTTATAACATTTAGATTTATTTGATGACACTCCGTTTGGAAATAAGGGTCTATGTATGATTCGCATATGTTTTTTCATATGAGTTATGAGAAAAGTAGGTTTCAATGATTATGAGATAATTAGAGCCTATTGCGAATAATGTTGTAGTATATTCATAAGTGTGACTATGAATAAGATTCCACAATATGAGACTAAAAGGAGCAAATCAATTTGTTGGTTGTGCTAAAGGTTTTTAGTGGTTTATCATGAAAGGAGTTTCATTGATAAATATGATTGATGGAATAAAGAGACTTAAATCAAGATGGTTGATCTTGCTTTTAATTATCAAGTGGCACATTTTGAAAAGTGCATTAATGGTTTAGACTTGATATTTAAAAGAGAAATTAATGATAGTGATCATTGAATTTCGAGTTAAATTTTTCTGAGATAAGTAGGATTCAAGAATATTGTATTTTGTCAGGTTACAAAATAATATTCATGATTTACTTGTCATGTTTAAGAAACAAGACCTACCTACGAAACTACAAAGAGATAGAAGCCTTAAATACGAAAGTGACTAAGAGTCATTCAATGTTAAGTTTAAATCACAAAGTAATTGTTGCTTGATTTTGTGAAAGTGATGTTTCACATATTTATTCCTCAAAAGGGGTTTTGCAGAGGATAAATAAAACTTAAAGCTAGTAAAGTACTAGCGTTTCGTATATGAGTTCTCGAATTTTAAAAGTTAATTAAGAATTTTGGAGGTGTCCAGAAAGTGCATAAAGAACTGAGTGGGATCTAATTAAAATATGTGGTGACATATGTTAAGTTAGAGCAGAAACTATTTTCCATGATCAAAATATGTGGAGACATATGTTTGAGTGGGAGCTAGTTAAATCATGGTCAAATATAAGGATAACATATTTCTGAGTGGGAGCCAAAGTGGTTTCACAATTTAATATGTGTATGGTGTATATTTGAGTGGGAGTTTACAACACCTTGTTTATATGAAATGGAGATTTCATAAATGTTGTAAATGAGTCAGGAACCAACGTATAACTTATGAAGTTAGTTTGAACGTCAAATATCCATGGAGATGGATGTATCTATGGAGGATAGATATGTTTGATAAAGCGTTATGTCAGGATGTTTAACCTAAGTAAGATTTTGAAAGAGTTCAAAATGGAACAAGAGAAGAAAGGTTCATCTGATTGTGAGAAATAGGTGAAACATTGAGTTGATAACTCGGTACAAGAATAATGGTTGGAGGATATTGTAATGCCCCAGCATTTAGCAATCAATGAAGGGTAGAAGTAGGATTTTGTGCATCTGCATGCATGCATCTGAAAATCTGAATAAGTTTTTCGCAAAATAGAACCCTGGAGGGATTGGTGATCATTCACCCTCATGAATAGAGTTTAGCTCATCTGTGGTGAATGTGACAAATTTTGACATGACCTCCAGGCATTTTTTACTGGTTGCGGGAAATCAGATCCAATTGGAATATACAAATGATATTGAATTGAAAACTTATTAAAATTGAATAATGAAGTTATACATGCTTTATACATTTAAGCAAACAACTCACAAATAAATACTATGGTATAATTGTGTTAACACCTATCACAATTCTATGAGTTATTTAAGCAAAGTAAGTAATGTAATTGGTTGAGTACAATATAACGTTGTCTTTACATTGCCTTAAACATAAAAGAAATATAAATGCTTAAGTAATCCACATTATTACACCAAACTTGATCTTCTTATTTGATCTTAGCTTCTTATCTTCAAATCTTTCCAAAGACATTCCTGCAAGACAAATCGATTAATAAAGAAACTTGGGGTGAAATTTAAAGGCTTTGTGTCATATGTAAGGAGTTTGGTATCAAGCCTTGCAACCTTGTTAACATATTTCCTTTGTATGCATAAAAGCAATTGAATTTCAAATAAAAATAAACATGGTCAATAGGAGAGTGTCATTTGAATAGAATGTTTGCCTTCACCACAAGGGTGAGGCAACTTTATCTTGGAACTTAATTAATGGATATTAGGAACTTGCCCTAATATCCAAATATTGACTAGAGGGATCAACATTACTTCAAAGGCGACAAGAGACTATGGAGCAAACTTGGAACATTCAGATCATCTCGAGTCAAGTAGGCAATAAGGATAAGGGGCAACATTTGATTCATACAAGAGATGGGACAAGAGACAACATCGATCTAATTTACCAAGAAGGCAATTTATCAATCTCTAATCCAATCAACTGTCTATTTAAGAAAGCCACATAAAAATATTTCTCCAATGGAATAAAATCCCAAGGGAGAAGATAGCCCAATGATAAAGACCACAAATATGAATCTTGCAAAGCCACTTGAGCATCACCACTCAAATAATTCAGAACTACATAAGATAAAAGCCACAAGCCATCTAATAACAAAAGCTACTGGGTATGCCCAAGTATAAATCCTACATGAGGGTTTTAGCAAACACATGAGGGATAGGCTTGTCTCCTTGGAGAGTTGTCCATAAGCAAAATACCTAGTTCAACAGATACACACATGGGCACAAATCTAAGAAAATATATTCAGCAGTGAATAATAAGTTCATAAGCAAAGCTAGCATAACACCTCATAACCACACACAAAGGATATGACATCCCAACTTTGTAATAATTTTTAAGTAATTTATCAAGTTCATGGCATGTATTGCTTTGGAACTTAAGGTCTTGGTTGTATCCAAAAATTAATGTGAACACATTTAAATGACCAAAACATATCTCTATTTTTAAATGTGACATAGGTGTTCAAAAATTCAAAATAAAAACATGTGGAGCTTCTCTATGTTATTATGAGCCACCATGATCTTTTCCTTTCTTCGTCTTCTTTTCTTTCTGGCCATGGACATGCCTCACCGCCGGCGCTGCCACCTCCTGCTTGCTTGCCTCCTTGCGGGGATAAGACCCCGGGGAGACGTCCCCATCTCACTCTCCTCCTCCTCACCCTCTCGCCCTCAATCTCTTTCTTCCTCTCTCTACACCCGAACCGCACCCAAACCCTAACCCGAACCCACTCGGCCGTCGACGTCTGTCTCAAATCACTGGCGACTGATGCCTCCCCGAGCTCCACCACTGTGTCTAGTAGGTCCGTCTGTTCCTCCTCTTCGTTCCGGTGCAGGCCGAACTCGCTAGGATGGCCTGAAGTCGGGGAACGTCACCGACTTCCCGAACGTCGGCCGTCACGCTTGCCATCATCTCCGGCCGTCCGAGCTCGATCTCATGCAACCACAAGCTCCGCCTCGTGCTCCTCTTCCTTTTCCATGAGTCGTGTGGGCCGAGACGCCCGCAATCGAGCGAATCGAGCTCCGCCACCAACCCCGGCCGCCGCGGATCAAACATGAGTTCGTCACCGCCTGACCTCCTCCGTCCTTGCTGATCCTGCCATCGTGTTCTTGGTGAGCTGAGCTTCCTCCCGGGCCCTTTTGCCCTATCCCTTCCCCTCTGTATCGCTGCAGCGCCGTAGCTTGCCGTCGGCCGCCGCTAACCGCCGTCGCCGGTCACGCTCCGGTGACTCAAACCGAGCGGCGCCGCCACCAGGTGGTCGCCCGTGGGCGTGCGCGTCCAGCGCGCCCAGAAGCTCGAGCCCGCGCGCTCCCATTCGTCGAGTCGTGCTCGACCTGGCTCTACCGGCCACCGCTGACATCACATGACGTCAGCATCTCTTTTTATTTTTTGAAAACATTTTCTGAAATTATTAAATCCCTGACCGGTGGATCCCATTGTCAGATTTTTAATGTTTTCCCTATTTACAGAAATTCCAGAAAATGATATAAAATCAATAACTTTTAACCTGTTTATCAGAAAAATACAAATAATATATCAAAATACTTAGAAAATGAAATCTATTTGATTATGTTAAATTGATAATTGTTTAACCAACTAAAAAATAAAAATTGTTAATAATTACTTAATTGCCATTTTTAGATAAATATGGGAAGAATTTCATTTATGCAAATTAAAATTAAATAAAAATTATTTTAAATTAAAGGAAATATAACCCTTAACTTAAATATTTTAAAACCCAATATCTATGAATTTCCTAAATACATTAAGGTTATTTAAATTTATGTGATTAAAACAAACTTGAAATAAATTAAGAAAAATAAATAAATTCTTAATCTTCCCAAATAGTAACCTAAGACTATATCACATAAATAATTACTTTATTTTGTTTACAAAATAAAATTATTATTGTCTTAGCAACTGAATGAATTGAACTACATTCAAAGACAATTATTTTCCAAAAGAAAGACCATTTGGATTATGAATTCAAAATATAAAGTTGGAACTCTATTACCATTTTGTAAATGACTGTCCCGTTACTCATCCTAGGTAAAACACACAAAGAAGTGTTCATTATAAAATCATCCACTTTTGTGCTAGTAACATTTAAAAGTGGTTAGATTAATTAAAATTTCGGAATAAATGCAATCCTTAACTGAGCACCTGTAAGTTGTTTATTAATCATGTAAAACATTACTTCGATAATCATAGCAAACACTTTAGTCTAAAAGTTATAACAACTCAAAGCATCTCACCGTTAACAAAGTAATCAATAATGCGAAGCGCTTACTTGTGAGTTTGGGTATTTTGGGTTATATACGATGCATCTCATATTTATGCATAATAGCATATTGCAAGTGTTTCCAGTAGTCCTTACCCGGACTACTTTGCTGTTTCCAGATCTCCGGGTTCTGACGCACCTTAGAACCCCGAAGGGCATGAACTGCCACCTTTGCCATAGGACAAGTTCATCACTTGCTCATACCTCATGAAATATTTGTTAGAAAACTATTTGCAAAACCTTAGTATACTATCATCTTTATACAAAAGAAAGCATAAAACCTATTTCTTTAATAATATGACTATTTGGCTATCTACCTGAGTGGTGGTAACCTATTATGGTTGCAGATGGGACCATGGTAAGAAGAATAGGTCCTGGAGGTTCCATTTGCAAGGGAAAGATTACCTAGGACTTAACAACAAATGCCGTCATAATGATTGCACCGTAAAAACGCGTTAACCATAAGACCTGGAATGGGACGGGAAATGCCATCTGTGATACTTCTCTCGGATGCATGTCAACGGGCAGCTAGAGCCGTACGCTGTAGATCATGTGCGACTACATGCAACATGGGTGGCATCCCTTAATGTCCACGTACTCTGGTGTCTATGATGGTCTGCAAGAGGGTGCCTAGGTGTCTACCGTGAGGGGTAGAGCATCAGGGGTGATTCTGCTATGCATGAATTGGGTGGGCATGCAGTTGTGCGGAGAAGCATAGTGAATGACTTGGATCAAAAACTGGCCCCACACCAAAGAGAGTGTGGACAGGAAAGATCGCCCGGTTGTGCAACAAGGTCTTGATCTCTTATGGGTAAAGTAACGCACCTCTGCAGAGTGTAAAAAAATTGTAACATGTTACTCCCTGTTTCGGGAAGGAGCTGCGAACGCTGTAGGAAAGGAACTCCATGAAGTTCTAGCCCTGTGAAGGAGGACGGGCATAGTTTTAGAATAAAAGCTACCTCTTAAAGAAATGTTTACAAAAACCTTGCATTAAGCTTAAGGCTCCCTGGAGTCTAAAGCTGTAGCTAGTGCATCAAACTTCCCACCGTACATAACGGACTTGCTGGGTAACGCTGGTTACTCACCCTTTCCCCATTTGACCCCCTGCTTAGATTTTGGAGCTATCAAAGGAGTTGACGGTGGTCCACCATGACATCGAGATCTTCATTAAGGAGTCAACCGCTACTTCACCAACTGAAGCACGACGACAACTATGGCCACGAAGGAGCAGTGACAACGATGTCGAGGAGATCACTGTGCCAGCGGAGGCGACCACGTCTGTTGAAAGGACGAGTACAATATGAGATAGAGATACTCTAGATAGAGTAGATTAAGGATGTGACAACAGCAGTAGTGGATTAGGAGTTAGAGCTAGAGTTTATCTCAAGCTTAGTGCTACGAATTGGCTCTTCTCTGGATTTCATTTGCACGAGGCTATCCTCTATGTATCGAGAAGGTTCTCGAGATTTTGTATTGAATATTGTTGCAATCCTATAGTGTTACCTTGGACCTACTATGTTTCTGTTGTACCACTCTGAGGGATGTAATATTCGCGGATAGGTCCTTCTGTGAGTATTATGTCAACGACTTGCACACTACACCATGTAGTGGTGTGCTGGGTCACCGCAGATATGTTGGTATTCGCTATGAATTGTTCATAGGTCTAAACATATAAGAACCACGTATTTTGTATTTGACGATATGTGACCCAAGTTCTTGGTTAGAAGAACGTGTTAGAATGAGGAGTCATTTTAACATGAAGATGAGATAAATTGAATCTAGAGAGTGGTAGACTTGGTTGAAGTCATAAAACCAAACTAGATTGGGGATCTCATAATAGCAGAAGCACAACGAAAGCATGATCGGAAATATCGAAGTGACATGGGTGCAGTGTCGATTTGTGAGTCTACAACATATAGAAGTATATGATTAATTCAAGGATTAAAAGATATAATATTTTGGTTTGAGAAATTTTGTTTCAAGATTGAGTGAGTTCTGGGTGCACATGCTATGTGAAAGTTCTTTTGACTGATCATACGTCATGTAGGCATAAAAGGGAAATGAAAGCCTCACTCTGTAACCAAATATATTATATTCGTCATATGATGATGAGGTTTATCATGTGATGATATGAGGTTTATCATGTGATGATAAAGTAATGTCAAAATAGGTGACATCGACATTTTGCAAAGAACATAAAGAACTGTATAGTACAGAACACGGACATAACCTCTTCCACGAGCAAACATGATCAGCACTGAGACTCCATGAGTGTTAGACACCATGAGTGTTGGATCGAGAAAATGTAAACTAGATTATTGACTCTAGGGCAAGTGGGAGACTGTTGGGAATATGCCCTCTGTATGATGACGTTGCGGAGGTCTTCGCCTGGCTGCGGCTGTCGCGGTTGTCTTGGAGCTGGGCCTGCGAGTGTTGCGGGTTCGCGGTTGCGGCGACCCCGATTTTCTTGCGCCCTTTCTGTTGGCGCTTTGTTCGCCAGAGCTTCTTCAACTGCCTTGATAGACATGATCTGTTGCTTGTGGAGGAGAGCACGGGCGTCACCCTCAGGCGGCTGCGTCAGTCGCAGGTATGTTTCGACTGCCAAGAGGGCAGCTCCGGGTGTTTTGGGGACGGGTATCCCGTCCGCGTCTTCAGTCATGTATGACGATTCAAGGTTGCGGGTGATTCCAGCGCGTTCGGCCTCTGTCATCCGGGGCACGCGGGCCCTGTGGCGCCTTGCACCTTGCGAGACCTCTGTCGAGGCAGCAGTGAATGAATAAGCGGCCCTCCTGGCACTCACCGTGTTGGCTTCCTCCTTGCGTCGGAGTAGCTCGGCCTTCTCTGCGCAGAGTCATTCGCCTTCCTTCCGCAGCAGGTACTGGACCGCCATAAGGTCTTCTCGGGGTGCTTCTGGTGGGGGGTACGTGCCCTCCTCAACGTGCTTCAGGGCTCTGATTGCCATGTCGCGGGTGATGGTGAGTCGCGTCGTCTGGTCCGGCATGACCACCTCCAGTGGATATGGGGGTTCGTCGTCGTTGGCCCGCGACGGGCCGGCCATGTAGACTTGTGCGGGGTAAATCTGGGAAGTGGGGCTGATGCTTCCACTGCTGCTTTCTTCGTCCGAGCCGTGCTCGGAGTCGAAAATGGCTGCAACGTGGTGGGTACCACAGTCGCCATTGAGGCTTTTTCCGTAGAGTTTCGCGACCTTCACCGCGGACACGGGAAATGGAGTCGTTGTCGTTGACGCGGGTGCGATTGGCTTGCGGGCGATCTCGCGGCGCGAAGGCGTGGCTGACGTAGTCGGAGTCGATGTAGATCTTGGCATTGTCCGTGACGCGATCAAGGTAGTCGAAGTAGACTTGATCCGCGCAGGGGTCGCAGCCGATGCGATCTCCTTGGCAGCCGGAGATGCGGGTGTCGTGGTCGCGTTGGGCGCGATCTCTGCCGCAGAGGCAGTTGGTGTAGTCGAGGCGAGTGCGATCTTCGCGGCAGTCGAAGATGCGATCGCCGCAGTCACGGTAGATGCGATCACGACAGGTGATGATGTGGTCGTTGTCGTGGCAGATGCGATCTTCGCGGCAGTCAAAGATGTGATCGCTGCATTCACAGCGGATGCGATCTCCACTGCGGGTGAAAGCGTGGTTGACGTAGTCGAGGCAGATGCGGGTGATTCCATCGCGCGTAGTGCGGCCGCCGTAGATCGGAGCGTTCCGCGGCTGTCTATGAGGTAGTGCATGGTACCAAAGGTGATCGACATACCTTCACGCAGTTCAGCGTACACCGAGCGATGAGCCAGCGGGTGGTAGACGTACTCGAGGGAGCCGAAGCAGATTGGCTCCCTGGTGCAGGCGTCGATCTTCAAGGTTAATGGGGCCGGTGCGACCATGCTTCCAGCGCTCGTTCTAATCCACGGACGGCGCCAATTGACGAGGTTGAGACTCGGCAAATCCCTGGGTCGAGTACCCCGGGTTGATTGAAGGGGAGAGAGATGAGCGCTGGTGATCATGACGGCTAACATGCGAGGCGTTTACCCAGGTTCAGGCTCCCGGAGGATAAAACCCTACTTCCTGCTTGTCTGGTTATTGATGTTGAGTGTGGCTACAATGGCGAGATGGCAATCTCGCTAGGGTTTGAGATGGCGGCTATGAGCGTATGCGTTGGCGTTACCCTAGACGAGGGACCCTCCTAGCCTTTATATGGTAGGCTAGGTCTCGGGTAAACGGTGTCGATGGCACTTACAGGATGAACGAAGCTGATGACCTAACGTGGACTATCTTGGGCCGCACGTCGTCCTCCTTGGGCCTTTCTTGAGCCCTCGCCATAGGGTTGATGGACTTGGCGTGACCCAGGTATCACCACCGTGGGGTAGTCAAAGAGTAACCCCACGACAAACTGTATAGTACAGAACACGGACAGAACCTCTTCCATGAGCAAACATGATCAGCACTGAGACTCCATGAGTGTTAGACACCATGAGTGTTGGATCGAGAAAATGTAAACTAGATTATTGACTCTAGTGCAAGTGGGAGACTGTTGGGAATATGCCCTAGAGGCAATAATAAAATGGTTTATTAGCATATTCATGTTTATGATAATAGTTTATTCTCCATGCTATAATTGTATTAATTGGAAACATAATACATGTGTGGAACATAAACAACCAGGTGTCCCTAGTAAGCCTCTACTAGACTAGTTCGTTAGTCGAGAGATGGTTAGAGTTTCCTAACCATGGACTTGTTATAGTCACTTGATAACGGAGTCATATCATTAGGAGTAATGATGTGATGGACAAAGACCCAATAATAAAAGTGTTGCAATTGATCGTGTCACTCAGTTTCATTGTCAACGCTTTTAAGATATGCCAAGTATAGTTTCCTTAGACCATGAGATTATGTCACTCCCGTTTACTGGAGGAATGCTTTGTGGACATCAAACGTCACTTCGTAACTGGGTGATTATAAAGGTGGCTTTCAGGTATCTCCGATGGTATTTGTTGGGTGACTTGAATCAAGAGTGGGATTTGTCCTTCCTTCTGACGGAAAAAGATATCTCTAGGCCCTCTCGGTAATATAGCATTAGAAAGGTTGCAACCATGTGATTAAGTGTTAATCACGGAGATCCTATATTATGGACGAGTAAAGAGAACTTGCCAGGTAACGAGATGAAACTAGATATGGAGATATCGACGATCGAATCTCGGGCAAGTTAAATATCGGTGAGACAAAGGGAATCGTATATGAGATTAAGAATCTCCAGCATCGTGGTTCAATCGATAAGGAACTTCGTTGAATATGTAGGAGTCAATATGGGCATCCCGGTCCCGCTATTGATTATTGATCTGATCATGTCTACATGTTCTCGAACCCGTAGGGTCACACACTTAAGGCTCCGATGTAGCTAGGGCTTGAGATATTTGATGGTGTGAATGAATATTGATTCGGTGTCTCGGATGAGATCCTAGACATCACGAGGAGCTCCGGAAGAGTCCGGAGATAAAGTTTCATATAAGGAAAGTGGTTTCCAGGGTTCCGGAAAAGTTCGGGAAAATTCCGGCAGGGTACCGGAAGATTCTAGAAGGTTCCGGAAGGTTCTGGAGGGCCCCACCTTGGGGGGTCATGAACCTATAAGGCCCACATGGACCGAGGGGAGGTGCAGCAGCCCATTTGGGCTGGCCGCACCCTCTCCCTAAAGGCCCATGCGGCTGGCCCATGGGAGGCACCCAAAACCCTAGGGGGCTGACTTGGGGAACAAGTTCCCTCAATCTGCCGGCCCTAGGGCTTGGAGGAGGGGCCAAGGCAGCCCCCCACACCTATATAAAGAGGAGGGGAGGGCTGGGGCATGGTACTGAATAACCTAGCCACACCACCCCTCTCCTCCCTCCTCTCTCTCTCGTACACGGCTTGGCGAAGCCCTGTCCACGGGAAAACCTCCACCATCTCCACCACCACGCCGTCGTGCTGCTGGGATCTCACGAGCCACTTCCTCCTTGATTGTGGGATCAAGTAGAGGAAGTCTTCATCGAGCTGTACGTGTAGATACCGCGGAGGTGCTGCTCATGCGGTGCTCCATCGGATTGGAACTTGGATCACGTGGATAATACATCTCCTCGTGACTAGATGAGTCTAGTTGTGGGGATCGACTAGCCAACTCCTGCACCGACAAAACGCGTTTGTTCGATCTTCAAGGGTAAGAGATTGGATCTCGCCTTCGCTACGCTCCGTCGCCTCACGTGCTGGGAGTAGCTTTGGGCGCCGTCCCGACCCGCCTGCCCCGCCGCCCAACGCCGCTCATCCTCGCCGCCCAGCGCCGCCCCGCCACCCTTTCCAGCAGCGCCGTGACTCCACTGACGCATCCTAGAGCCGCCGCGACTCCAAGGGCGCCGATGAGCCGCCGCGCCCCGCCGCGACCCTCTCTCCGCCCCTCCCCTGAGCCCCGCACCCTCTCTCCTCCCCTCCCCTGAGCCCCGCACCCTCTCTCCGCCCCTCCCCTGAGCCCCGCACCCGAGCTCCGCCCCACCCCCGTGCTCCGCCCCTTCCCCGAGCTCCTGGCGACGGCGCCGAAGCGGAGTAGGAGCAGACCACCGCGGAGATGCTGTCTCGCCGGCGGTGGCTAGCGCGTGGCGGCGCCGGCGCCGGAGCCCAAGCTTATAGGACTTGATTGCGTTTTTGTTTTGTAACCAGGGATCTGTTTGCTTTTTATATTTTTATCCAGGGACCTGTTTGCTATTTAATAATATCTGGCCTAGCTCATATCATACGGGACACCAAACACAACCTCAACTGAGCATAGCTCACCTCATACGACCTAACAAACACAACGTTGTAAACCACACTTATACCTAGTCACATGGCTAGACTCATCCCGTATGAGGTGAGATAGCCCACCCGAGCTACCAAACACACCCTTAGTGTAGCAAGCATGCTGCCCAACACCGTACAAGGTAGTGTAGCCCGCAGTGGTGTGCACTGTCACGCTGCTATGTCAAGTTTGTAGGGTCAGCGTGTATATCTATCTTCGTTGCAACACAACCGTTCACCGGAGACGACCCTGCGGTCTTGTGTGGATCGGAATACTCCCAAGAGCTGAGAGGAGTACTCAGTCTGGTGCTTGCATCTTGAAGAAGCTCGCGACTTTTCTTGCCTGCCTCCATCTGCGGAGCTCCGTGTTGATTTCTCCTCTTCTGGCCGACCGTGACGGCAAGAGGGAGGGGAAGAGCAGAGTGGTTCTCTGCGGAGCGGGTGCTGACCGATTTTCTCAGTGCTTGTTGCAACCTCAAGCGCATCGAAAATTGGGGGATGTCTCCAATCATGAGCAAACTTGTTTTTTCAGATTTAGATGCACAAGGTGTTTCTTGGCTGGTGATCTCCGTGTAGAAGATGGTGCCCCTCAGTTCGGGCTGGTGTACGACAACTCCTATGTCGTTGATCCCCAAATTCAACAGTGGGGGCTGTTGAGATTGTCCTCGGTGATTGGTCTTCCAAATCTACAGCTCAGTTCGCCTAAACCTCAAATGCATACGCTAGATAGACCGTGGGGAGAGCCACCCGCGGGGCATCAACTGGTATGGAGCATGATTGAGGCCCTTGAAGATTGCAGATGCAGCAAAATCGAGTCCGTGTTGTCGACGGATGATTTGGCTTCATAGGCAGTCTTCGCTATCATCTACGTGTGTTTGGATCATCCTTATGTTATTTTGTGCATCTAGGCACGTGTAACCCCTGTTTGGCACTCTGGTATCATGTAATCACTATGGGAGAGCAGTTCATTACCGTGTGTCTAAGGCACATGGCAAAGGCTGGAAAACACACGGCAAAGCCTTTGCCGTGTGCCGCACACGGCAATGAACACACGGCGACAACTTGCACGGTAAAGAACTCTTTGTCGTGTGCCAAATATCGGGGCACACGGCAACGTTGAAAGGTGGGTCCCACCGCCACTTGACGCCGACGGCGGACGTTGACGGCAGGCTGCTGACAAGTAGGACCTGCAGGTGGACCTTTGCCGTGTGCAAACACACGGCAAAGTCCATCCTCTTTACCGTGTGCTACACACGGCAATGTCCCAGGCACGCAGGCCCCATGTCCATCCTTTACCGTGTGCGGCACACGGCAATGGGTGGCCAAAGTGGCAGCTAACCCATCCTTTACCGTGTGTTTGCACACGGCAAAGAGTAACCCTGGGGCAAAAAATGAATTTTTTTCATTTTTTGGGGCTTTCCTGCATTTTTTAAAATATCAGATGCATACATATTTGACAGATCTTTCAATACGTCAAATTCACAACCACATTTTACATAATGCATCATGCACAACTCACAGCATGAGCAAGACCAAGGATCGAAGGGAATCCGATAAACTCACCTGGCAATTGCAGCCGAGACTACTGCCATGGCTCAGGCTTGGTGAACCGGCAGCCGTCGCACGACAGCAAGCGCGAAATTAGAGGAGGTAGCGACAGGCAAGGCCAGCGGGTCTACAACCGCACGCCCGAGCCGCGGGAGACCTAGCTATGTCTACAGGTTGTGAATGCCAAGACCGGGATGTCGCGGGTACCGACGAGATAAACAGTGAGACAGGGCTCAACTCCAGCAAGGGGCAGAGACGACGATCAGTGAACAAGACCTCATATATTGCCTCAAGATCATCCTACATGAACCTGGGTGATCATGTGATCAAGAATTCAAATATTAGTTTAAGAATTAAAGCATACTCATATTATTCATGTATTTGATCAACCAGAACTAAGAAACAAGCTAGAGATAAGGCACAACCAACATATGGTACTTAGCAATTAAACTCTAGCAACGATTGATTTGATCACACAACTAGATTCAGTTCTACATATCTCAATTCGAGTATATATGATCATTGCCTCTAGATAAGGATGATTATTGTCAAAGGCAAGAAAAATGTTCAAGAACAGCTAGAACACCCAGAAAAGTAGATATGACCAAGCTGAAAAAGCTAGGAAGGCATACACATGATCTAGAACTATATAACATCCACTTGGGTCACCATATGACCCCAGGAACACCATAGATGTAACAAACAATTAAATCCCAGCAAACAAACATGTGCAGGAGTTATCTATGTAATGCATAAATACCAGATCATTCATAACCAGCTCTTGTGTATTATTTAGACTATACATATATCACAAAGAAAGATTAACCATGGAAATCCGTCTGAGATAAGATAAATCGAAAGGAACAAGTATAAACAGCAGTTATTTCGTATATGGTCACACCTGCACCTCACATACACATGTTTTGAGAAAAAAACGCGATATAATCATATAACATGAACTAGTAATTCTCTTGTGGTCCCTTTTGTAATTAAAACAAAGGATCAGACCATAGCAATACCATTTGATTGAGCAGAAGCATTACTAGTCTTTAATACTTAACTTATACAATTTTGAGATCCATAGCCAAATTAATTAAGACCATTTCTTGCACCACACAAGTGGAGGTGTTGCTCCACTTCCAAGACAGTATATCGAAAATTCCTAGTTCTACCATGCACCGTAGAAAAATAACTACCATCATACCATGTACCGTAGACGAGGAACAAGTTACAACCATTCCAAGACAGTATAAAAATTTCCTAGTTCATTTTGCATACGCCTAAGCATCAACAGTCCTATAAACTACTATCTCCACAATGCAAAATTGCTATTGAAAATATGCATCACAGAGAACAGAGTACCTTCGTGCAGAAATTGATTCGGACCGGAGGTGGCTGAAGTCGTCGTGCCGCGATTACAGCAGAGCATAACGGGAGTGGGAGAGGCACGCACTCCAGGACGGCGGAGCGCTTCGAAGTGACGGAGCGGGAGAGGCAGCGCAGCGCCCCGGGACGGCATCCTCGTCCTTGGAGACGATCAACCCCTCCCTGCAACGCGAGGTGGACGATGGTGTCCAAGGATCCCGTCGACGCCCGTCATGGTTGCCGGAGAGCCGTGGCCGGCGTGGGGAAAAGCCACCGCAAACCCTAGGTCAGGCGCCGCCGCGGTCTGGGCAGCTCGACAGAGCGGTGCGCATCAAAGCACGCGCGCGCCGGCGAGCCATCCAGCCGTGACGCTGTAGCTGCTGGGCGACGGCGATCTGGATCGGGGAGAGGGAGAGATGGTGGTGGGGTGAGAGGGGATCGGGGAGAGTGAGAGAGGGCGGCGAGTTGACTGGCTGGGAGGGGCGGAGCGCAGGCGGGCGGCGAGGGGGCGGGCGGACGGGCGGCGACCAGCGGTGGCGGCGCGGCGTGGGGACGCGCGGGAGGAGGCGGCGCGCGGGGGAGGGAAGGAGAGATTGGCGGTCGGGGTCGATTGCATCCGCCCGACCGGCCGTGACCTAGAACTTGAGCTGCACATGCGGGCCCCATTGCAGGTCTTTGCCGTGTGTCTACACGGCACAGAGGTAATTTTTTAATTTAACTAAAATGAAGCATTAATTTGGATTGTGTCCAATTATTTAAAATGAAAAACAAATCCTCCAGTAATACTGTATTATTAAGCTACCCAAATTATCTCATATTCCAACGCACCGGTAAGGATTTCTTTTTTGAGTTTTTTTTGCTATTCATTGAAAGAGGTCAAAATTTTCAAAACTATCAACGTTTATGTGAAATAATCACTACTTGTGTACCTTAAATGATTTTTTGAAAAAAATCAGTGCAAACTATCACGCACTTGTAGTTCAAATTTAAATTACTTTCGAAAAATAAGCATAAAGTCATTTAAATGTGCAAAAGTAGATAGAAAGCGAGAAAAATCCTAATATTTGGTAATTATCCATAAACTATGTACTACTTTGTGTGATAATTGGATGGGAACCATTTTGCACCATATTTTTAGTACTTGCTTCACAAAAAAAAGTCATTTTTGACACTTAGAAAATGAAAAATGATATTTATATAAATAATTTGAAAAAACTTTGTTCGGTAACATTGTTTAGCATACCAATATACACCTATGTGCCAAATATGGAAAGATTATCACAAACTATGCCACGGGAATGGTCATGTCTTGGTGGTTTGACTTGAAACCTATACATGTTTATAGATGATAGACCTTTGTGTGAAGGATTTTTATGAAAAGTTTGTCAAAAATCTATTTTATCATTTTACCTAGCAACTAGTACACATAAGAGGTATCCATGCCAAATAATTTATTTTTTTAGCATTTTTTTCATTTTCTTTGAGTTTTTTTAAAAAAAGTTCCAAATGGCGAGCATGGCTATTCGTTGAAAGAGGTCGAATTTTTCAAAACTATCGATGTTTCTGTGAAATAATCACTACTTTTGTACATTAAAATGATTTTTGTAAAAATTTCAGAGCAAACTATCACACACTTGTAGTACAAATTTGAATTACTTTCGGAAAATCGGCATAAAGACATTTAAATGTGCGAAATTAGATAGAAAGCGATAAAAATCCTAATATTTGGTAATTATCCATAAACTATGTACTACTTTGTGTGAAAATTGGATGGGAACCATTTTGCACCATATTTTTAGTACTTGCTTCACAAAAAAAGTCATTTTTGACACTTAGAAAATGAAAAATGATATTTATATAAATAATTTGAAAAAACTTTGTTCGGTAACATTGTTTAGCATACCAATATACACCTATGTGCCAAATATGGAAAGATTATCACAAACTATGCCACGGGAATGGTCATGTCTTGGTGGTTTGACTTGAAACCTATACATGTTTATAGATGATAGACCTTTGTGTGAAGAATTTTTATGAAAAGTTTGTCGAAAATCTAGTTTATCATTTTACATAGAAACTAGTACACATAAGAGGTATCCATGCCAAAGGATGTATTTATTTAGCATTTTTTTCATTTTCTTTGAGTTTTTTTTTTAAAAAAGTTCCAAATGGCGAGCATGGCTATTCGTTGAAATAGGTCGAATTTTTCAAAACTATCGATGTTTCTGTGAAATAATCACTACTTTTGTACATTAAAATGATTTTTGTAAAAATTTCAGAGCAAACTATCACACACTTGTAGTACAATTACTTTCGGAAAATCGGCATAAAGACATTTAAATGTGCGAAATTAGATATAAAGTGATAAAAATCCTAATATTTGGGAATTATCCATAAACTATGTACTACTTTGTGTGAAAATTGGATGGGAACCATTTTGCACCATATTTTTAGTACTTGCTTCACAAAAAAAGTCATTTTTGACACTTAGAAAATGAAAAATGATATTTATATAAATAATTTGAAAAAACTTTGTTCGGTAACATTGTTTAGCATACCAATATACACCTATGTGCCAAATATGGAAAGATTATCACAAACTATGCCACGGGATTTGATTATATCTTTATTATAGAAAGATAAACTAAAATAAAAAAAATCTAAATTGGTCTTTGCCGTGTGCAAACACACGGCAAAGAAGATTTATTCTTTGCCGTGTGCATGCACACGGCAAAGAACAATTTTCGTTTTTTTTAAATTTTGGCAAACGTTAAATCTTCTTTACCGTGTGGAAACACACGGCAAAGAATAAATCTTTGCCGTGTGCAAACACACGGTAAAGACCGGCCGTGACTACACCGTTTTGTGGACACGCGTCTACTTTCTTTACCGTGTGTCGTTCTTTACCGTGTGCTTTTTACCGTCTTTACCGTGTGCCTTTCTTTGCCGTGTGTTTTTTGTGTTACGAAGCCGTGTGTTATTCTTTACCGTGTGCGGCACACGGCAACGATAGATATTACCGTGTGCCCGATATTTAGCATACGGCAAAGATCCAAGCACACGGCGAAGTCGTACTCCCCCGTAGTGAATGTTATACCTTGATTTATGATGCTAATATATTCTCTCCTATCTAAAAAGAAACATTCGTTTCCTTAGTCTGCCCGTACGTCGTCCCGTTTCGTCCAAACTCTCCGCTGCATTCCGCACATCCGTCCTCTTCCGTGCGTTTCGTCCCATCCCCACCCGCTCTTTTCTTTTTTTTGGTTCGTCCTAATTTTCCGCCCATTATGATTTCTCCCGTAATCATAGTCGCAGACCACGCTTCCACCCTCTCCAAGATCCAAACCACAGCCGCGCTCCTCCGCCAGAAGTTGAAGTCGCCGCCCTTTCTCCCTGAGTCCACCCCTAGAGTCTCCTGCCCTCTCCTCCCTCTTCGTCTCCGGATCGGGATTATCGAGTTGAGTGAATATCCGGCCGGCGGGGCGGCCTATGGCGGCAGCGGTCGAGCGGGGGAGGCCGTAGCACCTAAGCAAGGAGGAGAGGACGGACACCGCCGTCGAGGCAGGACGTGGGCGCCGCCAAGGACGCCCAGCTCCGGGCCTCCTATTGCTCCTTCATCCGCGACGTCGGCTGAGGCAAGCTGTAAGCGCCCATCCTGCTCTGCGCCCCAATCTCTTGTGTGCCAGATTTTTTGGGCCATTGCTAAGAAGTGCAGCTATGAATATCAATGGATGTACAGATCTCTCCTCACGTAGTCACCGCCACAAATCTCTCCTCACGACTTTGTTTGCACAGATCAGAATCCGGAGATGGTGCCAACACACACACACACACACAGAGGGAGGGAGGGAGGGAGACGGTTCCATGGATGATGGCAGTGGGGACTGGGGAGGTGCAGCACGTCCCTCATGTCGACCCTAAGCGGAGAAGGACGTACGGACCAGGGAACATGCAGCTTTGCTCGCCTGGTGTTTTTGTGACTAGCTGCACATACACGGGCCTCCACCTACAACCACAAGGGAAAACACCATCCGTTGGCTACTGCTACATTAAGTAACTGCTGGTTCAATCCAGGTATTAGGTAAGCATGATTCGGTATTAGGTAGAGATTGCGATCAACATCGGAATGAGATATATGAATGAATTTATAGCAGCACTTCAGTTTGGAATGAACACTAAGTTGTGGGTGTGGCTGAACTAGGTATTTCAGGTGTGAGGCAGAGCTGAGGTCCTCCCAGGCCAATGTCCTTTCTCTTTGTTTGCTATAATAGCCGGATTTGGGTCCTCTTAAAATTGAAGATTTTCTTGTGCTAATTAATTGTGTTTCACTGAGCATGTGATAGAGCAGGGTGGTAATCTCGTAGATGATAGGATTCAGATGGAACAGTGGGCTGGGCAGAATCGAATTGGCATGAAAACCGTGTGCTGACTTGCTGGTTGAAATTTTGCAGGCATGAAGAGACAAATGTTATGCCATGGGTGCATGAGTGTTCTATGCTATCCCAGGGGGACCCTCAGCATGTGATGCGACGTGTGCCATGGTGTCACTAGCGTGCCGCCTCCAGGTAATGATGATGCCCGAGCTTTGGTTATATCGGTTGTGCAAACAATCCAGTTTGTATTTATGAACTATGGCATGCTAATTCTAACTTTCAGAATATTAGTTCAGACGTGTTTTTCTTCGGTATAACTGGCCACTGTGGTGAATGTTTGATGCTCTTGGCATCCTTTTGGTTTTATCAGTCTTAGTTTTGAAGATAATTTTCTCATGTTCAGTGCTTCATTGGATGAATCACTGATCGTTATCTTGATTCGGACATAGTACATAGATACACTAAATGTAGTACCACGACTGCCAAGGCGCATTTAATACTATGTTCATTGCTTCTGCTGATGATGTGATTCATGTCTTAAAAGCTGTGTTGTCAACCCAAAATATTAGGGAGTCAGGACTCAAGAGGATTTGAACCTCAATTCTGAAAGATAATTAATAAGGTTATCTGGGTTGCATGTCAACACTACCTCCGTACCTGCAAGCTCATTCATGATATTTTTAAAACAGAGCAGTTGTTTGTGCTATTGACAAGCCTAATGTTTGTACTGATTACTTGGGATTTCCAGAACTTAAGTTACATGAATTTTTTAATTACGTGCACTTTACATAATCTATACACCTGTCGGGTGGAGCGACTTGTCACTTTTTCAAGCCAACGACCAACATCTTAGCATTAGTTGTTCTATAAAATTGTCAAGTGGAGATGACATGATTTTCAACTAGCTGCATTTTACATGTTAATTTCTTAAAATCCTGTAAACTGACAATGACAAATTCTACCTCGAATTTTTTGGAGGACAAATGGTTAATTCCATCTTGATATGGTTCTACGGTATGGTTGAGTTAGAAACTATGGTCCCTGTCGTCTTAGCAAGATGGGAATGTTGGTTGGCTTCCACTGTTTTCTTTTCAAACTATGCAGTTTTTGAATTTGGCGAGTGGCTGGGATAGTAACTGTAGCTTTACTGGAATGATAGGTCATGTAATTACCACACTAACTGTATTTATTCCTCTTTTTTTAATTCATCCGGACATTTTCATTAATGAAGTTCACGTGCCACCTCTTATGGTTTGGTTCATACTTCTACAAACCAGTTTGGAATGCTGGATGCACTTCCAGGTTGCAGCTATAGAAAGAAAACTAAATTTTCTTAATTTACAGAAGTATAGCTGTAATGATGGTAATATATTATCTAGGTGTCAATTTTTTTGACGATTTGTCCTGTTATACAAACAAAATTACAGTTGCAAGGTGTACACTTGCATCCTGAATCCTTCCTATTTTGTCTTACAGGGTGTTAAAATGTTTGCTAGCGAGGGTGCGCCAGTGTGGTGTGCCGGAAGGTGGATCCGCTGTCAACAGCGGTGACAGAGAGGATCATTGCTGGCGAAGGAAGATTGCCACCGAGGTTGAAGAGCCGATAGTTGAAGAAAAAAAAATTTGTCAGAAGATTTCTCAAGGGGCATTTTCTTGAAGAAAATTTCTCAGAAGATTTCTCAAGGGGCATTTTCTTGAAGAGATGAGACATATTGGTCGTAGTTGAAGAAAAAAAAAGTTCCTCTTGGGCCAAACATAGCCCTGATTCGGAACAAAATAAGACCAAACCATGGTAGATGTCCGCTTTTGGCCATTATGTGATAACAACTTTTTTCAAGCCGGTGATCCTGATATTCTCGATCATATATTACCTGTGGTGCTTGTGACAAAAAACCCAACACATGTAATGTAACAACGGTAGAGTTTTAAATTTTATTTTCTACATGGCCTAAATTTCTATCTTGTTGCATGCTCATGCATTTTTTCTCCCTAATATTTATTTTTTTTCCATCTCATCTCAGCTCTTTCTCCCACCGATTTTTCTAAAATCTCAACTAACCTATTTTCTATCATAAGACAAATAATATCAATTTCTTTGTACATGATCATATTAATAGTAAAATTACAAGTAATCACGGTGATGGGCTCGCAGGCACGGGCTGACCTAACACAATATTACGTACCCGTAGCAACGCACGGGCATATTAGCTAGTTCCTGTTAAAAAAAACACCGTACAAGGTAGCGTAACGCTGGGAGTTTGTAGGGTCAGCGCGTATCTCTAACTTCTTTGCAACGCAACCCTTCACCGGAGACGACCCCGCGGTCTCGTGTGGATCGGGATACTCCCAAGCGCGCGGCGGCGCCCGTTAGAAGATTTTCCAAAATGCTCCCTCAGATCCCTGGCGCATGATCCCAGTCGAATACTTGGTTGCCTGCGTGGCGCACTGGCCGCTATTATTAGGTGCGAAACATGGGCCAAGGATGATGGATGCACTCCCCGGGCACGCAACAATGAAGCCATCGCCGTCGATGTGGTACTACTATTCTACCTGCGGCGCACGCGGTCGTCTCCTTCCTCCCACCTTCCCTTCCCACTTGAGTTGGAGAGACGACGAGACCCCTTCAACTCCGCGTTTCCCGATCGCGCCTTGCTCCGCTCGCTTAACCAAGTAGGAGCAGTGCTTAAGTAACCTCTCGCTCCTCCCGATCCAAGAAACCCGAGCGCACAACCATACTTACATAGGAGATCGACCAACAAGGAGAAGCTAGCCGGCGCGCGTCTTGGATTGCTTTGCTTTGGCCGAGCGAGGCGATCCATCGAAGCGTGGGGATCGATCGGTCCTTGACACTTGACGCCGCCATGAACAACCTCTTCTCCAGCTCGTGGAAGCGTGCCAGCGACGACATCGAGTCCGGCGGCGGCGGCGTGGAGATGTCTGCGCCCCCGGCGCCGCGGCGGGGGCGAGCCTGGACCGGTTCTTCGAGGACGTGGAGTCCATCAAGGACGAGCTCCGGGACCTGGAGCGCCTCCAGCGCTCGCTGCACGACGCCAACGAGGGGGGCAAGTCCCTCCACGACGCCTCCGCGGTGCGCGCGCTCCGGTCCCGCATGGACGCCGACGTCGCGGCGGCCATCAAGAAGGCCAAGGTCGTGAAGCTCCGCCTCGAGTCCCTGGACCGCGCCAACGCCGCCAACCGCTCCCTCCCGGGGTGCGGGGCCAACTCCTCCACGGACCGCACCCGCACCTCCGTCGTGGCGGGGCTCCGCAAGAAGCTCCGCGACTCCATGGAGACCTTCTCCTCCCTCCGCGGCCGCATCACCTCCGAGTACCGCGACACCGTGGCGCGCCGCTACTTCACCGTGACGGGCGCGCAGCCCGACGAGAAGACGCTGGACACGCTGGCGGAGACGGGCGAGGGGGAGCGGTTCCTGCAGCGCGCCATCGGGGAGCAGCAGGGGCGCGGGGAGATGCTGGGCGTAGTGGCGGAGATCCAGGAGCGGCACGGCGCCGTGGCGCAGCTGGAGAGCAGCCTGCTGGAGCTCCAGCAGGTGTTCAACGACATGGCCGTGCTGGTGGAAGCGCAGGGGGAGCAGCTCAACGACATCGAGGGCAACGTCGGCCGCGCCAGGTCCTTCGTCGACCGGGGCCGGGAGCAGCTGCAGGTGGCGCGCAAGCACCAGAAGAGCTCCCGCAAGTGGATGTGCATCGGGATCGGGATCCTCCTCGCCGTCATCCTCATCATCATCCTCTCCGTCGTCCTGTCGAGTCGGTCATCATCGTCATCACCGTCCCCTCCGTCGTCCTGAAGAAACAGTCCTAGACTGGTGCGTGTGGTGAATCTGCTGTGTAAGATCGATCGATGATGCTGCTACCCGAGTGTGGCACTCTTCGTTCTTTTTTGTCGATTCTTTTTTTGTTGGATCCGTCCGTCGCGATTGTAATTATTAGTAGTACTACTCATGGATTATTATTATTATTATCAATTATTGTGCTTTTGTTCAAAAAAATGTGGTTGGAATGGCCGAATGGGTTAGAACTTTGATTGGACTTTGGAACCAGCGTGTGTTAGGTGAGCCAACTTGGACTTGGTCAGAATTCATGTGCCGGCGCGGCTGACCCGTCTATCCTATCCTATCATTTTGGATTCCAAAAGATTCAATGTATATATAGCATGAATACGAGTAATTTTTCAGAAATACATAATTATTTGGGACCTAAAGAGACAGCATCGATATTCATATTCGTTTGAGATTATTCTTGTTCTTGTTTTCCAAACAAACAAAAATCCGGTAAATATCCATATCACCACCAAAATGCGCTCCATCCCGTTATACTATCCACAAGTGTTAACAGAAGCCAGGCTATTTTCGAGTGAATG
The DNA here is from genome assembly GCA_012064385.1 of Puccinellia tenuiflora. Lineage (NCBI taxonomy): Eukaryota > Viridiplantae > Streptophyta > Magnoliopsida > Poales > Poaceae > Puccinellia > Puccinellia tenuiflora. The sequence continues at coordinate 360,360 of QRDG01001746.1, read as the reverse complement.
CAACAGCGATGGGGATTTTCCCCCGTCAATCTCGAATAAAAAAGTGAACAGAAACTTAGACTATCTGTCATCATATACACAACAGTTAGCAAGTAGCAGCTGATGTCCATATACAACGGATCTTGTTAAAACCAGTATGCAGTCAACAACACACACGGATCTGACGAGTCTGCCTACAAAGCTAAAGAACTGGTTGGAGTCCTTGAGTTGGAGAAGAGTTCATACCAGGACGGCCTCTCCTTGTCGGGACCGGAGAAGGCAACGCTTACTCCCGGCGTCCCTCCCGGGGATGCCGTCCACCTGCCTGCCGGTCCTGCCTTTTGCAGCTCGACGTCTTGATCACGCAGCTCTGGTAGATCAGCAGTCGTCGGTCTTCCAGACGATGAGCTTTGGTGCGTGCATTTCTGGAAATCAAGACCTGGACTGGAGGATTTCAGTTGAGCAAACGATCATCAGCGGTGAGCTATATGAGTATATGACTCATTCAGTATCCAGTTTACGGTTTATGGGCGCTCCAGGGTAAAGCCAGTCGCTGTGTATGAGCTGTTGCTGATGAAAACCATGTATCTGCTGGGCAAAAGCTACCATGTATCCACCAGCAGATGCCTGGAATAGAGTGGAAGAATTGCAAATAAGAACTGATGGATCGATTATCCTTGGGGTCAGAACAGGAAACAATGGCCCTTCGATTTACATCTACCAACAAGGAAATACCGAATGCATCATGATTGAACTACGCAAGCTATTGTACACTTCTTCTGGAGATGTAAAATAGATGTGGCAGACTCTCTCGTCTTCTGCATGTTGTCTTCATCAAACTGTTCTTACGCATCATCATTGCACATATTGGCAAGAAATGGTAGGACCAATCATGTAATAAAAACTTCCATACCTGTATCATAAACAACATACCAATCACTGAATCAGGTAGAAGATAACGAAAGGAGGACCGATAACGAAAGGAGGACCGCATGGTGACCAGACATTAACTTTCAAATTGACTACCCCTACTAGGATGTTCTGGACTATACACTAAGTGGCTTCCGTGTGTCATTTAGATTTAGTCAGTCAATTGGCAGTTTTAACGGATATTAATTCTATAGAATGCAGGAGCAAACTCGGAAATTCCAAAACATAATGATATGGGCACTGATCTTTGATTTACTTCATCATTATCGAAGTTCAAAAAGAATACTTGATCATTATCCGTTCATGTGATTTGCTTTGATGTTAAGGTGAGGTGTCATGAAATTGAGAGGATAATCATTTATTGACAAATTCGGTTTATTACAAATGAAATAAAGCTTTTTAGCAGCGCATTGCTTGTACAAGGGCATTCATGGGAAGAAATTGATTCGCAGGCGTCAGTGCATGTGCATCACCACATGGTGAGTTACTTGAGAAAGGGAACAATGCAATGTTCTCAACATGCATTAAATTTAAACACAGACAATGAGAACAGCATAGCTTTGTTAAAAATAAGTGTTGTTAACTTGGGTGTCATATTTATGATCGAATAAACAAAAAACAGTCGTCCACATGCAAAACGAATTGAATGGCCAAATGCTGATACTATGTAACAGGAGTGCCGTAAGGCACAAAATGTGCACAAAGCAAATGTACTTTAACTTTCAGGAAATGTACTGCAAGTGTACCTTCTTCCTTGGAGATTAAGGAAGGGTGTTAGTATTACTGCCAGCAATTCCTCATGGTCATTCTGAAAAAGAACTCAATCCAGGCACAAAGAATTAGAAAATTTATATCGGGAGATATGTTTCCCATGCTATCGAAATGAAAGTTCATTTTAATTTGTAAGAATATACAAGCATATTCCATAGCTACCCCACCCAGAATCATACTGGTGCCGTGTAAGCGCTGACAAACATAATGCTCATAGCCTTAATACGATATACTGTGTTACCAGTTCAAAGCCTTAATTCGCAAACTGAAAACCTCAGGCATCAGCTCATAGTCATCTAACTAATCAGCACACCAAAATCAACTGACTGAAGTGAGATTTGTCCTAGATATATATCTTTAACATGCTGAGTGCACAACCCAATTCGTCTACCATTTAAACTCCCATGGATTGATGATGAGAAACCTGTCCTCCATCCTGGAAACCGCTGTTTCTCCTTGACATGAATGACATACATGCTTGGCGATGAACATTGGCAGCCCATGACAAAGCAATGGAATTTCCGAGCAGGGACAACTCTTGAGAGGGTGAGCACACATAAACCACTACTAAATATGCCATACATCAGAGCTTCATCAGTAGAAACAAAAGAAATAGATTTTAACGGTGCCATCATTGTCTCAAAGTCCTCAACCATTGGAATGCCATAATCATCGAGTTCAAACCGCTTTTCTGTCAACTTTTCATACATTCGGTACTTTGCAGATAGTGTCCTGATGCAGGATTTCCTGACACACTCAACTAACATAAGTTGAAGTTCTTCAAAATTGTCAACCTCAGAGAACCATCTTACCCAACGATGAATTATTCCTGCAAACCAACTTATGATTAGCTCATCATCTTGCAAGACAAGGGCCGAAACATGTTTAGGAAAACCTTCAAGATTAGTTAGACCGTAGCGATTGAGGCACTTCTGGATATAACGAAGAGGTGCATGAATCTTAATGACGGCACCATCAGTGCAGGTATAGATTGATTCCTCATTCTTTAAACTGGACAACAGTGCTTCTGTAACAATAGTTTCTGATGAGATGTACTCTTCAGCTTGCTTTTGAAAGTTGTTGAAGGCATCTCTGAGTTCTTGGGGAAGTGCTGGTTCACCAATGTATTTTGACAGGAGCACCTCCTCATTAGCTTCATTTTTGGCATTGATGTCCTTCATCCATACCTTGAGTAAAGTTTTGAACCAATGATCTGTCTTCATACCCTCTTTCCTAAATTGTGAGATGTGGTCCAACAACGGTGTGCTGAGACCAAGAGATTTGATCTCAGACTCTTTTACCCTCCTCAAACCATATGCCAACCACTTCTTTCCTAACCTAATATTCATAGCATCCCATATCTCTTGCTTCTGAGAAGCAAATAAACGGACCTTCTCCTTCAGCTTATGCACAGCTTTAAGTGCAGCAGTTTCTTTTGTTGCGACTTTAACTACAGTGCCAGCAAACTGTAACCCACGGGAGTTCTTTTTGACTGGCATAAGATGCAATCGATCATCAACTTTCAGGTAAAGCGATTTGCTTAAGTATTCAACAATTTCAGACTTTATATTTTCTGCTACATCTCTGGATCCCACAATTGCAACAAAAATCTCATCCATGTATCTGCAAGCGTGTAGTCTTATGCTTGGCCGACCCTCTGTTTGATCTTCATTACTTACATCCCTCTCTTTCATTTGACTTCTAAACCAGAGACGTAAATTAGAGCCCTTGTGGTTAACTGTACCATTTGTTGCCCCTGAAGAAAGGCCTTCATGTTTCATGCACATCCTAAATACTTCATGGTCAAAACTGTCAAGATATATATTCATCAGGATTGGCGCAAGTACTCCTTCTTGGGGGACTCCATGGCCCTTCGGAAACCCTCCAAATACCAAATTGATCACCTCGGCATCAAACATATCTTGCATGAACATAACTAACTGATCATCAACAATCTTTTCCTGTATTTGTGAAATAAGCTTAGAGACAACATGACTATCCACCTCTTTGTACAAGGGGACAGTAAAGCACCAATCTGGGACCCCAATTTCACTGGATATGAACCTCAGAGCCGAGTGATATCCTCGCCCACTCCGGCAACCATGTGATATCTTGGAGAATTGAGGCCTGTACACGACCTCAAGGACAACCCTGACAGCCTCCTGAATAACTTTCAGGTTCAGTCGCGGAAGAACAAGGCGCTCACCTCCTCTCCTCTTCGTCGCGGTCACCGAGAAAGCATTCGCCGCGACATCGAACTCGCCGCTCCTGAGCTGCTCCGCCAATGCAGCGAAACAGACGTCGTCCCTCGCGGACGCCAGGTCGACGTTGGAGTTCAGCCGAACGATGTCATAGGCGTCCCCCAGCGTGTCGGCGCTCGCCACCACCTTGCCCATGAGGTCGTAGAACCTGCCGTCCAGGTACTGCGCCTTGACCCTCTTCTTGATCCGGAGCTCGGCAAGCCTCTTGCGCTCCATCCGCGACAGGGGCTTCCGCTGCCCCTGGGCGGCCGCGGTCGATTCCTCGGCGAGGCAGGCCAGGCTCTTCGCCAGAGACACCGGCAATTCGTCGGCGGCGTTCTCCGACTCAGCTGATGCATCCTCGATTCCGTCCAGCAGAAAATGCGCCTTGTACCGCCGGAAGCACGCGGCGTAACCTCCTAGTCCAAGTTTAAAGATCCGTAAGGTTAGCGACACGGATTTTGCGCTGCGTCGGAGGTTAGGACGAGGGAGAGGGATGGGTCGAACCTTGCTGTGGCGGACGGCGCCTGGAGATATCCCGGAGGAGGCGGCGGCCGCCACCTGACGACAGGAAGGACATGGGAGTCGGGCGCTGGTCTAGCGCCGCATTAGGACGAGCTAGGGCACTCGAAACCCAATGGGGCAAAGGGTACGGACGGGGTGGAGGCAGCAGGAATGCGATGTCCCGACGAGGAACCGGGAAGGCGGCAGCCGCAGGGGATTTACGGCGGCGCTGGTAGATTGGGAGTTTGGGACTCAGGAGGGGAAGAAAGAAAGTGACTTTGTTCCAGATTTCGTTTTCTTTGCGTCTCGTGCACTGCGTGTTCTGCTTTTGCAATTCAGAGAACATAAATCTTGCCATGAGCAGTCAAATCAGGTACTGGTCAATTACGATATCATCTTCCATACCACCAACAAAAACATACTAATTCCATTACTACATTATATATATACTCTCCAAATATATGTGTAGCAGCTGTTAATCGATATACAAAGGATTTGGTTAACGAGCGTCTGTAGCTGCTAACAATAGATATACAGAGGATTTTGGTTACAAACAGTACAACATGGACAAAAGGGAGCCTCTGCCTTCAGTAGAAGCGCTGTACGAAGAGGAAGATGGCCGGCCGGCCGGCAACAAATAATCACCGAGGTCCGCTAGAAGAACCGTCCCGCTAGGGAGTCCTTGAGGTCGGAGAAGAGCCCGGAGAGGGAGTACTGCTTCAGCTTCGACACCTCGTACCACGAGTTGAGCACGTCCTCGTGCTTGTCGGTGCCGGAGAAGGCGAGCTGTATCGCGGGGCTGCACTCCGCCTGCCCGCTGCCGCTGCCCTTGCAGCTCGACGTCTTGATCGCGCAGCTCTGCTCGACGCACGCCGAGTTTCCTGACTGCCCGGAGCACGACGAGCAGCCGTCGGCCTTCCAGAAAAGGTTCTGGAGAATGCCTTTCTGGAACTCGAAGACCTGGGAAGAATTTCAGTTGAGCAAGTGTTAGTGGTGAGGTTTTTGGGTATGTGATTCAGTGTCCAGATTATTAAGGCTTAGGACGCACCAGGGTGAAACCGGTCACTGTGTATGAGCTGTTGGTAACGAAAACGGGAAGCGACCTTGCTGCGTATTTCCTCCCGGCAAAGGCTACCATGTATCCACCAGCAGTTGCCTGGAGCAGTGAAAAAAGTTGCAAACTTATAAGAACTAAAGAACCCGTTATCTTTTAGGCCGGAACAGTGCAACAAAGACATTTGATAAGTACACCTATCTACAAGGAAGTATCAAATGTTGAACTATGCAAAGCTATTGTGCATGTTCTTCTGGAGATGGAAAATAAATGTAGCAGATTGCCACAGTTTCATTGAGAAATGAGCGGGATGCTCCTTAAATTCAGAAAAAAGAACATGTAGCAGATTGTCATCTACTCTCAGCAATTAATTACTGCACACCATAGTTTTCAATTCATAAATTGTTCTTATGCATCATCCTTGCATGGCAACAAATGGTAGGGACCAATTATTGAAGAAATACTTCCATAGCTGTACCGTAAAGGCGTCAACAATATACCAGTTAATGAATCAGGTAGAATAGAACGAAAGGAGTAAGCTTTTTTACTCTTGCTAAGACATTTGTACATATCTTAGCAATTGACCCCCCGGTAACTATTTGCACGCCCAATCAATCAGTAGATGAGAGACAAAATAACCTTGAGGGGACTACACATTGAATGAAGCTTGAGACAAAATTGCACCAGCGAGGCTAATAACCCAGCACTTGGGTTGGGCCACAGCAAACACAGAGGTATGTTCTTCAGAGCACCATCTACGATTCTACGGATCTACCCTCCTCCAATGAGTCCAAACATGCTGTTGTGTGCTGTCGGCTGTGTCGACGTGTGTGCGGGTCACTGTCCATCCAGCTCCCCTGTTTTTGGCTAAAACCTCCCCCATACAGGGCGTGATCAACAATGGATGTTCCCAGCAAGTCCTTCATATCTCCCACACTAATAATTGACGAAGGAAGTGTTTGATTCCGCTAAAACATATTGCGTGAAGGTATCCTATAAATTCTTACTGCTCGCAAGTTGCAAAGAAATATCATTCGTTTACTTTTTATAGAAAAAAGGCAATTCCTTTGTGCCAAACTACTGGTTCCTGGGCTGAAAATGAGCAATCGATTAGGGTTCATCACGCGCCAAACGGCAGCCCGCACAAGAGTTCCAATTAGGCACGAAATCCGGAAGGATTCAGGCGTAGCTCGGCGAAGGGCAACTCACCAGGGCGCGGGCGTCGGAGGCGTTGACGGTGAGGAGCGAAATCTCGTCGACCGTGGGGCGGAAGAGCGCGACCTGCGCGCCAGCGGACGGAAGGTTGAGGCGGCTGTCGCAGGGGGAGAGCTGTACGCCGCCGGAGGAGAAGGCGTCGTGCCGCGCGAAGGCCACACCGAAGGTGAACCCGTCCCCGCGCTGCACCGTCGCGTCCGCGCACGGCTCGTACACGCCGTTGCTGTCGTCCCTGGCGGAGGCCGCTGTGAGGATCACCGCGGCCACGAGCACGGCGGCCGCCCACCTCGACGTCGTCGTCGTCGCCGCCATGGAGACAAAAAGAATTGGGGCGCCTCGCTGCATCGGGCGCGACGAAGTCGTTGATGATGGGGAGGAGAGGGCTTGGTCGGTTTCCAAGGAAAGGAAACGCGTCGTTGGGGGCAAGGAATAAAGGCTGGAAAGTGCTGGCTTTCTTCTTGGGCCGACTAATTTATCTTGTGGGCCGACTAATTTAGTATAAGAATAGTTCACTAAACTCAACCATGGCCGTTTTTCGTAAAAAGCATGGCCCAACAACTCAATAGAGTTCATTAATTAAATCATGAAGGGCTTAAGGGCATGTACAATCTTACCAAGGAAAATCTTCTCTTAAGTCTCCACACAATTTAGAGACGATAATAAATGTTAGTCTCTTGTTGTCACCCTAACATCCTATATTATGCGACGGATGAAGTACTCGCTAAATACACGGGTCTTTCTCCCCATTCTCTCTTTGTTGGCTTGTTGACTCTATTTTGGCTTTGCCATTCCATTATCCTTCTGCTCTACAATCATTTTATGTTTCTCTTTCATAAATTATTGCTTTGTTTAATTTCAGTAAATCTTTGTTTGTAGTTTCATCATCTCTAACAGTGTTTGGTGAACAATTAAGTGTCTTGACTTATATTGCTCCCTCCAGTTCACCATATAACGTTCTTATCATGAAACTATTACAATCAAAGGAACATTTTCAGTTTCTATTCCCATTTAACAATCTCTAGAATTGCTGGTTGATTGCAGCGTTTTTCTTAAGTTTATCAAGTACTATCTCGGTGCCTCAAAGAAGGCCTACATTTTTTTAAGTCAAACTATGTAAAGTTTGACCAATTTTAGAAAAAAATTATTAACATATATAATATAAAATAACTATCATTAGATACATCATAAAATAAATATTTTCATATGATAGTATTGTAGTTTTTGATATTTTAAAAAAAACTTGGCCATACTTTACAATGTTTGACTTTTGAAAAAAGTTTTAGTTTTTTTAGAAACAGAGGGAGTATTAATCATTTATTGCTTCATGTGGCACACATACAAAACTGAAGTATTACACTTGAGACTGCACAAACCACTGTATTATTTTTATTGAGAAAACTTCTTATCTGCTAGACTAAGATAATAACTAAAAAGTTATTTTTCGAGTTCATCTCTTGCTCTCCTAGAAATTTGAGCACATTGTTGGATTGACGTGTGGTAGTTTTTCCCAGAACGAGGTCCTCATACGGTCATACCATGAGTGAACAACATATACTATACAGATATCACCGATTGCTTTTTCCTAAATATATGATAGTTGTGAATCCTATGTTTGTAGCTCCCAATTTACAATGGAGATCGCCGGGTCACACGGGGGCAGCGCCAAGTCGTGGTCACTTAGGTCATTGCCGTGTGAGGGCGAGGGATGACAGATAGCGGAAGACGAGATCTCTCATCTGGGGCCGGTAGAGGAGGATGGATCAAGCCTAGAGACTTACGGGCCGGAGGGTGGACGGGGATGGCAGAGGTCAGAGGACATTTCTCCATGGTCGCACATGATCAAAGACGAGCATGCCAATGGTTTTCCTCATGGTGGGTAAGGGGAAGGGGTAAACTGCAAAATAGTGTTTATGTGGCTGGTTATATCCCACCTTGGATCTATGTCGTCTGTTTTTGATCGGATGGTCTACGACCAAAGTTATCAGGTTTTCACCGGATACTTCGCCTTTATATTTATGGTTAAAAATTCTACCTCTCGCCCAAAACTCTTATTGTAGACTAAAGTAGTGCACGTGATGATATGTTAGCGGCCGGTTGTGTCAAGTTTTGTGGATGAAGCTTTGCCAAATAGTTTTTATTGCAATGCAATGGGTAGGCCCATTCTAGGTGATAGCAAACATGATGTTGAACATACGCTGGCCGAGCCATTTATCCGACGAGCCTGCCACGACGAGTGATTCTATCGAGAAGGTCAAGTGTCGCTGTCGCTGCTAGCACCTTCTTCTAAGCTCCGCGGGACGACACGGCATTCTTGTTGTATAGGACGGCCGTTCTAAGTTGTCATTGTCATGATATTGTTCTATGGAAGCGAGTGGGCTGCTTTTTAGAAGTCCGGCTAGGTTCTGAGGAAGATTAAAGGGAAAGAGGAAAATGGAAGAAAAAATAGCATCGCATGAGAATTTTCAAAGTAAAACCGCGCGGGAGGACGGTTGCGCAAAGAGAAAATAGCAAGAAAAGTGAAAATTTTGGTTATTCTGGTTAACAAGTTTGCAGGTTATAATCACTCGATATTGACGATTGTTATACCCATGTCTTTACTCGTGGGAAAAAAATCGGTATTTTCATAGTATTTTTTATTGTTGGTATTTTCATAGTTATACCCATGTCTTTACTCGAGGAAAGAAAAAAAGCGAGAGTAAAGAGAGGTGGGACAATCTTGAGGCCGAATTGGAGGCCAGACCGGTCCCGGTCCGTGAGTAATAAGTTCGGTCCGAGTCCGGCTCCAAGGAGTTAAGTTTATTTAATCCCCTAAACTATTGGGTTTGAGACACTTTCTCCCTTAACCTATATTTTGGTATAATTAACCCCCTAAACTCTGGTTTTCTATACGGTTCAGCTTACGTGCGCTCCGGTCTGGCTCATGCAGAATGATGCCTCGCGTCTCGCCACAAGTAAGAACCGATTTTTCACCCTGGGGAGGCGTTCCTATTCAAACCCTGCATGTTCCTGAGCACTGGCCTCGCCCCCGGTGCCATTGTCGTATGTCCTACAGCCGCGCAAGCTTCACACTCCTGTCGCTGCTCACCGCCATGATTCAGCTTTCTCCCGCCAGCTCGCCCGCTACCCCCTGGACTTATTGTGTCAGCTAACCATGCAGCAAACGCCGCCGGGCAGCTTGGTAGGTATATTTTGTATTGCTAGTTGAGGCGTCAGGATCTTATTTATGCGCCAGGAGGCAGGCTCTTATTTATCACCGGGAACTGGGCACCAAGCTCAGCACCATCGCGTCGTACAGGTGCTGGAGACATCCATTCGCCAGGCAGTCTTCGAAGCGTTCGCGTCGAGGGTCCGTCGGCTCTGGTGTTGTTCAGCTAGCTTCTTGTACGATGAGAGTGGAGATCGTCTAATTGGTCCTGGTCATGCTGACCTTCGAGCTGGTGGTGCACCGCGAGGCCGTGTGGGTGGTGGTCTGCGGTGTGATTAGAAGACGGTGACTTGTTTTTTGAAATGGGGATCAGCGAAATCGATCCAGATCAATAGAACCGGCCGTAAACCGGGTTAGGGGGATATGCAGACGGTTTAATTAGGGGCGTCGTATCCTATGAATCCAGCCTATTCGTGTATCCCTGCATCCGAGCGTTTCCGGCCGGACGATCTTAATCCTGTGCCTCGCGATGAGTCAAAAGAAACTTTGTAATTACATGTCCGCTTTCCCACTTAACAAACGTATGCTTTTGCAAAAATCCCCCTAACCCTCTAATCCCGAAACCCCAGCCTTGCTCCGCTGCCGACCAATGGCGGCGAGACCACGGACGCACCCGTCCTCCTCAAGTTCCTCCGCCGCGCGACTTCAAGGCTGGCGCCGCCTTCGATATGATCCGCAAGACCGTCCGCTGGTATAGGGATTTGATAAGCCTCAACGGTTGACAAGCTCCACGAGACCCTCCTCCGTGGGAGTTGAAGAGCCTCGCCGCCGCTGCCGACGACGATGACGACGAGCTACTGCACGAGGAGGCGTTGAGGTGTATCTAGTGGAGGGTGCGCACCTGGAGATTAGGACAACCGCAAGAAACTTGAGTGCATTCTATGTCCAATATCTTGATTGAAGTATGGAGGTCAAAATAAATAGAATAATGATGAATGAAAAAAATAGAAAAATCCTTTAGCCCTGAGTGGTATAATCTGGTAACCCAAATCGTGGGCATACTTCAGCTCTTCGCTTACCGGGTACGGCGACTCTCTAGTGATGCTCCCCTACCCCCCTCTGCCTAGGGTAATAAGCTGACCATCCTGATTGAATGTTTGAGTACTCGGAGTCTCTCGTAAGTATGGAAAGAAAGTCTCTTCAGTCCTTTCCACAACTCCTAAATATACCGTCAGCCTATCCAATATAATTCCAGACAGAGTCAGTAGACCTTACTTTAGTGAAATTCCAGGCTAGGGTTAGCAAGGAATTGTTTGGGCTTATTGAGGATATAGAGCTGATGGAAGTACCTTTGCAAGGGCGCAAATTCACTTGGAACAATGCTGTGTCAGCTGCTAAGTTAGACAATTTCTTTTGTTGCATGCGGACCCGCTTGTGAGACTGAAGAAATTGAAGCTAAATGACAATCTGAACCTACTAGCGATTTCAAGCGGACCAGTCCATCCAATTCCCTAAACTTCAATCAAATCAAGAAGAAACTAAAGAAACCCCGGAAGAAAAGCAATGGTTGTTCGGGGATAGGTCCCGCAATGAAAGTATTAATAAATCTAAAGTAGATTGGCAAGACTCGGCCTTTCCCACTGTAGTTTGGAGCTCACCCTTTATTTACACCGACCCAATCTACAATCGTAATTTTATAAGAAAGAAATCAAGCGAAAGCTAACTGTCCGCTATAAATAAATGCTTTTGCTTTCTATCCAGCAGCTGATGCTTTATGCAGTAAAGAAGGAAATTATTGGAGTTAGCACGGTACTGAGGTCTCTGGAGCGAGTGACGGATTATCTCTTTTGGAACACTAAACTGTGAGACGTCTCGAGTGTAGGTGACAGGGAAGCCATGCTTGGTAAGTCAGTAAATCCCTATCTCCCGGTGGTCGATCGATGCACTCAAGTTTCTTGCGGTTGTCCTAATCTCCAGGTGCGCACCCTCCACTAGATACACCTCAACGCCTCCTCGTGCAGTAGCTCGTCGTCATCGTCGTTGGCAGCGGCGGCGAGGCTCTTCAACTCCCACGGAGGAGGGTCTCGTGGAGCTTGTCAACCGTTGAGGCTTATCAAATCCCTATACCAGTGAACGGTCTTGCGGATCATATCGAAGGCGGCGCCAGCCTTGAAGTCGCGCGCGGCGGAGGAACTTGAGGAGGACGGGTGCGTCCGTGGTCCCGCCTGAAAGTGCATGGTTGATCCCATGCATGGTTTTGGTAATTAATAACAATCTCTATGGACTAATATTTGCTTTGAGCTCTATGTGTAGGTTGTCCTTTAGCTTGTGTCAAGATCATTTGTTGATCAAGGCCAAGCTTGTCTCCATGTGTTGGAGTCAAGGTGCTTTGCTTGATCTCCATTTGTTGGAGTCAAGCTCAAGGGAAGAAATGTTTTGGGTTGATCAAGGCTTTGTGCGGGTTGATCAACTCTCAAGTTCAAGTGAAGATATGCCGAAGAGTGCTCTCCCCATCTTGGTGTATGGGGGAGCGTCATGTGAATCTTCACCAAGCAAGGCGCAATCAAGAAAGGTGGTTCGTCTTGAGGAAATGAAGATCGTCCTCATCGACCTCAAGTGGATTAATGCGCAAGGCAAAGGTATGATCTTGATAGGGATTTTATTTTACCGGTCTCATGATGTTAGTTGAGAGACCGGATTATAGGTTAGATAGCCGTACTATCAAGAGGGGCTCTCGGCCGAGTATTGTGATCGTATCGTTCGTGGAGAGCTCAAACCTTTGCATACATGCAATCATGTTTATTGTTTCTTATTTGGATCTTATCGTGGTGTGGTCTTGGTGCTTGTCATGCTTGTCATGACAAAGCCAAGGTCACAGAAAACGGTTTGCATTTGCGTCTTCTTTTGTGTTTTTCGGTATTGGAGAGTTTGCCGGTTCATCCGTGCGGAAGATTTATATCTTCCATCTCGTTGCAAAATCTCCATTGCTTGTTTGCCTTTCACAAAGGTTGCTTTTGTTGTCCTCTTTCCAACAAAATTGGTTTTACCTCTTTCGGACTTCAATTGCAAAAGATACGGCATTTCCTGTTTTCAAAAAGGGAGGTTTTCCCGGCGTGTCCTTTTAGAGAGGTCAAACTCTCTCCTTATGATTTCCTCCTCACATGATGGACAATGATGTTTCTCTGCATGATCTTGTAAAGCTTTTCGTTGCGAGTCTAACGAGCCCAAGATCATCGAAAATGGAGTCCGGATGCAAAAGATATGCCCGTTTTCGTATTGCAGTTTCTGCTGGTTTTCTGTGGGGCGGAAGTTCCGGCCCGGAGGCCGGAAATTCCGGCCCCCGGAAGTTCCGGCCGTTGCACCGGAATATCCGGCCCATATTTTCATCTAAGCTTTTTTGGCTAAGTATTTTTGGCTTTTCTCTCTGGAGGGGGTCCGGAATTTTGCCTCGGAAATTTCCGGGGGTCCGGAATTTCCGGTCTTTGATCCGGAATATCCGGCCCAAGGAAAATTTGGCTAAGTCATTTTCGCATTTTCTCTCGGGTGGGGGTCCGGAACTTTGCACCGGAGGTTTTCTCCGAAAATTTCCGGGGCACCGGAAATTCCGGTGTATGCCCCGGAATATCCGGCCCCTGGCCGGAAGTTCCGGCCCTTTAACCCGGAATTTCCGGCCCTGCGGTTTTCCAACGGCTAGTTTTTGGGGGGGCTATAAATGGCCCCCTTCTTCCCCCAAGTGCTGGTCTTGCTCACTTGCTTTTCTCTCTCCTCCATTGTTGCTAACCTTGTGAGCTTGATTCCTCTCCATCCCTCCAATGATTCTTGCCCAAACTTATGGATTCAAGAGAGGAGATCTAGATCTACCATTCCACCAATCAAATTCTCCTCTAAGTGAGGGGAACCTAGTGGATCTAGATTTGGGGTTGCTTAGTGTTCATCCCCTTTGTTCTTCCTCTCTTATTCCCCCCAAAACATTTGTTGCTTGGTTGGAATTTGAGAGTGAAGGACTTGACACTTTGTGTGTTCTTGCCTTTTGCATTAGTTGCATCGGGTTGCTCTCTCCGCGGTGATTCGTGAAGATTGAAATTGAGAAGCTTGTTACTCTTGGGTGCATTGTGTTCCCAAGAGCTTGTTGCCTCTTGGGTGCATCGTGTACCCTAGACGGTTGGAGGTGCCGCGAAGTCTTCGAGTTGTGAAGCTTCGACACAAGTTTGGGAGCCCCCAATTGAGTTGTGGGTGTGTGCCCCAAGAGAAGTTGTAAGGGCTCCGGAATCCGCCCCGAAGGATTCCTATAGTGGAAGGTGAACCAATCCCTTGGGTGAGGTTCATCGGAGAATAGGGTGAGAACTTTATGGCATCTTGAGTAGGCCTCTTGTGGCGAGCTCACACCCCTCCAACGAGACGTACTCCCTTAACAAGGAGGAACTTGGGAATACATCCTCGTCTCCGCGTGCCTCGGTTATTTCTATACCCGAGCTTTTACTTATGCACTTTACATTGTGATAGCCTTCGTGCTTGAAGTTTTTATCTTGCTATCACCTTGTTGCTTGTCTTGCTTAGCATAAGTTGTTGGTGCACATAGGTGAGCCTAGTAATTAGGTTGTTGGCTTGTTAATTTAAACACATAGTTTTATTCCGCAATTATCAAGCCCCTATTTAGAAAAAGTTTTAATCGCCTATTCACCCCCCCTCTAGGCGACATCCGGGCATTGTTTGTTCTTTCAGTGTGTGCCCCAACCAAGTTGTAAAAGGGCTCCGGAATCCGCCTCGAAGGATTCCGATAGTGGAAGGTGAACCAATCCCTTGGGTGAGGTTCATCGGAGAATAGGGTGAGGCCTTTGTGGCATCTTGAGTAGGCCTTTTGTGGCGAGCTCACACCCCTCCAACGAGACGTACTCCCTTAACAAGGAGGAACTCGGGAATACATCCTCGTCTCCGCGTGCCTCGGTTATTTCTATACCCGAGCTTCTACTTATGCAATTTACTTTGTGATAGCCGTCGTGCTTGAAGTTTATCTATAGCTATCACCTAGTTGCTTATTTTGTTTAGCATAAGTTGTTGGTGCACATAGGTGAGCCTAGTAATTAGGTCGTTGGTTTGTTAATTTAAACACATAGTTTTATTCCGCAATTATCAAGCCCCTAATTAGAAAAGGTGTTAATCGCCTATTCACCCCCCCCCCCCCTCTAGGCGACATCCGGGACATCGTTTGTTCTTTCACCGCCGCCATTGGTCGGCAGCTGAGCAAGGCTGGGGTTTCGGGATTAGAGGGTTAGGGGGATTTTTGCAAAAGCATACGTTTGTTAAGTGGGAAAGCGGGCATGTAATTGCAAAGTTTCTTTTGACTCATCGCGAGGCACAGGATTAAGATCGTCCGGCTGGAAACGCTCGGATGCAGGGATACACGAATAGGCTGGATTCATAGGATACGACGCCTTAATTAGGTTAGGGGATCAATTATACCAAAAAATAGATTAGGGGGAAATATGTCCCAAACCTAATTGTTTAGGGGCTTAAACATACTTATCTCGGCTCCAAGGGGTATAGTATGGGTTTGGTTCGTGTCTTCGGGTTTAGGACAACAGCTGCTGCCGCCTCCTGTCGTGTCGCCCTACCCAACACCCGCAGCATCCCCAATCAATCGAACCATCGGAGAAGAGAATCGTCCGGCGAGTCGAGGAGCGATGGCCGGTCTCGAGCATGCAGCGGCGGAGGCGTTCGATGGTGAGAAGGAGCGGTGCTCCACCGAGACGCCGACAACAGAGTCACCGGTCGAGACGGTGAAGGCGGCCGCGGAGGGGATCGACGAGATCCAGACGGAGAAAGACGTGTGCGCTGAGTCTGATCCGCCTGCTGGCGAGATGAATCTTATCCTCGACAGGTACAACCTCGCTGCACGCATTGCCAGGACGCAGGAAGTTGACAAGGCAGGTTGGGAGGAGTTTTTGAAGAAGCGAGACATGAGTCTCGGGAAGATGGCTCGCCCTGACGACGACTCTGTTTATGCTCACTACTATGCTCCGTCGTTCGATCCAGAGGAGCTGTGAAGCAGCAATCCAATGCGAACAAGGAAGATGATGATTATATCCAACTGATTGAGAGCTACTCCCTCCATTCCTAAATATAAGATGTTTTAGCATTTCTCTTTCTATCCGTATCTAGACATATTGTAGTGTAAGGTTTAAATGAATCTTGCACTAAAACATGTCTAGATACGGATGAAAAGAGAAATGTTAAAATATCTTATATTGTGGAACGGAGGGAGTAGCTACATTGGTCCGTCTGGTCCATATGTACCCACCTAGCTATACCTACGTACTCCATGTATGTTGCATTGCATCCCAGACATAAAAATTAATACCAGGAACTAAAAAAAAGTACTTTTTTTGTAGCACCAAATTTGTTTTTTTTTTTCGCACAAGTAACAAACTTATCCCTTACCCTGTCACATAGAACATGGATGGATATTGGTATGTCTTAGTTTTTTCAGATTATTTTGACACTTGGAACAACATTTATTTACCCGGAAGCATATGATCTTGAGAGTCGATTGCCCTCATGTTAATAGTTACTGGGGCACAAGAGCATGTGTGATATTTAACCCCATGCGTTTATTTTAGCGGGTTTACCATGCGTTTCTTTTAGCAGGTTCACCGTAATCTCGGAAACATGAATAAATTATAAGGATACATGAATGACAATGAACCGCTGCTCTATCGATCGGCGATCTGGTGCAACATTACGTCTTCTTGTACTGTATCACTTACCTTGTTAAGGTGTTGAACATATCTCTAGCTTTAGTCATAAGCATTGAAATGATTTCTGTGTGTAAAACGTCGTCTTCCTGACAAAAGTTATCATATACGAAGTTGCCCTCTTCACTATATTTCTGATGCAGCAAATTCATCGCCGACCAAGCAAAAAAAAAAGAAAATATTCTTCTAGTATAGTATACTCGCGAGTTGGGCTTGCGGGCCACTGCTTCACGCTTGGCTCGGCCGCCATCCTCTTACTGGCCCTGGGTATTAGGGGTGATGGTGACACACCTGCTGTCATGAGTCAGTCATGGTGCGTACACGCTTCAGGTTGACTCACACGGTCGCGAGCTTCTTGCCGAGGATCATGTCGTCCGTGGTGAAGTCGGCTGCCTTCCTGAACGTCCCGCGGCCGAAGTCGAGGCTGTAAGAGTCAGTGAGACCATCGACGAGATCGAACTCCGGCACGACTCCGAGGTCCTTGCTGGCCTTCTCCACCGATGCGAAAAAATGCTGCCGATTGATGCATCGTGCAGGGTGAGCAAGAAAAGCTATGTATGTACCTGCCGGAATCGTAACAATTTTTCAGAGAGAAGAAATCGCTTGCAGTTGCAGTACCTGGTCTCTGAACGGGAAGGCCTTCTTCTTGCCGAAGTCGAAGTCCTTGGGGTTGTAGTGGACTAACTCCGGCTCAGGAAATCCTCCAGCCTGCATATATATTAAACACCACGCAAAAATATTTAGTTAGAATTTAGAAACTACTTAACCGTAAACGTAGAGTAGTTAGCAAGAGCCACGGACAGCTTGTAGATCACCTTTGCACATGCCCGTGCTAGGCCGTCGAAGGTGACGTACTTGGCGCCGGAGATGTTGTACACCTGCTTGCTCGCCTTCGGGTTGCCGAGGACCTTGATGAAGGCCGTCGCCAAATCCTGTTGCAGAACCAAGCACAGGATTCAGAATGTAAATGCACCATAGGAATTCACCGCATGCACTGACCTTGACGTGGCCAAGTTGTGTGATCTGGTTCCCGGCGCCGGGGATGGGGATAGGGCGGCCGGCCTTGAGCCGGTGGAAGAACCATTCCTCCACGGGGTTGTAGTTGAGAGGGCCGTAGATGTACACCGGCCTGATAGACGTCCAGTTCACGCCGGAGGTCTCTAGCAGGCTCTCCGTCTCCAGCTTTCCCTTGTGCCGGCTTTTTGGGTCCACCGCGTCGATCTACCGGAAAAATGATATGTGCTTGGCGCGAGTCAGTGGCCGCAACCATCTTAACTTTTTCGAGATGTGACATGTAAATACCTCACAGTGTGGCATCAGGTCTGATTTCAGATACACTCCCGCTGATGAGCAGTAGATGAACCTGAAATGGTACCAAAATGCATGCTGCTAATTCAGGGCACTGAAGATTGCTGATCATGTAGCTTTTGTCTGGTATCAGATCAATTAGCCAGCTTACTGTTCCAGGTTCGGCAACGCTTCTAGTATGGGGGCTACCTCCGTAGCCTCGCGCCCTGAAACACGACGTCATGAAAGGTGTTAAAACAATATGGTGCTATTGCTATCACTGATTGGAGATATATATAGATGATAGTTTTAGTTGGGAAAGTGCAACTTTACATTTTAGAAAAGAGTAAATAGCAAACAAAAAACCCGACTTTAAAGGCTTTGTAACAAAAGAAACCAGAGTATACAGCCTAATGGTAACGAAAACACCACATGTCACGCACTCTCTCTCTCTCTCTCTCTCTCTCTCTCTCGCTCGCTCCTCTTTGTACATATTTTTGATCCGTTGCAAAATACGGGTATCTTGCTAGTACTAATAACTGGAGAGACAACTGTATACGTATATAGATTGGCAGACTTATCTATACTATAACGTATAATGCTGTAGGTGCTGGGTTACCACGGCCTGCATATGTAGCATTGAAAATCAAGGGGAAAAAGGTGCTGGGTTACCATTAATGTCGTAAACGGTATCGAACCCCTTAGCAGACAGGTTGGTCTTGACGAAGTCGAAGTCTTGCCTGTCACCTTTCAAATGTAGCACCTGCAATACCATCAGTGTTACACAAACAAGGTGATCGATAAGGAGAAAAGGGATTTAAGAACACACAAGTAGGTGTAGATGATAGGAGGAAACGACATTCATACCTTGGAAGAGTACTCTGCGTACTCTGCGTCTGATTCACCTGGCAACTGCTGGGTTACGGGTGCCTTTCCTCTTGTGAACAAAGTGACCTGACAAAATTGACCTTATGTATTAGTTAGCCTAAAAAACCATTACCGGGGGCGATTAGAAATGTATCGGCAGACTGACTGACCTGGTGTCCCTCCTTGACGAGTTGCCTGGACAGGAAGAGACCGATGAACCTGGTGCCCCCCATGACAAGAATGTTCTTGGCGTCCGCGGCTGCCGACACCTGCATTCTTGCCCCCCTTGGCTGCCATGACTTCCTCCTATGCTGCCAAGGAGAAAATTCTCGATTAACCTTCAGTTTTTCCATGCCAACATGATCATCTCATCATGTGTTGTTGTGGTCAGTCACCTGAGTTGAGATGGAAACGGCTGCACCGCTGAAGTCGGAGAGAGGAGAAGGCAGGAGGAGGCTGCTCTTCAGGGAGGCCATTGCCGCCGCCATCTCTCGTCCCTTCTCTTTGCTTACTTCACACCCCCTCCCTGGCTGCCTGCGCTAGTGCTAATAGAAAAACGAGGTGAGGGACGAGAGATAATAGAAAAGAAACATGAGGCGTCGGGGGTCTCTTTTGGCTTCTGTGGAGGAGGGAGCCGGCCCTATCCTCTGTTGGATCCTCTCCTCCCATTCTTGTGTACACTTATCTGGTCAACTGATGGCGACATTTGTGTTCTCTTCCTCTGATGTCACTGAAACCTCAGGACATTTTTATCACACAATGTTTCAAAAAAGTTACAAATACAGCGGTACCGCAGTATAATCGATTCAGTAATAAGAGTGCTGCCAAAAATAATAATAACCTCCAAGTCTTCCGGCACTCGACACATACATACATATCCAAACACTATTTTCATCTCATGAGACGATCATCTGACTCTGACTGCATGTCTATATGGCCAATAAATGCAAGGTGCAGAGCACACTGGATCTTTGTAGTCTGTGTTGGCCGGCCGATGTATCCAGTGCAGCAGCTATGGCTGGCAAGCTTGCTGGCTGCGAACCTTGTCAGTAGGTGGGATCCTCATGGCTTGTCAGGTCTGCAGCCCCACTCTCTTGGGCAATAGATAAACAGAACCGGCACGGCGATGCTTTCCTTGCAGCGTTGGGGAGTCTTCGGTAGCCTTGGGGGATCGGTTTACAGCAGGTTTATTCATCAGGCGTTTGCCAGCTTCTATACCTGCACATTTTTACTTGCAGGTGAGTCTATTTGAAAGCTTTAAATGACCTTGCAAAATGATGATGCCACAATCTTGTGTCTGGAAGAAATGAAATCCAATCACAAGTTCACATTGAAAACGCAGAAAATGATCACATCACTGGATGTAGCTGATGCGAGGTTTGGGCTTACCGGTCACAGGCAAGGAGAACCTCTTGTTGGCCCGAGAATGCAAGTGACCAATCCTCTCCTTGGGATTACTACTGCACCGTGCACCAAGTACCGAAGGTCGAGACGAGACTTCATCAGAACCTTCTTTGGACGGCATCTTCCGTTTGGGTTTAGCTGACGCGGAACCGCCAGATGGGTTGGATGAGGAGCCACCGCCCTCTGAGTTTGACGGGCAGGCCTTCTGGTTCAACATGTTTGAGTGAAGAGTTGAAGCCTGCGTTTTCACAGGTTTCCTGTATGGACCCTTGGCTGCATTTGCCTCGGCATGTCGTACTCCAGCATCAATAGGGACTCCATCTGCTGCGTAAGTGCCTAGAAACCGACTCTCCCAAGGACGAACAGCCATCCATCTCTCCAGCCAATTCCAGCTCCAGCTGTTCTTGTCTAGTGCAGATGACGTGATGGCAGCATTTTGCCTTGAACCTGCTTGCCACTGCAAATTGAGAGAAAAAATTCAGATGGAACACTGAAGCACCGATGTTTGTTCTTTTTTTTTGGGTAGTGGTCTCATATTAGCTATGCAGTACAATTACATATGAGAGCTACTAATTAATAGGAGCAGAATAGCAAGGAAACATGAGCAGCTGAATTATCAGGCTAGCTTGGAGGAGAGGAGAACTTCGATGTCATTCATGAAAACAGAGATTGAAATGCAGCAACAGCAAAGATACTAGGGTGAAGTGCAGCCAATCACACAAAAACAGCGAGCATGAGGCCCCCATGATTTCCTTAGATATATGGAAGCTATACTTAGGTTCAGGGCAATATGTTTGGTGCACTATAACATTCACTTAATCCACGGTTCAACCATTCAAGCATCATGTTTTTACCAATTACTAGTATCAGAGACATCTGATGATGTTACCTGGTGAGAAAGGGCATAGGCCATGGCCCGCTCACGCTTCGCAGCTGCTTCCTGCCTCTTCAACAATTTTATTTGGATATCTTCCACAGACCCTATACTATCACACCATCCATCCTGCATTTTAAGTAAGGTGATACTACAGGTTAACAACTGAAGCCAAATAACTGCACTGCCCTGAAATTTATCTCCTGATAACAAATACAAATTTGTGATTCCAATGGGAAATTTATGGACATGGTGTGAACAAATAAGGCAAGCATCACAGCAAAAATATTAAAATAACAGGATGTCTTACAAATTGCAACCACAAATTTTAAAAACTGGTGTGCAGCTTACCTCAATTTCTCGAACATGTGCTTCCTCCGTTTGCTCTTCTACATTAATTTGTTGATCATCAGTCTGATTTTCCAAGGCCACACGAACTCGCCTTGCTCGAACACGGGCTTGTACCCTGACCAAAGCTTGCATACACCGGAGTGTTATAGCAGCTTGCTTTCTCACTATGTGACCCCTTACAAGGGCTTGAAGCCTAACCAATCCTTTTAAAGCTCGACGGGCTCTCCTAGCCTGAAGAAGATTGAAGTTAAACATAGTATAGTACCTTGAAAGAAAAATAGGTATTTAGAGTCAGCCATCTCGGCAGTTTCCTCAATACCATTCCAGCATTTCTTTGTTTCCAAGATAGATTCTTTTTTTTTTTTTTTGCCATTTTTACGAGAGTCGGTAGCATATTATGCTTTGGACTAACACTTCAATAGCCAGCCATATGAACAATTGAATATATGGTTCGTCAAACATTCTTGTACAGTATCGATGTGGATGGACATAGACCTATATTTATAACATTAGCTGAATTGTAAGTGTTTACTTCTACACCAGTTCAGACAAATGCTTTTGTTTACCAACTATAAGCATGAGACAAGATATGCAAACTTGAGGACCATATATCAGAATGATCCAGCTGTAGCCATTCTAACTTCTACTGAAATTGCATAGCCATCACATGATGCTGATCTCTCTGTAAATTATAGTTGTCACAAATCAAACCCATGTGAAATTTACGAGGTAAGACAAGTAAATGCAGTACACCATAGTGACTGCAGAGTCCTATTTTAAATATGCAATGGATAGCAAATCCTTCTAATATAGCCTATGTATGCAGATGCAGGTTCAGGTTTGCTTGGAAACTCAAGCTTAGTTTTTTGGAGATAGCGTAAATACCAGGAGGGCTCTATATGCAGTCTGAATAACTGTGGCAGCCCAGATCTCCTTGAGTTCCTCTTCTGTTTGAGGCAGTGGCACGCTAAGTGCACTGAAACCGGGTCCTGAGCATGAAGGCCGTGTGTCGCAATCACCTTCTGACGGGCCATTTCCATCAGGGAACTCTTCTTGTGCAGCAAGGCTACCGTGATCCTGGCAGTGATACTGATCGACGATGTCCCTTTTCTGCAATTTCCCCAGTTCAGAGCGTATGAGCAAACAAGGAAATTCTCATTGCAAATCAGCAAAGGAAACTGTGCCAGAACTCTATTAGAAACAATTGTGGCAGCAGAAACCATATCAGTTCTACCAAACAAAGCAAAACCACTGGACCTGATCCTCGTGGCATGTGCTTATCATCATTGATGGTATATAACAATACTACACTATTATCCATTCACCCTTTAAAATTCATAGTCCATGTGCCTATATAGTAAGTTAGTGACAGTTCAATTGAGTTTGACCGACTTCAGCCCTGAAAATTCAACCCTGTCAGTGGCGCAGAGCCAGGGAATATGATTCAGAAATCGTCACTAGATCTCAATCAAACTTACATAAAAAGAAGTACCAACTGCTGCCTAGATTTAGTGAAGGATGAATTCAATGATCAAGAAGCACCGGGGAAAGGAAAATATTGCTCATTTTGACACGGATGCGATCTTTCCTCGTCAGTTCTGCTCACCAAACCGAAATCACTGGTTCTAATCCACGAATTTAAAGACCGAAAGGAACCCCAATATGGGAACAAAAAGAGAGACGCGGGATCGTAGGTAGGTCGGTAGAGGTAGAGCCCCGTACGATTGGTCCGGCGTCCCCATCCTCCTTGCGCCGCCGCTGCTGCTGCCTCTCCACCTTCCTCAGCCCAACCAACGACTTGAGCCACCTCATCGCGCCGCCGCGTCACCTCACCTCGCCCTCGCCCTCGCCCTCGCCGCAACTGCAACAACCTCAAGTCCAGAGATTTTCCGTCAGCACGAGCGCAAACTGCACAATCTCACGGAAAGGGACCAGAAATATCACCAAGGAAAGTGAGTTACCAGATCACGGCGGCAACCTGACGCCGGCCGGAAACGGAGCCAAGGACCAGGGCCGCGCGCCTCTGCCGGCCAATGAGGGTCACCAGTTCGCGAGATTCGGAGTCTTGAGGTCAAGCGAGGGAGGGAGGGAGGGAACAAGGGAGGCTGTGGGCTCGAAGTAGGAGTATGACCAGTGCAGTGCAGTGCAGTGGCGCTGCTGCTGCCTGCTACTGGCACCACGCGGCCATTACTGCCGCTCCTGTGCCTGCTCGCATTATTGCTGCCCGCTCTCGTTCTCGGTTGCTTGTGTGGCAGCCGCAGGAGGAGGAGGGCGAGAATTATATAAACAAAAGATTACACGAGCTGCAATATTCAATCGATCAAATGAAGAAATGAAAGTCCGGCACTTTTCTTCAGGTTTTGCTTTCTGCACTGCTTGTCGGAATCAAAAGCCCTTTCTTGTTGCTCGTTTCTGAATTTTTTACCGACTCTGAATCTTTTCTCTGCGTCTTGCTGACAAGATTCTTGGTTTAGCTTTAAGACAACTAGACAAGGTGATGCTGCTGCTGCTGGGTTTAGCGTTATAGTTTACCAAGTGCGGTGCACTCTTCTGACCGAAAGCTGTGGGATTCTGTTGTCGTCGGTGCTGCTGTCGATTTAGTTTCAGATTCTGGACTGGTTGATCACGTGTTTTTGGAACCTAAGGCTAAGGACACGGCAGTGTAGAGTTTAGCAATCAGGGATGGAAGGTAGTCGCGGATAATCCAAAATATCTAATACAAGAAAATAAAATGAATCTAGAATTTTTTGCATCTAAACTCAAATGAAATAGATGTGAAAAATATCCATAATTATCTTACAAATATGGTATTGAATTTTAAAAAACTACGGATATTAAAGTGGATATATCCGCCATTCCGTCCTATATGCCAATAATCCAACCTAAAATGCATAAAAGTGGGCAAATGTATTTGTGTGTGTGTGTGTGTGGGGGGGGGGGGGGGGGGGGGGGTTAAACCTATAAAATATTATGAATTGAAGTAGTAAATTTATTTGTTTATTTATTTACAGTCGGTTGACTTATTGTATGACATGGGTCTATTAATTTCTTCTCGTGTGAGGTTACTAAGCTAACAAATTATAATTATAAGATATTTGTATCCGCTCTGAATTGAATAAACATCTTCAAGTAGCATCTGATTTGTATTCCTATTTGATAACATCCATAATCTTATATGTATTTTGTTTTTGAAATATGAAAGGGAACTATCTGATCTGCATCCGATCCGTTTTCACACATATGTGTAGTGGCCTATTATCTTCACTGGCATCTCTTATGCATATAGACGCTTAACACTATTATTACTCATACAAAGCGGATTCAAGAAAGATGATTTCAGCGAGACAATGCAACAGCAAAAATCTTACCGTGCATCAGCACGGCAAAGCTGACACCCTGATCCATGGTTATGGTTGCAACTGAAAGTGATAAACGTCGAAGGACTTTGGTACTGATCATTACTGTCCAGTAATGTGTGCGGGTCGGATTTGCTTTGTCAGGGCAGAGTTATGAAACTTGTAGCTTTAAGCTAGCGACGGTACAGTACCCACCATAGTTCATCGTTAGCAGTAGTACTGTACCCTGTACTACACTGGGATTTCGTTACATTTATCGTTCTGCGTTTCTGATTACTCCCACTGTAAAGCTGATTCACTCTGAAGAAAAAAACTTCGTCAATGGGTGGTACTACAACAATGGAACAACGACACTCCCTCAAAAAAAAAAAAAAAAAACACGTTATGACCAGCGCCATACCAACCGACCGAATTTTAACTGTCGTCTGCTACTTTTGCTTCCTGTATAGGAGGTCGACACCTTGGTCATGATGTGCAGTGTAGACTTTTTTTTTCAACCTTTCATGATGAAGTCTTACAATAGAGGATTTTAATTAGCTGCCAACTCTTATGCTCTGTTCATTCTGAAAATCTTAAGAGCCATATTTCTTTTAAAAACTTACGGAAAAAGATCCGTACAAATGAAAAGTAATAAAATGTTTCAGTTTGTGGGCTTACGCTTTAAATGAACTAAGAAGATTAGCTAATACAGCAAATTATATCGTTCTAGAGATGATAACATGTTGCCAAAATGTAGTGTTCATACATCTATTTTCTTCCACCTTTTGACTTATTTATGTTAAAGTCCAAGAATGGAGGAAAATAGATGCATGCTCAAGATATGAATTTAACAAAATTAGGGTTCCCTCGATCCGCAAGATTCCAAAAGCACGGGAATAGGAAAAATATATGATTGCACTGGCATGTCCATCCATCTGCGGTAATTCGTATGCACAAAAATTATATGATTCCATCACATGAAAATCAAAGGATTCTTAACAAAAAATTGAGTGTATGCCAAATTTTCTATGTGATGTAATGTGAAGAATTTCTTAGAAAAACTCTGATGGGATCCAATCCTATAAATTAAACATAGGAACAAGTCCTAAGGATTTGATTCATCTACAATTCTTACAAAAAATCGTTTAAATAAAAAAGAATCTTAGTGAGATTCACGAATTAATCTCCAATCTTTGCTTTATAGCGCGTGACTAGGAGACGGGCTCACCTGAGTGTCTGCACGTGTACATGTGCGCGGGCTCTCCTTCGAAAAAATTGGGGCACCAGACACGCCACTTTTTGGGTATGTTTGGGCTTGACCGGACTAAAAAGTCTTTATTTTTCTACTTCTTGAAAACCACCAATTATTTTGTATCGCAAGGACCGGACTGCATATGGCCGGTAAATTCCAAGAGGCAAGAAAGTTGAGAGGTTTAGAGCATCTCCACCAGGGGGTCGTAAAAGGGGCCGTAAAACCTCTTTGGGGTGCCGGACAGAAAAATCGCCCACACCGGGGGATCGTAAAGCTCTCTTTCGGCTCAAAACCTGTCCGGCACCGTGAACACGGCCTCCAACTTTAGGGGCTGTCTTCGCGGTGCCGAACACTGCCCGGCGCGTGCCTCCGACAGGTATGGTCCGCCCGTCATACACAGTACGCGCGCTGGATGCGGAGGAGCGATCCACTTGCAGGATTTTCTGTACGGTACAATGCTTTGAGCAAGGTCGCCACAATGCAAAGTGCTCAAGAAGAAGAAAGTGAGATCTATTGTGATGGAGACAACAATCCTTCCTTGGTACCAAGAGCTCTAACCACCAATGTTCAAGTGGAAGAAAACCAAAGATGCAACTTGTTTCAAACTAGAGCGGGAATCAATGGCAAGTCCATCAAGGTCATCATCGATGGTGGAAGTTGCCACAACTTAGCGAGCAAGGAAGTTTGTGATAAGCTCAATTTGAAGTTCAAGAAGCACCCACATCCTTACCATGTGCAATGGTTGAGTGATACCAGAGCCGTCAAGATTCAACACATGGTGCAAGTGTCCTTCAAGATTGGAGCCTATGAAGATACAGTTGATTATGATGTTGTGCCTATGACCGTTTGTCACTTACTTCTTGGACGTCCTTGGAAATTTGATAAGGGTGCTTTGCATGATGGAAGGACAAATTACTATAGCTTCAAGAACAATGACAAGACCTTCGTCCATCGTCCCATGACACCAAGTCAAGTCATCGCCGACAACGCCAAGACTATTGCAAGGGCACAACAAGATCGTTCGTCAAGTGAGATGAGTGGTGAGCGAGAGACCCACCATAAAGTGAGTGAGAGCCACAAGCCAAATGAGAGTGACACTTCAAAGAGAGTTCCCAGAAAACTTACACTATTTGCCACCAAGAGAGAGATGAGGGACTTGAGAGAGAACCCATCCACCCTCCACTATGTGCTCATATACATGTTGGGAATATTCCCTAGAGGCAATAATAAAATGGTTTATTAGGCATATTCAAAGTTTATGATAATATTTTATTATCCATGCTACAATTGTATTAGCAGGAAACATAATACATGTGTGGATTATAAACAAACAAGGTGTCCCTGGTAAGCCTCTACTAGACTAGTTCGTTAGTCAAGAGATGGTTGAAGGTTTCCCAACCATGGACTTTATTATAGTCACTTGATAACGGAGTCATATCATTGGGAGTAATGATATGATGGACAAGACCCAAATAATAAAGAGTTGCAATTGATCGTGTCACTAAGTTTCATTTCCAACGCTTTAGCATATGCCAAGTATAGTTTACTTAGACCATGAGATTGTGTCACTCCCGCTTATCGGAGGAATGCTTTGATAACATCAAACGTCGCTTCATAACTGGGTGATTATAAAGGTGTTTTTCAGGTGTCTCCGATGATAGGTTGTTGGGTGACATATATCAAGAGTGGGATTAGTCCCTCCATGTGACGGAGAAGATATCTCCAGGATTTCTCGGTAATGTATCATCTAAAGTTTGCAAACATGTGATTAAGTGGTAATCACGATGGTGATATATTATGGACGAGTAAAGAGAACTTGCCGGGTAACGAGATTGAACTGGATATGGAGATATCAGCGATCAGATCTCGGGCAAGTAAAATATCGTGAGACAAAAGGAATCGTATACGAGATTAAAGATCTCCGGCATCGTGGTTCAATCGATGAAAGATTTCGTTTGAATATGCAGGAGTCAATATGGACATCCCGGTCCCGCTATTGATTATTGATTAGATCATGTCTGCATGTTCTCGAACCCGTATGGTCACACACTTAACGCGTCGATGTACTTAGGGTTTGCATTTTGAGATAAATGATGATTTGTTCGAATGGTGATTCGGAGTTCCGGATGAGATCACGGACGTCACAGGAGTTCCGGAAGAGTCCGGAGAATAAGATTCATATATGGAAAGTTGTTTCCGGAGGTTTCGGAAAGGTTCCGGAAATATTCGCAGGGTACCGGAAAAGTTCCGGAAGGTTCTAGAAGGTTCTAGAAAAGGGACCCACATGGACCGAAGGGGTGCAGCCGCCACTTTGGCCGGCCGCAACACCTAAGGCCCAAGTGGGCCAACCGGCCAAAAGGGGGCAAGGGGGTGCCGGCCGAGTCCTAGTAGGACTAGGGGTCGGCCCCTCCCCTTTAGGAAAGGGGGGCCCAAGTGGGAGTCCTAGAAGGACTCCAACTTGGGGGGCAAGCAAGGGGGTCGGCCGGCCCTCACCCTAACCCTAGCCGCCGGCTATATAAGGGGTCTAGGGGAGGGGTGCAGCACACCCAAGTGCAAGCCGCCCCACAACCCTAGCCGCACCTTGCCCTAGCCGGCCTCCCAAAACCCTAGCCCTAGCCACACCCCTCCCCCTGGAGGGCTGCTGCACTTCACCTCCTCCTCCTCTTGCTTGGCTAGGCGTAGCCACGCTCGTGGAGATCTACATCATCATCGACACCACACCGTCGTGCTGTTGCGATCTCGCGCATCGCGTCTACCTCGCTTGCGGGATCAAGGAGTAGACGTCTACATCGAGCTGAACGTGTGTATACCGCGGAGGTGCTGCTCGTGCGGTGCTTCGTCGGATTGGACTTCGAGGATAATACATCTCCTCGCGACTAGACGAGTCTAGTTGCGGGGATCGACTAGCCAACCCCTGCATCGACAAAACGCTTCGAACGTTCTTCGAGGGTAAGAGATCGGATCTCCTTCTCGCTACTTGCATCTAGTAGATGTAGATCCTTTGGGGTTTCTTCCGCTATGGTGTAGGAAAAAAATTTGTTTTCTATGCAACGACCCCTTCAGTGGTATCAGAGCCTAGATCTATTCATAGATGTTGGTGCGATTAGAACACAAGGTGTTGTGGGCGTTGATATTTTATGTTGCTACCTCCTCGGGTGTATTTTTCATCTTATTGGATAGTTTGGATTGCAAGCGGCCCGGACCAACTTTACTCGTCATCGCACAAGAGACCGGTTCCACGACTGACATGCAACTTGTATTGCATAAGTGGCTGGCGGGTGTCAGTTTCTCCATCTATGGTGAGATGCAATCTGCAATGGGAGGCCTTTCAAAAGGATATTTAAATAGGCAACTATCATATCACCGTTGTGGTTTTGCGTAGATTAGAACAGTTCTATCTAATTGACCCAAGCCACGCAAAATTTGCACAAACAAATTAGAGGACGTCTAACTTGTTTTTGCAAGGTTTGTGATGTGGTATGGCCAACATGTGATTTGTGATATTGTATGCAATGATCATGTTTGTAATAATTTCATGACTTGCATGTCGATGAGTATGGAAACCGGAAGGAGCCATACGGTTGTCTATTATTTTATGTGGCCTGCGTGCCAATTGGATCACCATGTAATTTTTGCTTTACTTTATAGCTAAGTGGTAGCCATAGTAGTAGTTGCAATAGTTGGTGACGGCACCCATGGTGGATGCGCCCCATGCTGGTGTGATGGAGATCATGTTGGTGCTTTGGAGATGGAGATCAAAGGCACAAGAAGAAAAGGTCATATCATATCACAATTTCTGTATTGCATGTGATGTTAATCCTTTTATGCACCTTATTGTTTGCTTAGATGTGATCTCGACGGTAGCATGATAAGGTGATCTCTCATGTTAATATCAAGATTAATAAGTGTTCCTCCCCTAGTATGCACCGTTGCGAAAGTTCGTCGTTTCGAAGCACCACGTGATGATCGCGTGTGATAGATCCTTACGTTCACATACAACGGGTGTAAGCTAGTTTACACATGCGGATATACTACGGTTATCTTGACGAGCCTAGCATGTACAGACATGGCCTCGGGAATGCTAGAACCGAAAGGTTAAACACGAGTCATATGAATGATATGATCAACACTGAGTTGTTCACCTCTGAAGCTACATCACCTCACGTGATGATCGGACGTGGTGTAGTGGACTTGGATCATGTGTCACTAAACAACCAGAGAGATGTTGAGTTTAGTGGGAGTTCAAGTAGTAATTCAGAGTAATTAAGTTTGAACTAAAATTATCATAAACACTAGTCCTAAGATATCTTTGCAATATCCTTGTAGATCATGGCTGACTACGGTAGTATGTTCGTTGCTGAGGAGTTGCGTATCGATGGATCAAACTTTATAGAATGGTACCTATGTCTGAGAGAAGTCCTACACACAAATGGCATACTCCACGTGCTGGAAGAACCTTTAGAGGAATGCCCGAATAAGACTGCACTTTTTGATGACTACATGGAATGCAAGAACAAAAGTCAACTCGCTTGATGGTCCAATGGTTGATGTGCACTTTCATGAATTCAGAGTTGAGCAAACAATTCAAGAACTTGAGCGCAATAGAGATTGTTGATAAACTGAAAGAGATGTTCATAGCGCAAGTGAGAATTGCAAGGTTCGACTGCCTGAATGAGTTTCTTTCACTCAAGATGGAAGAAAACACTTGCTTGGAACAACACCTAAGAAAGATGTGTAAAATTCACTATACTCTGGTGTATGTTTGGGACTACGAGATGACTGACGATTTGGCAATAGATGGGATGTTGCGTTCGTTTCCTCCCAGCTACAACAAATTTGTCCGAGAATATGTCATGGAAAAGGATTCGATCGGATTCTGTGAGTTTATGTCTCGGCTGCGTCATGTCAAAGTGGAACCCATAGCAGAGGAAGTTGTCAATGCAGAAGGTATATTTTGATATACCAAGTTATAAATGTTTAAAGTCCAAATTACACTTGTGGCAAATAATTAAGTATTTGATTCTTAAATTGTTTTATGAAAACAGGACCTGCCGTTTGAGAAGTGCAAGGAGGGACTGAGTGGAGATCGCAAGATGAAAGGCTATCAAGGAGTTGATGCTGGCGATACTTCTACTTTACATTTATCGTTTTAAATTAGAGGATTTGAATGAGTTTTGTAATCGAATTAAGTGTGATCTTCAAATTAGTGGGTATCGATTTGTGAGACGGTTATTCATGTTAAAGACAAGTTGTAATTCTATTTTCATGAGTAATTTCTTATCGGTGATCACGTTTCGATTATAAGATTATTGTCCTTGGTTTGATTTAAAATGATAAATAGTTAGACATTTATAAAATATAAGTCATACTAAAATATTCAATACTTTGATGATGATTCATGTTTTAATTATGCTACAAAATGAAGAGCATCATGATGCGCATCATTGAGTAACATAACTAAAATGCCATTTTTTTGAAAATGCCATGATTTGCTGAAAATATAAACAAGTGCCGGTTGTATCTTTCCAGCAAAGTAAAGAAACATCATTATTTTATGTGACTCATCATAAAAAGTAAATATATGTATTTATGTTATGATGAGACTAATTAAAATGGTGGAAGTAAAGAATATAGAATCAACAAGATAATTGAGTCAATTTTGATTTGATCAAAAGAGACAATATATTTGAGTTATTGTTTACTATGATAATGACTTGTGAAAAGTGTTTTTCGCAAATTATAATATTAGAGCATATTCAAAAGGTGTTTTGATGCGCATCGAATATTATAGTCATATTATATTTGATATAATGTGGTCATATAAGGATGGGATTTCACTACCTGGGTTCATTATAGCATTTAGATTTATTTTGATAAACACTCTGCATAAAAAGGAGAATCTATTAATGATTTGCCTTTCACATATGTGATGTGTGGAACAGTAGTTTGATGGTTATATGATAATCATAAACTGCCGCAAATAATGTTTGTAGTGAGTTCATATGTGATTATGAACAGTGTTTCCACAATGTGAGACTAAAAGGAACAAACCAATTTTATTGGTTGTGTTAAGTATTTTAGTGGTTTTATCGTGAAAGGGTTTCATGAATAAAAGGATTGATGGAATAAACTTGAGAAGCCACACCCTTGTAGTTTATGTGTCAAGTGGCACTTTATGAATTGCCATGTTGGTTAAAACTTGACGCATAAAAGGATTTAATGATAATGATCATTGAATGATATGGGTATGAGCAAATCAGTTGAGAGAAAAGTAGGATTCGTGAATATGAAGTTTTGTTTGATTACAGAATAATATTCATGATTCACTTGTCATGTTTTAGAAACAAGACATACCTACGGAACTACAAAGAAGGAATAGAAACTTTAAAATACGAAAGAAGACTAAGAGTCATCCTATGTTAAGTTCAAAACACAAAGTAAAGTGTTACTTGTTTTTGTGAGAAGTTGTTTTCACGTATTTATTCTTCAAAAGGTTTGTAAGAATAAATAGAACTTAAATGACAAAAGCACAAGAGGTTAAACTCTTTAACATATTCGGTAAATGTTAAACTACATGGTGTAGTCGTGCTTAAAAGTCAAAAATGGATAAATACTAGTATGGTACTGGTGTTTCGTATTAAAAGATCTCGATATTAAAAGTTAATTAAGAATTTTGGAGGAGTCCAAAATATCGAGAAGGAATGCTTGAGTGTGATCTAATTGAGATGCGTGGTGACATATTTTCAAGTAAGAGTGTAAACTAGGATTCCATAATCAAAATATGTGGAGACATATGTTTGAGTGGGAGCTAGTAAGTTGTTAATCAAATATAGGATAACATATTTCTGAGTGGGAGCCTGGTGCATCTAAAATGCATACATGAACTTTGCACTATAATAGTTATATTCCATTCATATTTGCATCATATAAGGGGTATATTACTGTTATTTAATGATTTTTGGTAATTTATGATGATATCCCCTTTTTATGGAATTAATCCTGCGCAGGCAGAAAACCCCTATTTCTTTCCTTATTTGTTTCAGGACCTTAACGACGTTATAATGTGCTATAAATTTACGGGGGTCGTTATTTTGGAAGGGGAAGATTTAGGAGCGAAAGAAGTCAACGAACGGAGGCCGGAGGACCAAGATGGAGGGTCCCACGCGGCTACAGTACCAGGCCGCGTGGGCCCATCCCATTTGGCCCTCGTGGCCCCGTTTGCATCGATTCTTCGCCCAGAAGCATCCTCGTGACCTAAAAATGCCTATATAAGAGGTCCCCGACGTTTTTCCAGAGGAGAGCCGCCACACGAGAGAAACAAGAAACAGAGACCAGGAGGCTGCAGATTGGAGGGGGGAAACTCCGGCGGAGCCCTACCGGAGAGGTCTCCTTCTTCTCCATCGACATCTCCACCGTCTCCATGATGAAGAGGGAGTAGTCCACCTCTGGACTATGGGTTTGTGGCAGTAGCATATGTATCTCTCTCTCTCTTGAGCTTCACTAATTAGCACCGTATGAGCTGTTGAACATGATTACGGTCACCGTTGTATTACCATTGTGGTGGATCTTTCTATGAGTTAATATATGTTGAGATTGCAATGTTATATTTCAGTTATGAAAGTAGATGCATATTATGTACCCCGTTCTTATATCCTTGTTATGATCAAGCATGTTTATGAGAGCGTGTGTGAGGGAACGTGTGCATTAGTTGGAGTAACGGGGGTGGTGAAGTGATAAGCTGACAACTTGAATATCATGATCCATTGGAAATGCAAGATTGTGTTGTGTTTATCCTTGTCGAAGCACCCAACGATAGGGCAAACATGTTATCACTAACACTGTTCTTATCCTGCCTGCGCATTTGCGAGATCTGTAGTTAAGAAATAGACAAGGTCATGTCATTAGGACATGCTACATAGGCAATTCACAGTGCAACTGAGCATCTTACATGTCTTTTAAACCAAGCAGGAGACCCAGCGCCATCTTTAGGTATAACATAACCTTCACCTTTGTCTTTAAAGTACAGCCTGCAAAGCATAGTCAAGTCAGACATCTGAATATATCTAATGTCGCTGCAACTTCATTTTAAATGTGAGGATATGGTGCAAAGAACTAGTACTTCCACATCACGCTTCATTCTTGGCCAATAGTAGTTGGTGGTGAGCATGGCGTAGGCCTTGTCGCGGCCAAAGTGACCCATGAGTGTTCCTCCATGAGATTCCTAACGGTGATGGTGTTGATGGGGCGACAATCCATGCAAAGATGAAGAGTGTTGTCATGCTTGGGTACCAAGATGACGGGCCCGGCGCACGGACTCAAGCTCTCGCGGATATGTCCCATGGCAAGAAGTTCTTGTATTTTCCACTCAATCTCCTTTGTCTCCTCGGGGTTGGTGCGGTAAGGAGCGCGGTTTGGTAGCGGTGCACCGGGAACAAGGTCGATGCGGCGCTCGATTCCGCGTAGAGGAGGTAGTCCCGGTGGCACTTCTTGAGGGAAGACATCTTCAAAGTCCTTCAAAATAGACAATAAAGAAGGAGGAATGGTTGTGAAAGTGTTAGTCATAGAAACTTCACCCATGTATTGAAGGGGTCGTTGCATAGAAAACAAAAAAAATTCATAGCGGAAGAAACCCCAAAGGATCTAGATCTACTAGATGCAAGTAGCGAGAAGGAGATCCGATCTCTTACCCTCGAAGAACGTTCCAAGCGTTTTGTCGATGCAGGGGTTGGCTAGTCGATCCTCGCAACTAGACTCGTCTAGTCGCGAGGAGATGTATTATCCTCGAAGTCCAATCCGACGAAGCACCGCACGAGCAGCACCTCCGCGGTATCCACATGTTCAGCTCGATGTAGACGTCCACTCCTTGATCCCGCAAGCGAGGTAGACGCGATGCACGAGATCGCAACAGCACGACGGTGTGGTGTCGATGACGATGTAGATCTCCACGAGAGTGGCTACGCCTAGCCAAGCAAGAGGAGGAGGAGGTGAAGTGCAGCAGCCCTCCAGGGAGAGGGGTGCGGCTATGGTGGAGGTGGTGGTGGCGCTAGCAGCAGCCCTCCGGTAGGGGTGCGGCTAGGGCTAGGGTTTCGGGTGGCCAGCTAGGGCAAGGTGCGGCTAGGGTTGTGGGGCGGCTTGCACTTGGGTGTGCCGCACCCCTCCCCTAGCCCCCTTATATAGCCGGCGGCTAGGGTTAGGGTGAGGGCCGACCGCCCCCCTTGCTTGCCCCCCAAGTTGGAGTCCTTCTAGGACTCCCACTTGGGCCCCCCTTTCCTAAAGGGGAGGGCCGCCCCCTAGTCCTACTAGGACTCGACCGGCACCCCCTTGCCCCCTTTTGGCCGGTTGGCCCACTTGGGCCTTAGGCGGTGCGGCCGGCCCAAGTGGCGGCTGCACCCCTTTGGTCCATGTGGGTCCCTTTTATAGAACCTTCTAGAACCTTCCGGAACTTTTCCGGTACCCTGCGAATATTTTCGGAACCTTTCCGAAACCTCCGGAAACAACTTTCGATATATGAATCTTATTCTCCGGACTCTTCCGGAACTCCTCATGACGTCCGTGATCTCATCCGAAACTCCGAATCACCATTCGAACAAATCATCATTTATCTCAAAATGCAAACCCTAAGTACATCGACGCGTTAAGTGTGTGACCCTACGGGTTCGAGAACATGCAGACATGATCTAATCAACAATCAATAGCGGGACCGGGATGTCCATATTGACTCCTGAATATTCAAACAAAATCTTTCATCGATTGAACCACGATGCCGGAGATCTTTAATCTCGTATACGATTCCCTCTGTCTCACGATATTTTACTTGCCCGAGATCTGATCGCTGATATCTCCATATCCAGTTCAATCTCGTTACCCGGCAAGTTCTCTTTACTCGTCCATAATATATCACCATCGTGATTACCACTTAATCACATGTTTGCAAACTTTGGATGATACATTACCGAGAAGGCCTGGGGATATCTTCTCTGTCACATGGAGGGACAAATCCCACTCTTGATATATGTCACCCAACAACCTATCATCGGAGACACCTTAAAACACCTTTATAATCACCCAATTACGAAGCGACGTTAGATGTTATCAAAGCATTCCTCCGATAAGCGGGAGTGACACAATCTCATGGTCTAAGGAAACTATACTTGGCATATGCTAAAGCGTTGGCAATGAAACTTAGTGACACGATCAATTGCAACTCTTTATTATTTGGGTCTTGTCCATCATATCATTACTCCTAATGATATGACTCCATTATCAAGTGACTATAATAAAGTCCATGGTTGGGGAACCTTCAACCATCTCTTGACTAACGAACTAGTCTAGTAGAGGCTTACCGGGGACACCTTGTTTGTTTATAATCCACACACGTATTATGTTTCCTGCTAATACAATTATAGCATGGATAATAAACTATTATCATAAACTTTGAATATGCCTAATAAACCATTTTATTATTGCCTCTAGGGCATATTCTCAACAGTCTCCCACTTGCACTAGAGTCAATAATCTAGTTTACATTTTCCCGATCCAACACTCATGAAGTCTCACTTCACGTAGTCTCAGTGTTGATCATGTTTGCTCGTGGTAGAGATTCCGTCCATGCTCTGTACTTATACAGTTCTTTATGTTCTTTGCAAGATTCCAATGTCTCCTACTTTTACGTTGTTTTGTCCTTTATCATCACATGATAAACTCCATCGTCCTATGATGAACATATATTTGGTTATAGAGTAAGGCTCAATCCTCCTTGTATGCCTACATAACGTATGATTGGTCACAATGAACTTTCACATAGTATGTGCATCCGAAACTTACTCAATCTTGAAATACAAATTTCTCAAACCAAATATATCTCTCAATCCTTGAATTCAATCATATACTCTTATATGTTGTAGACTCACAAATCAACAGTGCAAACTTGTCACTTTGATATTTCTGATCATGCTTCCGCTGCGCTTCTGCTATTACGAGATCTTTATTTCAGCTTGGTTTTTATGACTTCAACCAAGTCTACCAATTTCTAAAATTTCATCTCATCTCAATATTCAATGACTCCTCATTTGAATATGTTCTTCTAACCAAGAACTTGGATCACCATCAAATACATAACATAGTTGTTATATGTCGGACCTATGAACAATTCATAGCTTATGCTCCACATAATATCCAACCATTAATATTGTACTGAGTCATAAACTCAAATGTATCGCCTCTTTGTCACAAGAAAACAACTTCCTTTCTTGTTATTTTTAACTCCTTCAAAATTTGTAGGTTATACATCTTGATTTTAATTCTTATCAAACATATCTATCTCCATAGATATTTGATAACCATGTTAACTTCATAAGTTACAATAATGGTTCCTGAATTGTTTACAACATTTATGAAATCTCTGTTTCATATAACCACATGATGTAAACTCCCACTCAAATATACACATATTAAATCATGTAGCCAAACCTAGCTCTGATGACGGGATTGATGAGAGTGTTCTTCTCCCTCAACAACGCCAACAAGTACTCTTGATACCCTGAAAGGAAGATAATATATTAGGGATAGGTTGAGCCTCCAAGTGCAGAGTATGTAGAAGTGGTAGTTTTTCCCCAAGAAGGTGACTCGAGGGTTTAATATCGAACTCTCGGGGAATCAGTAGTGTGGGTTTTATCTCCTTGTCCTTCTCTAGATTTCCTGCAAACAAGTAAATTGCTTTGTGCCCTCAACCTCACCAAGTGGTTGTCAAGCACAAGGTGTGAGAATGATATTAAGATGATAATGAATGCAAAACAGTAAATAAATATGCAATGGTGGTAAATAAGTATGCAAGGATGATAGTAATGAAGATGGATGGTATTTTGGGAGTTTTTATATGTGGATGCAAGAAGTAAAAGTGTTTTTGTATTTTCTGATTTTAAAATGGCTGAATGTAAAAGATGCTTAAAAGTGGTTGGAAAAGTGTTTCTTATGATTAAAAATGGACCGGGGTTCATGGTTTCACACATGCACTCTCTCTTTAATATAGTGTGGCAAATGAGTAGACATAGATTTAACATATGAGATTGCAAACAAGGTTAATGACATGTTACTAATTATATGGGCATCACGTCCTAGCATAGAGACCTTTTGATTATTAGTCTCACTTATACTCCACCAAGATGTGAACTAAATCATGCACCTTAGTAATTAAGATAACATCAGAGTATAGCTTTAAGATTAATGACATGAAGTGAAAATAAACACATGATGGATCTAGTCTTAGGTAGAGGCATGTCACTCCTCCTACCCTACAACATGGTATTTTGGTTTATCCCTAGTGAGGCAACAAAGTAAGGTAAACACCCAATGGATCATGATATTCAAGTTGTCAGCTTATCACTTCACCACCCCCGTTACTTCAACTAATGCACACGTTCCCCCACACACGCTCTCATAAACATGCTTGATCATAACAAGGATATAAGAACGGGGTACATAATATGCATCTACTTTCATAACTGAAATATAACATTGCAATCTCAACATATATTAACTCATAGAAAGATCCACCACAATGGTAATACAACGGTGACCGTAATCATGTTCAGCAGCTCATACGGTGCTAATTAGTGAAGCTCAAGAGAGAGAGATACATATGCTACTGCCACAAACCCATAGTCCAGAGGTGGACTACTCCCTCTTCATCATGGAGACGGTGGAGATGTCGATGGAGAAGAAGGAGACCTCTCCGGCAGGGCTCCGCCGGAGTTTTCCCCCTCCAATCTGCAGCCTCCTGGTCTCTGTTTCTTGTTTCTCTCGTGTGGCGGCTCTCCTCTGGAAAAACGTCGGGGGACCTCTTATATAGGCGTTTTTAGGTCACGAGGATGCTTCTGGGCGAAGAATCGATGCAAACGGGGCCACGAGGGCCAAATGGGATGGGCCCACGCGGCCTGGTACTGTAGCCACGTGGGACCCTCCATCTTGGTCCTCCGGCCTCCGTTCGTTGACTTCTTTCGCTCCTAAATCTTCTCCTTCCAAAATAATGACCCCCGTAAATTTATAGCTCATTATGACGTCGTTAAGGTCCTGAAACAAATAAGGAAAGAAATAGGGGTTTTCTGCCTGCGCAGGATTAATTCCATAAAAAGGGGATATCATCATAAATTACCAAAAATCATTAAATAACAGTAATATACCCCTTATATGATGCAAATATGAATGGAATATAACTATTATAGTGCAAAGTTCATGTATGCATTTTAGATGCATCAACATCCCCAAGCTTAACTCATGCTCATCCTCGAGTATGAAAGTGATAAAACTAACATGAACTTTGCAATATAATCACAACATGGATATAAAAGATGATTGCTACTGCTACATAAAGTCAAATGATTCATTATTTCAAAGAAGTAGCAATATGCAAACAGTTTATAAAGTGATATCAAGTATTCAAATGAAAAGATGATCAATGATAGTTCACAAAGTGCAACATAAAAGATAGTACTATGGACATTCTTACTTTTGCATACTTGTGGTCCATAGAGTGTAGAAAATCTGAATATAAAAGGTGGACACTTTGGAAATGATATATAAATAAGTAGAGGTAAAGCATGCACAAGTTTCATCTATCCTCCAAACTATTCTACTTAAGTTATTGAATGCAATGGTAATACTTGGTGTCAAGCTCTCATTCCCCTATCATAGCATCTTGAATGATTAAAGTTTACATGTGAAAGCAAATATGAGTAGTGTCCTTGATAAAGTAAAGGTTAGATGTCTCATGCCCCTTGAATACAAGTACCTACACCATGATTACTCAACTTGGGAAACAAAGCAAGTTTAAGTTATCTATCATTGTAAGTAATAACAGTATCATCAAGAGTCTCAACTGGGGTACCTCTTGTCCCATGATATGGATCAAGCCCATATCAAAACAACAATACAAACAAACATATTGAACAATCTCAACACCCTCTTTATTTACCACTTGATATAGCTTTTTATTGTAGGGTGTATCACAGAGGGTTCAAAATAGCATGTAAGTAAATTTCCACCATGAATGATGCATGGCTTAGATTAGCGGCCCAGGTTTCTCTCTAACCATTTATACAAACTCATTTAAACTTAACTCCATTTCCACATTTATTTCATCATGATAGGCATCCATAGACAAAAGTACATGATATCAACTAATCAAATGATGAAACATGTTGAAAGCTTTGCATGTGACAGCACATATGGGCTAACTCCCAACCTTAAACATTTATCAAGCCACTATCTTCATAATATTAATCACAATGGTTCATCTTTTTGAATGCAATAAAAGTAAGGTGTGCATCAAGTTCACGAGAGCTTTTTAACCAACTTTTCCCATTACAATAAATAACATCTTCATTTTCATTTAGAGGCATAGATAACACAAATAACATGATAAACATACTTGGAATAGCATAAAGCTAATAGGTAGATATGGTGGACTCACTGGAAAAACTTGGGCTGAAGGTGTTGGAAACAAGTTTTTACTTGTTGAAATTTTTGGGCTAGCAAAAGGGAGAAAGATGACCATCTAGATGCATGCATGAGTGTCCATAGAACTAACTAATTCATGTCAAACAAAGCGAAATAACATACAGCATCAAAACATGAATAAAAGATAGCTCATGATAAAGCATTTGCAAATTATTACTCATAACGAAACTCACGAATCATGCAACTATATGTGTCATTAAAAATCAACTTAGACATCCCTTTTCCCAATACAATAAAAGCATGCAAGATATTTCAACCCAAATTTCCAGTAGCATTCTCATATATAAAAGATAGTGTGGTGGTCTCACAAAATAAAAATCAAATCAAAACAAACTAAAAGACGCTCCAAGTTTATGCGATAAAGTGCAATGATAGAAAAACAGAAGTTAGACGTGTGCAAACCGAGAGTGTTTTGGTTCAGTGGGGATGTTCACATCCCCAAGCTTATGGTTTTCACCATCCTTGGATAACTCATGGTGCATCTCCTCCAATCCTTGTTGTTTTACCGAAGATGAAGCTCATGAGGGAGCTTAAAAGTTGTGCCCTTCATCCTTGGGAAGTTTTTCATGCAAATACCAGGATCCCATGGTGCTCTCAAGCCAATCAAAATAATAGTCAAGTTGGAACCTAGTAAAGAGAAAAACAAAACACAAAAGTAATAACAACAAAGTCTAACTTTCTTTCTATGCATTGGCATTTTGTATATGAATGAATCACAATAAATAGAAATTTCACAATGCATATTAACAGTAGTTACTTGCAGCATATATTTATTAGTAGCATAAAGAGGGTTCTTATTACCTCCTCTTTTATAATAGTTGCAAGTAGAAGAAATAAATTCAACCGTAGAATCACAAAAATCATTCAACTTAGATAATATAGGCACATAAAAAGGATCATTAAATTTATTTTGGAATTCATTAGCATGCTTCCCTCTTTCAAAATAATTATTAAGATCAATATAAAGTTTAATATCATGGTTGCAACAAATATTTGGAACTAAAGATAATTGCAAACCACATAAGTATTTCTCAACATAAGCAAATTTCTCCTCCATGGTGTAACTAGGAGAATTTAAGAACAAAGTAGGACTCTCATGAGTAAGAGTACCATTACAAACTGCAAGTATATCATTTTTATCCTCACATAAATTTGTAGCAACTTATAAACATTGAGGATTATCAATAAGCATAGGACCATCATCTAAAGCATTATCATATAGCATATTTAAACAACACTCCTCATTGTCATCAATAAGTTCACTAGTAGCATCATTAAAAAGTAAAGGAGCATTATTAGTTTATCATAATAGCATGGGTTATCATATAGGACCATAGAATTTTCAGTTTGACACTCATCATAACATGGGTTCTTATAAATAACAAAAGATTTTTGAGTTTGAGTGCTACTATCAATTGTTGATGGTGAAGTTGGGGGATCCAACTCTTCCCCAAGCTTAGGTTGGAACATATCCATTTCAATCTCCTCTTCACTTTCTTCCTCTTCCAAGCTTATGTTTTCATCATCCTCTTCCTGCAAACTGTTAGTGCTTTCTGTGGCAGCAAGAATTCTTTCTTTAACATAAACATTATCACTAAATTCTTTTTTGCAAATTTGGAGAATAATAGAAACTTGCCCTTTCATTTCACGAGCTACATGACTGGTTGCAACAAATTTGTCAAGAAGAGAGTCTATCTCATGGGCTCCAACATAAGCAATATATTTCTCAACTTGTTCTATATCAGGGCATAAACATTCATCTTCACGATAACAAGCAATTATAGGATCACTATTAGACCTGCATTGATAGTGGGAATGTTTAACAACTCTTCTATTGCAACAAGTTATACCATGTATCTCACAAAACTGATTAGCTATTTTGTGAAGATCTTTAAGCAATTTACCCACTCTATTTCCCTCTTTGGTTGATTGATATTCAGAGTAGGCGTCATACATTTTAAAATAATCATTACCCATAGACATTCCAGAAAGTTTCTCCATAGCTTATCATACATATTAAAAACAATACTAGTTTTTATGGGTTTTTAGTTTTTTATGCAAAACTGAAAATAAAATGACACTAAAACAATGCAAACCGAATTAACTAATGCAAAACAAAATGCAAAACTGAAAATAAAATATGCAAACTGAAATCTAAATATGATATGCAAGACAAAAACAAAACAAAATAAAATGCTTGAAGGTAAAGATGGACAAGATGATGCTCACGTAGGTGCAACCTCCCCAAGCTTAGGTGTTAGCACAAGTTGGTGATGAAGTTGACTTTGTTGTGATATCCTTGGACAAATCCTTCCAGCTATGATTCCCCGGCAACGGCGCCAGAAAAACACGTGATGACGGGATTGATGAGAGTGTTCTTCTCCCTCAACAACGCCAACAAGTACTCTTGATACCCTGAAAGGAAGATAATATATTAGGGATAGGTTGAGCCTCCAAGTGCAGAGTATGTAGAAGTGGTAGTTTTTCCCCAAGAAGGTGACTCGAGGGTTTAATATCAAACTCTCGGGGAATCAGTAGTGTGGGTTTTATCTCCTTGTCCTTCTCTAGATTTCCTGCAAACAAGTAAATTGCTTTGTGCCCTCAACCTCACCAAGTGGTTGTCAAGCACAAGGTGTGAGAATGATATTAAGATGATAATGAATGCAAAACAGTAAATAAATATGGAATGGTGGTAAATCAGTATGCAAGGATGATAGTAATGAAGATGGATGGTATTTTTGGGGTTTTTATATGTGGATGCAAGAAGTAAAAGTGTTTTTGTATTTTCTGATTTTAAAATGGCTGAATGTAAAAGATGCTTAAAAGTGGTTGGAAAAGTGTTTCTTATGATTAAAAATGGACCGGGGTTCATGGTTTCACACATGCACTCTCTCTTTAATATAGTGTGGCAAATGAGTAGACATAGATTTAACATATGAGATTGCAAACAAGGTTAATGACATGTTACTAATTATATGGGCATCACGTCCTAGCATAGAGACCTTTTGATTATTAGTCTCACTTATAATCCACCAAGATGTGAACTAAATCATGCACCTTAGTAATTAAGATAACATCAGAGTATAGCTTTAAGATTAATGACATGAAGTGAAAATAAACACATGATGGATATAGTCTTCGGTAGAGGCATGTCACTCCTCCTACCCTACAACATGGTATTTTGGTTTATCCCTAGTGAGGCAACAAAGTAAGGTAAACACCCAATTGTGTCGGCTACAGTACTTATCACCGTGAGGTAGATAAGAAGACGCAAAATAGTTTCATCGCGACCAAGGGACAACATTTCAAAGCCAGAATGAAGGAAACACTGTCCATTGATTATTATGGTTACATAGAAGAAATTTATGAGTTGTGCTATAATGATCGCGTTGCTCGGTCTGTGGTTATATTTAAGTGTTATTGGTATGACCAAGACAAGTACCGCAAAAGAGCCCCCAAATATGATGGCTATTTCACATCTATTAATACTGAAGCTCGGTGGTACCCTCAAGAATCTTATGTTTTGTCAACTCAAGTGTCAAAGATATTGTTATTGGATGACAACAAGAACGGAGGACCGTGGAAAATTGTGCAGAAGTTTCAGCCAAGGCACATGTATGATGTCGACGAGTATAAGAGGCGAAGCGCAAAAGTTGCACACCAAGATGATAACGGTGATCTGACTGCAGGAAATAAAGGGGTGGAGGACAACCCTGATATCCACGCGGAAACACGCATTCAAGATGAGGATGAAGGATTCACTGTCGAGGCTACAATAGTTGATAAAGAGATTGGTAAACACAAGCAACCTGATGAACCTCTCGAGTCAGATCCGGAAGATCAGACATTGGATGAGTATACGGAAGCCACCAACTATGGATGTGCTTTTGATGAGGATTATGAGGATGATGATTAAACAGATTGTCTCCATGTCATGTGGTGATTAGACTGTTAGTTTTCTTATCATGTGGTGATATCTGGAACAGTGACTTGTTTTAATTTTCTGTATGACTGAGACCTGATGACTGTTTGCTTTTGGATTGTAATGACTCCATTTGTTTTCCCTCTCTGTTGTCGTTTTTAAATTATATAAATCTTAATTCTATGAGTGAATATATAGGAACACGTCCAGTTCACTTACTTGCAACAGACGCGTTAGTATATGTATTTGATTGGCATCCCTGGACACAAGGTTTCATCATACAAAACGGGGGGAAAAACTCCCAGCAAGTTACAAAGGTCCAGAACTCTAGATACAGGGCATGCATGAGTGCATAGATACATATAACATGTTCAGTTCACTTTACATGCAACAGAC
Source organism: Puccinellia tenuiflora (assembly GCA_012064385.1). Taxonomy (NCBI): domain Eukaryota; kingdom Viridiplantae; phylum Streptophyta; class Magnoliopsida; order Poales; family Poaceae; genus Puccinellia; species Puccinellia tenuiflora. Next base: position 315,568 of record QRDG01001746.1, on the reverse strand, counting down.
ACATTGGTTTATGTATTTTATTTGCATCCCTGGACACAAAGTCTCATCATACAAATTACAAAAGGGTGCAAAAACTCACAGCAAAGTAGACTGGGCATGCACCTGCGTCACTACAGACGGAGACGGGCGAACACTGCGTCGCGGCAGATAGGGCAGCTTGCGTTCGTCTCAAACCAGTTGAAGATGCACTTCCTGTGGTACGGATGGTTGCATCCCAGGAGACGCACCGTTTTGCGCTTCCACAGCGCATGCATGCATATGATGCAGTGGCCATCCTCCGACGCAGCTAGGTACTAGCTGTCTCTAAGCGCCGACAGGTTGAGAATGAGCCGGAAGTCAACCCTCAAAGTGAGGTCGAAGTGGAGCCCAGCGACCTTAAAACACGTATCACGCCAGAGTCGGTGCAGAAGGTCGGAAGGACTGATGATGTACCACTCCTCGTGTGTGAGATGCAGTTCCTTCAGCAGCGACACTCGGGCAAGAATCTTCTGCATAGTTCGCGCGACCTTGGACCCTCTGTGCAGCTTCGTCGGAGCTATCTTGAGATTCAACACCTCCTCTTCGGAGGGTTTAATCGCGATATCGTCCTCCTCTAGTGGGGCTGGGAAGGAGCCAGGCATCCTCCTGAGCTCGTACGACCTCGAGAAGACGACCTTCAGTGTCATGGTGTACGGCAACGCCTCGTCAATGACCGGCGGCTCGCTGCTCGAGAAGTTGGTCATGCTCGCCGACACGATGCAAGCACGGAAGACATGGGGGTCAGACTCGATGATGCGCTCTCGTGAGGAGCGCTCAAGTACCGGCGGCGCCGCCATTGGGGGCTTTTTGAGAGGGGAATCGAGTGTGAGGGGGTTCTCTGGCGCAGGATAGGAGGGGGGCGGGGGGTGGGGACTGGGGGCGAAGTGCTCGACGCCTCGAACTCTCGAAGGCGAGGTCAGTATGTATCTCACTTTGGAGCATGGGCGGAGCCAACTGGTAGTCCAGGTGGGCCATGGTCTACCCTGGATTTTGGACAAAAATAATTACCAGCTATTATTCCTGGCCCAAAATGACGGCCCAGGCCAGCATCTCATCGCTTCCTTCCTTTCTCTGCTGGTCGCTGCTCTCTAGGTCGTACTTCTCACTCATGTGCTTCTAGACCGAACCACCACACTGCCGCTACCATGTCCCAAAATTCCTTGTTCCCCGGTTCCCCCACTGCTCCATAACCCAATTTCGAATTTCGTGTAACTTTGAGCGTGTGCAGTCTTTGTACACAGAAGCAACAGAACATATAACATACTGCTCGGCATGGAGGAGGCGCCGGACGCCCTGCTTGAGGAGGTGCCGGTGGCTGCTGTCGTTGATGGTGCTGTTGGAGGTCTCGCCTCCCCTCCCTCGCCGTCTTCCGGGCTCCCAGACCTCCCCCTGCCGCCTCCCCCTACTGAGCTTCCTCCGGGGTTCACGCCGGTGCTCATCTCCGATGCGCCGGTGGTGTCTACAGAGACGGCTTGGGTGGAGGTTGGGGGACGGCGCCGCCCGAGGCCGGAGAAGGCGCCTGTCCCGTCGCCCAGGAAGGAGGCTGGGCTCCCCCCTGCTTTCAAGGGGCGGACGTATGGCCTCTGTTTCCGCTGCTTGGAGCCAGACCACTTCGTCACTGATTGTCGCGGCCCTGTCCGTTGCCTGAGTTGCCGCCAGGCTGATCACCGTGAGAGGGATTGCCCGACGCGCCATTCAGCCCGGCAAGAGCCTCATCCCCACTCCAGCTCGCCTCCAGTGCCTCCGTGTCGTCCGAAGGATCCGTCCCGGGAGCCTCGCCCCGGCAGCCGGCCGCCTCCAGCCCCTTCTGATCGGCTTCTAAGCTCGTGGGCATCTATTGTCGCCCATCAGGATGCCATCATTGGGGAGGCTACATATGGGCTCGGTGAGGCTGGAACTGTTGCGGGCATTTGTGCGGATGCTTCTAGGTCGTTGCAGCCATTTCTTGAAGCTCAGGCTGTGGCACTAAGTGCTGAGTTGCAAGCCTTGTTCGTCGCTCGCTTGGAGGAGGTGTTCTCGCCTCTTCGCGACTTGGTTGCCGTTGTGCAGGGTTGGTCTGATCAGGTATCAGGGCTTTGGGAGCTAATGGAGGATCTCGGCGGAAGGCTTGGTCTTGCACTATCCTTGCTTACTGACAAGATTGAGGAAGCTGCGCCGCTCGCCGTGTCAGAGGACAAGGATGCCAGTGTGGCAGCTGGAGCTAGCTGCTCGCCTGAATTGGGTGGATTGATGGTGCAGCACTTTGTGGATCCTCCTGAAGTGGTTTCTGCCCCTTTCGAGACCATGACTCAAGGCTTGGAAGAGCAACAAAACGTTGATGAAGTTGTGGCAGCTTGCAAGGATGTGGAGCTGGCTGAGGTGATTTTGGCTAACAACTCTTTTGGGCAGATGCCCCTGGAGCTGGCATCGCCGAGAGACTCTCTCAGCTTGAAGTTCCTTGAGCCTAACATTCCAGTTGGTGGCAATGGGATGCCGTTTTCCCAGACGTCGCCCACCTTACTGGATGAGATTCTGAGCAACTTCAGCTGCACTGCACCACTATCCTTGCTCGATGCACCGATTAGCTTGCAGATTGAAGGCGGCTCCCCTTGGGTCGGGAGGCGAAGTTGCAGATTGGAAGAGAAGAACAAAGACTGCACCATTCCCACTGCCAAGCGAGCTGAGTTTAGATTGGCCGAGTCTTTCGGAGAACTGCCAAAGGACACAAGTTCAAAGGCAGGCTCTGAGGAAGAAGTGCAAGAGAGGATGAAGCCCTTTCTACGGATGTGCAAGCAACCTCCTTCGCCGACGGCGCTCCAGGCCATCCGTGAGTTGGTTCAAGTTAATGGTTAGTTGCTGTCTTGCTAGGTGCAAGCTCTCCCTTTGTCGGGTGAGTGATCTCCGGGTGGTGTTGCTTGCTGTTGCCGAATACAAGGTGTTTCCGATGGACTTCGGCCTAGGGACTCTTGTTTCCGGATCCGATGATGTGCCTTAATTCCTTTTAGAGTGTGTTGAGTGGTTTTGCGGGTTTCCCGTAATTAACCGTTCATTGTATGGGTTTGGGTCCGGTTTCCCCTTCTAAACTGGATCACTTTTTTCTTCTAATAATGCAATGGCAGAGCTCCTGCCGGTTACGTTCAAAAAAACATAAAGCTGTAATATTGTGACACCAGATTTTGTTATTTACATTGTTTTTTGCATAAGATAGTGCGTTGCATGTGCTTTTTTTTAGTGTGGCACACCCTCCGAAGATTTTCTGGCTCCGCCACTGCTTTGGAGCGCAGGATCACGCCAATATCTATCTCGGCCACACAGCTGTGCACGTTGACCCCATTTTAACCTAGCACTAGCAGTAAGAACCTGAAAGAAAACTCAAACAAACCAAAAAACGTACTTTGTTTTAATTTTCTAGGAGGGTTCTGCTGAATTTCCAAAATTTCTCAAATTCGAACTACAAGCGTGCACTAGCTTCATCATATACTTTGAATGGCGATGCCGACAATTTTGACCCCATTTTAAATTCGCTGGAAGAAAATCACAAAAAATGAAAACTTCATAAAAAGTTTGAACTAAAAGTATGTGGCTGCCTCGTCCTTAATGTTGATAAAAAAAATCTAATGAGGTGTTGTGCTAGTAGGAACGAAAAAAGTTTGAATATATTCAAAACCTTGTTATGAATTGCGATGCCGGCAATTTTTCAACCCATATTGAATTCGATGAAATAAAAAAAGATAAACAAAATGACAACTTGAGCAGCGAGTCCTTTGTTCTCGTTTTTTCCTCAGGTTCGACCAAATTTCCAAAATCAGCTCAAATTTGAAATACAAGCGTTTGGATGCCTTTCATAGGTTTTGGCCATAAAAAAAATTCCAAGGTGCTACGTTGGTGCATGCGGTAGGAACGGAAAACGTTCCATTATATTCAAAAGGTATGAATGGCGATGCCGACAATTTTGACCCCGTTTTTCAAGGACGCCGAAAGAAAAAAATTATAATTTTTTCTTTTTGAAAACTTGAGCAGAGAGTCAATTGTCTTAGTTTTTTTTGCTTGAGTTTCGACGGAAATTCCAAAAAGTAACTCAAATTTGAACTACAAGCGCGTGGCTGCCTTGTCACAAAAGTAACTCAAATATTGCGCACTTGCAGTTCAAATTTGAGTTGCTTTGGGAAAATTGGCAGAAACTTGAGAAAACCAGATAGATCTACAAAGTGAGAAAAATCCTCACATGTGGTAGTCATAAATAGTGTGTACCTTAGATTATTTATTTTTCACAATTAGCAACCATGTCACACGCTTGTAGTTTGAAATTCCAGCAAAATTGGGGAAATAGGCATAAACTTATAATAAATAAAATGGTAAACATAGGCTGTTAAGGCAGGACCCATTATGACTATATGATGTACCCATAGTTAATTTAAGGACAGTGCTGAGCGTCCCCCGGGGGATCGGAGGTTTCCATCCCCCGGGTCCCCGTGCTGACACGTGTCCCATTTTCTGTCCAAATCCCGCTTTTGCTACCAAGGTAGCAAATAATATCCCGCTTTTGCTCCATGTAGCAAAAAACGGTTCGCCCACAAAATAAAAGAAAAGACTGACTCACCGGAGACCTCACTGGAGACGCCGGAGATATCATAGCAAAAAAAATGTGCCACTGTAGCAAAAATCGACTACGCCGGAGACATCTCCGGAGAATCTTACCGGAGACATCGTAGCAAAAACTTGTAGTATTGTAGCAAAACCATGTAACGATTGTAGCAAAAAATCTTATATTGAAGCATCGTAGCATTATAGCAAAAACGACTTCGTCGGAGACGTCGCCGGAGATATCGTCGGAGACCTGGTAGCAAATTTTTTATACTATTGTAGCAAGACCACACAATGATTGTAGCAAAAACATTCTACTTGGGATGCAAATCCACATAACCGTATGGTGCAAAAAAACAGAACGATTGTAGCAACAAAAATATTCTTGAGATGCAAATCCGCAGGGGTTGTGGGCGCCGGTTTGCAGCACAGAATCCGCCGCATCACCTGGCCGCCGCACATGTGCCCTTGGCAGCACCTCGTACCAACTATGTAGCATCACCGCCAGTCCGCCACCATAGTTGGGCAGCACAGGTGGTTCGTCTTGGTAGCATAGATACTGGAACAGGGACACAGCTCGACCGTCAAAGCGCGCGACTGGTTGCTCCCAGTGAGGATTCTCGACCGGGATGTCGAGCTCGTTGAATCCCTCCGCCTCCTCCCCATGGCAGGCAGCTGCGTCGACCAGGGCCACGGGTGGTGGCGCGCGTAGGGCGGCGGTGCCGGTTCTAACGGGGCGCACGCGAGCAGCACCACCGCTCCCCGTCCATGGGGCGCGACCTTGGACGCGCGTCGACGACGAGCAGGAACGTGGAGGAGCGGGAGGTCGAGGAGGCGCAGCGGCCGGCGCGGGAGGTCGGGAGGAGCGGCGCCGGAGCGGGAGGTCGTGGAGGCGGAGCGGCCGGCGCGGGAGGTCGGGGAGGGCGGCGCGGGAGCTCGTGGAGGCGGAGCTGCCGGCGCGGGAGGTCGGGGAAGGGCGGCACCGGCACGGGAGCTCGTGGAGGCGGAGCGGCCGGCGCGGGAGGTCGGTGAGGGGTGGCGGCGGCGCGTTGGTGTGCGGTGGTGGCCATGTGCGATGGGAGAGAGATGGCGAGAGGAGGAAAAGGAACGGAAACGAGTGGATGAGGAGCGTTTGGAGGAGATAAGGCTATGGGTCCACTAGGGACACGCGTCGCGCGATGGAGCCGGGGGATGCTAGTCGCGCGATCCCCCGGGGGACTACAAGCGTTTCCCTTAATTTAACCGCCGCACTGGTATTTATAAACCGCTCGCACACACCAAAGACTAGCGAGGTGGGACTAAAAAGTCCCAACCCGGCCGTGTGACTATTCTACTACACCACTAACTGGGGTGGCCCACCCACCGAACGCTTTTCAAAACTCCCTCTTCCTTCTCCTGAAAGCCTCGGCGGTGTGGAAAGGCTCCGGCCAAGATTCACACTCCCCGACTCAATGCATTTATTAATGTACAGTAGACCACACAAAGGCTGCAGAGCTGAGCTGCACACGTGGATGCCCACCCAACAAGATTCTACTCCTACTGCTGCACAACTTAAATTCCATAACCTCGCAAGTCGACCTACCTTGGGTATGATTACAAACTTGGACCCCGTTTTGAATAGAAAACCGATTTTTTTACACCATTTTTGAGATATCGCTTGGTAGCTTGATAACTTTTTTCTTCCCGAGGTTTGGTCGAATTTCCAAAGGAACTCAAATTTGAAAAGCAAGTGTGTGGCTGCCTGGTCATAATTTTTGGCAAAAACCTATTCTAATGTGATGTGCTAGTACATGCGCGAGGTAAAGAAAAAAGATCAAAATATTCAGAAACCCTGGTACGAAAGAAGATCAAAATATTCAAAACCTTGATATGAATGGCGAAAATTTTGGCCCCCATTTTGAAAGTAGGTGATGACGGGTGGTTATTTTATTTTCCTGACGCCTCTTGACACGGAGGTGACGGGTAAATGTACAATTTTGTAAGTACGTAGGTGTCGGTGCTGGGCAAGGTTTAGCTGACTTTAGCCAGTTCCAAAGTGATGAGACCTTGAGTCGCTAACGTACTAGACCCACAAACTTGGGGTCCGCATGTCACTGGTTCAAGTTCGGAGGCGTTATGTCCGAGTACCCCGACCGCCTTGTCAGTGGTTTACGGTGTGAGGATAAGCCTTGCTCTCACAGTCACTCACTGTAACAACCCCAAATTTGTGAACCTAAAATTTTGAACCAATTTTTTCACTTTTGCATCTTCATTCATGCATCATGGCATCCATCTTCACGTGCTCAACTTGAATCAATACACCTTGGTAAATGATTTATGATTGTTTTGACAAACAAAAATTACTGAAAGTTATCATATTTGTCTAGGGAGTTCCAAGAGTTCTAAATTTATTTCTCTAACAGAAATTGAACTGCCAATTAAATTAAGTTATGGAAAAGCAAGAAATGATCATAAACAAGTTCTATCTTATTTCTACAGCAAATAATTTCCAAATGCCCTGAAAATTTTATGAGAACCTTTCTCCAGTATACAAAGGTCAACTGTAATTTTTCAGAAGTTTTGCAGTTGTTAAAGAACCCTAAATAATCCCTAAAGGCTACTGGAGTTAACAGACAGAAAAGGAAAAGAAGGAAAAAATTAGAGCAACTCCAGCCGTCCCCCCACGAAGCCCCCCCAGGGCCACTTTTCGACGCCGGCGGTCCATTATCCCCGTAGTCGCGCCCCCAGGACCCCCCAAGGCCACGTTTTTCGCCGGATTTGGCCCAAATTTTATCCGGCGTCTCAGGCCGAACCCAGCGCGCCGGGTTCAGCCTGGGGGCGTCGGCGAAAGGGGAAATGGCGCGAGATGGCGCGAAACCGAGGGAAACCGCGCGAAGCTTCCCGTGGGCCCGCGTTGTCAGTGGCACACCGCTTCGTCGTCCTCATCGCCTCGTCTCCCGCGTCGCATTACTGCGCCTGCCGCCGGTCAGCCTGCCGCCGTCGCGTCAAATCGGCCACGCGGCGAAGTTACGGCGCGCCCGCAGTTACTTCCCCGCCCTCTCCCGCCGGTATTTATTTACTGCCCCCGCCCTCACAGCGAGCACACCCATCTCGCCGAGCACGAACACAGAGCACGAACGCACCCTCGCCGAGCACGAACGCCGACACCCAAAAACTCCCTCGAACACACCACCGGCGACGCGCGGTGATGGACCCAGCAAGCGGCGCGGCAGCGAACGGCTTCGGTCAGACCTGGCTGCTTGACCGGGAGGCGCGCCTTCTGCACGAGGCGGGCTATCCATGCCCGCCCGGCATGAAGCTCCCCGGAAACTGGCGGCTCAGCCAGATGGGGCTCCCGGTCCCCCCCACCCCCACCGGCGACGAGCGGCTGGTGGAGATCTACGCCGCGTGCGAGCGGCTGACGGAGGAGGAGCAGGCGGATCCCGTCTGGGATCCGGAGAACCACGGGCGATGGAACCAGTTCCTCGCCGACCGGCGCCTGCGCCAGCTGAACGACTACCCCGGCCCGGTGGCGCACGCGCCCAAGCGCAACAACAGCGACGGCCGGAAGCGGTGGTTGGGGATGCCCGGCCGCTCGTTGGCCTACGTCCTCGACTACATCGAGGACGGCAACGAGCCGCCTCTTCAGGGCCCGTCGGCGGTGCGGCAAGGATGGACGCCGAGGAGGATGTCCTTCTCGTCGTCCTCCTCTTCCGACGCTGCCCGATCTTCCGACACCGCCCGCACCTCGACGCTGCCGTTCGCCCGCGTCAAGGAGGAGCCTGGCACCGGCACCGGCTCCCACGGCATCGTCATCAGGGAGCCGAAGAAGGAGCCCGGCATCGGCGGGAGCTCCGCCGGCCGCGTCCTCAAGAAGGCCTTCAAGAGGAAGGCCGTCGTGAAGGAGGAGCCCTACGACGAGGAGGAGGCCATGTGGGCCGCCATGGCGGCCAGCCTCAACGACGTACCTCCGGCGCCGGTTGATGGCTTGTAGTTGACGGTGTCTCCTTTCCTTCAACTATGCCACCAAATTCTTGATACCCTGAAAGGAAGATAATGTAAGGGATAGGTTGTGCCTCCAAGTGCAGAGTATGTAGAAGTGGAAGTTTCCCCCACGAGGGTGACTCGAGGGTTTAATATCGAACTCTCGGGGAATCAGTAGTGTGGGTTTTATCTCCTTGTCCTTCTCTAGATTTCCTGCAAACAACTAAATTGCTTTGTGCCCTCAACCTCACCAAGTGGTTGTCAAGCACAAGGTGTGAGAATAATATTAAGATAATAATGAATGCAAAACAGTAAATAAAAATGCAATGGTGGTAAATAAATATGCAAGGATGGTAGTAATGATGATGGATGATGTTTTGGGGGGTTTTTATGAGTGAATGCAAGAAGTAAAAGTGTTTATGTATTTTCTGATTTAAAAATGGCTGAATGTAAAAGATGTTTGAAAGTGGTTGGAAAAGTGTTTCTTATGATTAAAAATGGACCGGGGTTCATGGTTTCACACATGCACTCTCTCTTTTAATATAGTGTGGCAAACAAGTAGACATAGGATTAACATATGAGATTGCAAACAAGTTCATTGACATGTTACTAATTATATGGGCATCACGTCCTAACATAGAGACCTTTTGATTATTAGTCTCACTTATACTCCACCAAGATGTGAACTAAATCATGCACCTTAGTAATTAAGATAACATCAGAGTATAGCTTTAAGATCAATGACATGAAGTTAAAATAAACACATGATGGATCTAGTCTTGGGTAGAGGCATGTCACTCCTCCTACCCTTCAACATGGTATTTTGGTTTATCCCTAGTGAGGCAACAAAGTAAGGTAAACACCCAATGGATCATGATATTCAAGTTGTCAGCTTATCACTTCACCACCCCCGTTACTCCAACTAATGCACACGTTCCCCCACACACGCTCTCATAAACATGCTCAACCAAAACAAGGATATAAAACGGGGTACATAATATGCATCTACTTTCATAACTGAAACAAACATTGCAATCTCAACATATATTAACTCATAGAAAGATCCACCACAAAGGTAATACAACGGTGACCGTAATCATGTTTGGCAGCTCATACGGTGCTAACTAATGAAGCTCAAGAGAGAGAGAGATACATATGCTACTGCCACAAACCCATAGTCCAGAGGTGGACTACTCCCTCTTCATCATGGAGACGGTGGAGATGTCGATGGAGAAGGTGGAGGCCTCTCCGGCAGGGCTCCGCCGGAGTTTTCCCCCTCCGATCTGCAGCCTCCTGGTCCCTGTTTCTTGTTTCTTTCGTGTGGCAGCTCCCTCATTGAAAAACGTCGGGGGACCTTTTATATAGTCGTTTTTAGGTCATAAGGAAGCTTCTGGGCGAAGGATTGAGGCAAAAGGGGCCACGAGGGCCAAATGGGATAGGCCCACGCGGCCTGGTACAGTGGCCGCGTGGGACCCCCCCCTTTGGTCCTCGGGCCTTCGATCGTTGACTTTTTTCGCTCCTAAATCTTGTCCTTCCAAAATAATGACCCCGTAAATTTATAGCTCATTATGACGTCGTTAAGGTCCTGAAACAAATAAGGAAAGAAAACGGGGTTTTCTGCCTGCGCAGGATTAATTCCATAAAAAGGGGAAATTATTGTAAATTATCAAAAATCACTAAATAACAGTAATATACCTCTCATATGATGCATATATGAATGGAATATAACTATTATAGTGCAAACTATTCTACTTAAGTTATCGAATGCAATGGTAATACTTGGTGTAAAGCTCTCATTCCCCTATCATAGCATCTTGAATAATTAAAGTTCAATGTGAAAGCAAATATGAGTAGTGGCCTTGATAAATTAAAGGTTAGATGTCTCATGCCCCTTGAATATAAGTACCTAAACCATGATTACTCAACTTGGGAAACAAAGCAAGTTTAAGTTATCTATCATTGTAAGTAAAAACGGTATCACAAAGAGTTTCAACTGGGGTACCTCTTGTCCCATGATATGGATCAAGCCCATATCAAAACAACAAGACAAACAAACATATTGAACAATCTCAACACCCTCTTTATTTACCACTTGATATAGCTTTTTATTGTAAGGTGTATCACAGAGAGTTCAAAATAGCATGTAAGTAAATTTCCACCATGAATGATGCATGGCTTAGATTAGCGGCCCAGGTTCCTCTCTAACCATTTATACAAACTCACTTAAACTTAACTCTATTCCCACATTTATTTCGTCATGATAGGCATCTATAGACAAAAGTACATGATATCAACTAAATAGATAATGGAACATGTTGAAAGATTTGCATGTGACAGCACATATGGGCTAACTCCCAACCTTAAACTTTTATCAAGCCACTATCTTCATAATATTAAATCACAATGGTTCATCTTTTCGAATGCAATAAAAGTAAAGTGTGCATCAAGTTCGCGAGAGCTTTTTAACCAACTTTTCCCATTACAATAAATAACATCATCATTTTCATTTAGAGGCCTAGATAACACAAATAACATGGTAAACATACTTGGAATAGCATAAAGCTAATAGGTAGATATGGTGGACTCACTGGAAAAACTTGGGTTGAAGGTGTTGGAAACAAGTTTTTACTTGTTAAATTTTTTGGGCTAGCAAAGGGAGAAAGATGACCATTTAGATGCATGCATGAGTGTCCATAGAACTAACTAACTCATGTCAAACAAAGTGAAATAACATTCAGCATCTAAACATGAATAAAAGATAGCTCATAATAAAACATTTGCAAATTATTACTCTTAAAGAAGCTCATGAATCATGCAACTATATGTGTCATTAGAAATCAACTTATACATCCCTTTTCCCAAGACAATAAAAGAATGTAAGATATTTCAACCCCTAATTCCAGTAGCATTCTCATATATAAAAGATAGTGTGGTGGTCTCACAAAACAAAAATCAAAACAAAAACAAACAAAAAGACGCTCCAAGTTTATGCGATAAAGTGCAATGATAGAAAAACAGAAGTTAGACGTGTGCAAACCGAGAGTGTTTTGGTTCAGTGGGGATGTTCACATCCCCAAGCTTATGGTATTCACCATCCTTGGATAACTCATGGTGCATCTCCTCCAATCCCTATGAAAAAACTTCAAAACACAATTTCTCCCATCTCGTTTCTGTGGGGTGATATTAGTAGAGATAAATAAACAAGTTTCTTGCTGCATATAATCCATGGACCAAAGTTCATATGAATGACCAGAGAATGTATAATGTTGTATGCCTACTCATAAACCCAATTGGATCAACTCAATAGTTCAAATTATGCATAAAACAATATAGGACAGAATCTGTCCAGAAAAACAGCAGCAGAAAAACGTATTTTTATGTCCTTCTTAAACTTGTCGAAAAAATCTGAACAAATTCAGGCAAACAGAGGATGAAAAGTTTCAGATACATTATAAATTTCAGCTCATTCAGAGTTACAGAATAATAATGAAAAATCAAACCGTGCAGGGACTCCGTGCAGGAATAAAATCTCCGAATAGAAATAGCAGCTTTTCAACCAAAATGGGTAAAACTTGGCACTTTATTAAAAATTCTAGAAACTAAACTAAGAAAAAAAATCTCTTGTTACAGCAAGAGGACACAAAGAAAATCCAAATAAAAACAACCGGGTTGCCTCCCGTAAAGCGCTTTCTTTATAGCCATACAGCTAGGCTTACTTACTTGTTGTTTTACCGAAGATGAAGCTCATGAGGGAGCTTAAAAGTTGTGCCTTTCATCCTTGGGAAGTGTTCCATGAATTTCTTGTGTGGAAACTGAAACTTCACATTCCCTTCCTTTGAATCAATAATAGCCCCTGTGGTACGAAGAAAAGGTTTTCCAAGAATAATAGGACTAGAGGTTTTATTCTCCATATCCATGATTAGAAAATCCACAGGTACAAAAGTCATGTGTAACTCTACCAAAACATCACTTATTTTTCTAAAGCATGTTTTATGGTATTATCAGCAAGTGCAAGTCAAATAGAGCATTTTTCAAGATTCTTTAATTCAAGTGATTCATATAATTCTTTAGATAAAACAGAGACACTAGATCCTAGATCAAGTATGGCATGGTGTGTCTCTTTTCCAATAGTTACTAGCACCTTGGGATCCATACATCCCCAAGCTTAGGTGGTATCATAGCTTCTTGATTGTATCTAGCAATTTTTCTCTTTCAAAGACATGATTAGCAATATAGGAACCAATACCAGATTTGTTAACATCAATAGAAGGATCACTTGCAAATTTTTTGTAAGATAGATATTAATTCATGCAAGATACTATTCTCCAAATCAAGCAAAGAATCATTAACCTTCAGATATGCATGAGCATCAATAGACATGTGCCATCCAAAACTATGACTTCTAAATCTTTCCCATGCTTTTACCAAAGGTTCATCTTCCTCTTGTTTAAACTTGATAACCATTTGTTTAATGTTGCAAATCATTTCAATGGGACAAAATCTTTCAATAAAAGAAGCTTTCAGATTAAACCAAATGCTAAAGTTACCAGAAGGCCATCTCAATATCCAATCTAATGCTTTCCCCCCTAAAGAGTAAGGAAAAAGCTTAAGTCTAACATTAGGATGGTTCAGTTTTAGCATGTTGCATCTTTCATCAAATTTCTTAAGATGAGCTAAAGGATCTTCCTTAGGTTTTCCATAGAAACGGTTTTCATAGATTGATTTCATTATCTTAGGATCTACCTCAATTTTTCTTCAATAGGGACATTCATATCTTGAGGAAAATTCTTAACACTAAAAGGCCAAAAGGTTCTCTTTTCCATTATGCACATTTTTATGTGTTTTTAATTTTTAATGCAAAACTGAAAATAAAAAGACACTAAAACAATGCAAACCGAATTACTAAATGCAACACAAAATGCAAAACTAAAAATAAAATATGCAAACTGAAATAAAAAGATATGCAAGACAAAAACAAAACAAAATAAAATGCTTGAAGGTAAAGATGGACAAGATGATGCTCACGTAGGTGCAACCTCCCCAAGCTTGGGTGTTAGCACAAGTTGGTGATGAAGTTGACTTTGTTGTGATATCCTTGGACAAACCCTTCCAGCTATGATTCCCCGGCAACGGCGCCAGAAAACCTCTTGATGGCTTGTAGTTGACGGTGTTTCCTTTCCTAACTATGCCACCAAATTCTTGATACCCTGAAAGGAAGATAATGTAAGGGATAGTTTGAGCCTCCAAGTGCAGAGTATGTAGAAGTGAAAGTTTTCCCCACGAGGGTGACTCGAGGGTTTAACATCGAACTCTCGGGGAATCAGTAGTGTGGGTTTTATCTCCTTGTCCTTCTCTAGATTTCCTGCAAACAAGTAAATTGCTTTGTGCCCTCAACCTCACCAAGTGGTTGTCAAGCACAAGGTGTGAGAATAATATTAAGATAATAATGAATGCAAAACAGTAAATAAAAATGCAATGGTGGTAAATAAATATGCAAGGATGGTAGTAATGATGATGGATGATGTTTTTGGGGTTTTTATGAGTGAATGCAAGAAGTAAAAGTGTTTTTGTATTTTCTGATTTAAAAATGGCTGAATGTAAAAGATGTTTGAAAGTGGTTGGAAAAGTGTTTCTTATGATTAAAAATGGACCGGGGTTCATGGTTTCACACATGCACTCTCTCTTTTAATATAGTGTGGCAAACAAGTAGACATAGGATTAACATATGAGATTGCAAACAAGTTCATTGACATGTTACTAATTATATTGGCATCACGTCCTAACATAGAGACCTTTTGATTATTAGTCTCACTTATACTCCACCAAGATGTGAACTAAATCATGCACCTTAGTAATTAAGATAACATCAGAGTATAGCTTTAAGATCAATGACATGAAGTGAAAATAAACACATGATGGATCTAGTCTTGGGTAGAGGCATGTCACTCCTCCTACCCTTCAACATGGTATTTTGGTTTATCCCTAGTGAGGCAACAAAGTAAGGTAAACACCCAATGGATCATGATATTCAAGTTGTCAGCTTATCACTTCACCACCCCCGTTACTCCAACTAATGCACACGTTCCCCCACACACGCTCTCATAAACATGCTCGATCAAAACAAGGATATAAGAACGGGGTACATAATATGCATCTACTTTCATAACTGAAACAAACATTGCAATCTCAACATATATTAACTCATAGAAAGATCCACAACAAAGGTAATACAACGGTGACCGTAATCATGTTCGGCAGCTCATATAGTGCTAACTAATGAAGCTCAAGAGAGAGAGAGATACATATGCTACTGCCACAAACCCATAGTCCAGAGGTGGACTACTCCCTCGTCATCATGGAGACGGTGGAGATGTCGATGGAGAAGGTGGAGGCCTCTCCGGCAGGGCTCCGCCGGAGTTTTCCCCCTCCGATCTGCAGCCTCCTGGTCCCTGTTTCTTGTTTCTTTCGTGTGGCGGCTCCCTCGTCGAAAAACGTCGGGGGACCTTTTATATAGTCGTTTTTAGGTCATAAGGAAGCTTCTGGGCGAAGGATTGAGGCAAAAGGGGCCACGAGGGCCAGATGGGATAGGCCCATGTGGCCTGGTACAGTGGCCGTGTGGGACCGCCCCTTTGGTCCTCGGGCCTCCGATCATTGACTTCTTTCGCTACTAAATCTTGTCCTTCCAAAATAATGACCCCCGTAAATTTATAGCTCATTATGACATCGTTAAGGTCCTGAAACAAATAAGGAAAGAAATTGGGGTTTTCTGCCTGCGCAGGATTAATTCCATAAAAACGGGAAATTATTGTAAATTATCAAAAATCACTAAATAACAGTAATATACCTATCATATGATGCATATATGAATGGAATATAACTATTATAGTGCAAAGTTCATGTATGCATTTTAGATGCATCACCGGTCGACTTCGCGCTGGAGTGGTCGTTCCGCGAGCACGAGCGGGAGGAGGAGGAGCGCCAACGATGCATCGAGGCCGAGGAGAAGGAGGTCCTCACTCGCTACGAGCGCCGCCGCCATCGTCGCGTTGGACCCGCCGGACCGGACTACGTCGTGGATGACGACAGCGGCGAGGACGGCGCCCTACTGACGCCGAAGAAGGAGCCCGGCACCGGCGGCGACGGCGCCGGGTGCAGTGGCTCTGCTCCTCCTCTGGCCACCGGCGACGACGGTGACTCCGACGACGACGGCGGGGACTACACGCGGTTCTACCGCCACTTCGGCATGTAGCCGCCGCCGTGTTTTAGTTTTTTCTTTTTTTAGTTATATTTGTAATCCTCCGTGTTCGACGAAAAAATGTCTAAGTTTAACAAATTTCGTCAAATTTCTCGTGTTTTCGCCGTTCCTCCTGGGGCCGCGGCTGGGAACCGGCCCGCCCCCAGGTCGATTTTTTTCACTGGCGCTCCCTCAGCAGGCCCAAAAAACGCCGGCAAATCGGCCTGGGGAGGCCAACGGCTGGAGTTGCTCTTAGAGCGCTGAAGGGAGGGGCTCCCCTACTCACTCCCTCACGTAGCACAGAGAGCGCGGCATGGCGCCAGTGGCCGCCGTGCAGCGCGCCACTGTGGCCACCTCGCCGCTGCGGAGGGGATAAGGAGAGCACCATGCCGCTCCCCTGCTCTCCCTCACCGCTACACCTCACCTGCTCCCCTCTCTCTTTTTCCCTCCATGAAACCGAGAACCAGCCATGGCCGCCGAGCTTGCCGCCGTCGATTGAAGCGTCCCCGAGCAGATCGAAGATCACCAGGACCTCCGTGCCATTGCCTTATACCTCCACGCCAAAGGAATCGATCCGGGGAGCCCGGAATCACCGTCGCCGTCCGTTCTTCTCCGACCACGGCTGAAGCTTCACCGAGCCATTGGCGCCGTCCTCGACCAGCTCCGTCCTCGCCAAGTACACGAACACGTCGAGGGTGAGCATGCCGTCCTCGTAGACATCTTTTCCATACTTCTCGCAGTAGTTCAGTAGCTCCATCTTAGCCGTAGCTCGCTGCCGTCCTCTGCTCAGCCATGGCCGTGACCTTGTCGAGCACGCACTCGTGTCGTGTGGTTCCGTTCTCTGCATCCTAGCACATACACGAGTTCAGAACCACTCCCGCACCTGTTCACACCCTACTGCCTGCATGCAGCGCTGCCAAATCGTGGTCGTCGAAATGCTCAGTCTCTGGCCCTCTCCTTTCCCCTCCCTGTGAACAGTGCCCAGAGGAAAATCGGGGGCGGCCTAGGGTTTCCACCATCTCCGCCGGCGAGCCGTGGGTTCCCTTCCCCTCCACCGGCCGTTGCGGCGGCGGGAGGGTGGGGGAACCCCAGATCTCGGCCTGTATATACGGTAGGGGTAGGTTTCGTCCCGGTCGACGGTGTTGTGAAGGTGGTGATGTTGTCGGCATGGTGTGTGGTGGCCGTGATCTCCCCCTTCTGCGACGGTGTCCTTCGGGGCCTCGCCGTGGCTCGCGGACCTTTTGGTGGCCGGGGATCTGAGGATCCCTTGGTCTGTACGGTGGTTGTGCGCGGATGTCGTGCCGGAGGCGACATCCACGTTTTGGTCTCCTGGTCTTCTGGCTCCTCCTTCGTGACGGCAAGGTTAGCTCCGTCTTCGTCGTGGAGCCTGGTAGCCCTACTTTGCAGGTGGAGCGCCGCCAGGTTGGCGGGGAGCTGTTCTACGCCTCCTTCTTTCGGCGGTCAGGTTGTTGGAGTTGTGGAGGTGGTTGCATGGTCAGCGGAGGAGGGATTTGGTCATTATGGACCAGATCGGAGGCGGTCTGAGCTTGGCGTGCGTCGTCGACCGATGTTTCTTCTCTTCGTCTTAGATCCAGCTCTTCGAACCTGGTGGATATTGCGGCTCTTCAAAGCCTGTTGGCTAGGAGTTCTTCCGTCTCCAGGGATCGGCATCGATGGTGGCTTCTTCGCGGGTGAGCATGCTGCTGGAGGCCCGGGTCGACGATGCGAGGTTGAAGATGATGATGTTCCTCTGCAGTTTCTTCTCCTGTATCCGTTCCTTCTGCTCTTGTATTTCCTTGGGTCTGTACGGTGTATCCTTACTACTGTTTGTTGAATACAAGTTGCTTTATCAAAAAAAATTGTGGTCGTCGCCGTTGCGACTGAAACTGTTGTCTGAATCTTAATGTCAAAATTCAGTTTCGTCAGTTAAACTTAGTTCCATGCTGCTTATGGCTTTAGATCTGTAGCTGAACAACAACACAGAACCAGCCCAGTGGTTAGCAGGTTGCGTATTCACCCAGTAGAACCAGACATGACGGTTGCCCACGCGCGCCGCTCAGGCCACTGGGTAATTCCGTACCGAAGGACTTTCGAGCAAGCCGAACAAGCCCAGTGGGTCAACCTATTGCGGATCTTGGTACTGACAATTCTTTCGCAGGACCCGGACCGCATTAGTTGGTCCTTAGAACCTTCGGGGAGGTTCTCGGTAAGCTCGCTCTACCGCAGACTTTTCGAAGGCTCACCTCGCAAGCACTTCTGCGATATTTGGAGGGTTGCGGCCCCCCAGAAGATCAAGATCTTCCTCTGGCAATTAATACGGAAGAGACTGCCATCTAAGGATAATTTACATCGGAGACATGGTCCTTCCGATGGCAGATGTGCCTTATGTGGGGAGTTTGAGGACACTAACCTCATCTTTTTCACATGCCCTCTCGCCAAGTTCCTGTGGAGTGCGGTGCGGGAGCTGCTCCAATGTAATTGGAACCCCGCCTGCTTCTCGGATGTTTACCGGGAATTGCGTAGATTCGTAGGCCAACCCAAATGCATCCTTGGGTCCTGCTACGCGGCGCTAGCTAGTCTGGTCCCTGTGGACGATGCGTAACAAGTTTACTATTGAGGGAGTTCTTCCCTCACAACCTGCTGACCTCCTATATAAACTTTCTATGCATCTACAGGTGTGGAAACCAGTGGCTAGGAGACAAGACCGCGAGGTCCTTGAGCAAACGATTAGCAGGATTCGTCTGCTCTACTCTCAGGTGTGGGAGGAGCATGGCTGACCTCCTGAAGCCCTGCTTGTATCCCTTATCTAGGTGTTGCTGAGTGTGTAGCACTCTCTTGGGGATTATCTGCTTCGGCTTAGTGTGTGTAGCCCCTCTGTATGTCTGTGTGGGCTTTTCCAGTGCTAGGCGCTGGTTTTCGTTACTTTCAGGCCTGCGTGCCTTGGCTGCCGTTTCTTCGGTATGTACGAACTCTGTTGTGTGGTGGTGGCTTCATTAATTTAAAGTCGGGCTCACCTTGAGCCTAGGGTCTTGTATTCACCCAGTAGACCAGGGTTCGAATCTCAGTTTGCCCTTACCAATCCTTTTCTTTATCTTTTTTCGGCTCATCTCTCCCAGAAGTATAAAAGAAAAGACGGAAACACTAGTATGAAAAAGCCTACCCGTGGCGCACCAAAAAGGGCTAGCCGTGGCGCAGGGGGTGCGCCACGGATAGCCACGCAACGGGTAATATTTACCCGTGGCGCAGGTTCAATGTGCGCCACGGGTAGTATATGTTAGCCGTGGCGCACCTTTACATGTGCACCATGGGTAGTTAGCCGTGGCGCAGGCACGTTCGTGCGCCATGGCTATGGTAGCACACCCGTGGCGCACCATTGACTTGTGCGCCACGGCTAGACTATATGGTGCGCCACGGCTATGTTTTCTGTATTTTTATATATATACTGGGTATTTATACAGATGCTTATACAGGTATTTATATACATATATTCAATAATACATTTTGCAAAACAAAATACATAGATCACATGCATTATAACTGAAAATATATATAAGTAGACAAAATTATATACATCACATGCATCTCCATCGGAATCGAGTAGCAAGTTGGATCATCACATTACAAACTAAAGAATGACTAATTACAAACACGAATTTCATCAATTGTTTGAACATAAGCTAGACAGCGCTAGACAACATAATGAAAGATAAGCTAGGCGTCGACGGTCTTCGGTGCCGGGAAGGGGCGGACTCCGTCTTTCGTCGTGAACGGGCGGATGTCACCTTGTGCCGTCAAACGCCGTTCCACCTCCGCATTATTGATTGGAGTGCCGTCGTAGTAGAACCTGCCTCCAACGGTGCAGACATCATGTACTATGATGGTTGCGAAGGTCTCCTGGATGCGATAGAATTCTTGTCGGAGATCACGATCTTGTATCGTTGCCAAGTGTTTGGCCCAGCGTTGGAATTGATCTGGCAACTTGAGTTGCTCTTCATCCCGTACGAAGGCACGGATCTGATGTATGGCGTAGTAGGCATCCCTCTCGTTGTTCTTTGGTTGCGTGACGCATGCGAAGTTGGTAATGTGGTGGAATATTGACACACCTCCTCTTCCCCTTCTCGTCCTTTTGACGATGCCTCCCCTCATACCGTAGCCAACTAGAGCATTATCCAGAGCCTTCTTGAGGTTGGTGTAGTCTTTTGGCTTGTCCTCCCTACCCGAGTCCAAATATGTGACTGTGGAGTATTGTGGGGCAATAACGAGCAGGACATAATACTTGTCTCTCGGCAAAACAATTTAGACAGAGTGTTAGAAAAATAATGATAGAAATCTAATGAAGCATCTGCATTATGGCGTAGCGAATCAGTACTTACTGGGGATAGTAAAGCAAGAGAATGTAATCCTTCCACTTATTCTCCACCATGATCTCTTCGATGTGTTTCGACATAAATTGCCAGCCTTCATGGCTTCTGAAGTTGGTCTCGATCATGTAGTAGGGGTCCGCTATCGCGACGCCCCCGAACTCCTCTTTTAAGAGCTGGTGGGCCGTACTGAGACAGAATAGGCAGACTAAATGAGGATGGAGCCGCTTCAAGTTAAACATCTTGAAGATGTCATCGAATCACAGAAACACCAAATCCGCTGGGTCTTGTTTGCAAAAGCCATCAACTGCCTCTGGCACCTTGGCAGTGAAAAGCGGGTGTGGGTGTGTTGGATCTTTCATTTTAAGAAGATCCAGCTCTCGTGTCAGAACACGCTCATGCAGCATCTGCATATCCCCACTCATGAGCTGGAGCACATCACGCGGTACCATCGGTCGACCCGCAATATGCATTTCCTGCGTGACATCTTTGCTGGGTCCTGACCCGTCCATAAACCAGATCGGTCGTGGAGCCGTCGGCTGGCTGCTGGAGGCATGGGCACCCTGCTGCGGCTTTGGAGGCACCGACGGCTGGCTGGCGGATGATGCATAGTCGCTCTTCCTACCTCTTTTCCACACCTTCTTAGGCTTCGGAGGGATGCCCCCTTCGACCGCTAATGCTTCACGACAGGTCCCAACTAGTGTGTTGGGGCTCAGGATAGCTTGCGTTGCTTCTTTCTGCGTGAAGTCGTCCGCTGGAGGCGTCTCTTGAGAATCGAACAGACGCTTCGTGCACGCGGCTTTATCTGCTTGACCAGTTGGCTCGTGAGTGTCCGGAGCATGGTGGGTCGACGGTTCGTCAAGAGGAGCCATTAATCCTCCATCGTCGCAGCGGTCATTATCGATGTAGCGGTCATCGAAGACGTCGTCTTCCCGTGCCGCGGGCTCTTTAACTTGTGATGGTGCTGGTGCGCTGGCCTTGATAGGGTTTTTCCCCAACCCGACTTGCGGTGTTGTCTGTGGATTGGCCGGGCTTAGACGGATCTGGGTTTTCGGCCAGACCATGCTCCAGGGGATGCATTCACGGAGGAGAAGATGGTCCTCGACTCCCACAGGTTGATAAGGAGGATCCACCTCGTCGCAGCCCGAGAACACCCTAATCAGTGAAACCTTAAAGCAGCCATCGGGCATTGGCCTGTTGTGGTGCATGCGATTTTTGGGCGCAACTATGGTAGCCCTAGCAACATGCTTCAACTCTCCATTCACATGGTGTAGGAGAGTGCATGTAGTGTCGCCCTGCGAAGAACATGCATGTAGGGCATTAGAGACGCAAGGCAAAGGCAAATTGGACGAAGTAATATGTGTTGAGCCTACGACGCTTAGTTACCGTGAGGGCGTCGAGCTCGGCTATTGTAGAGACACCGCTGACGGCATGCGACACGAAGTCGGAGTGGGCGCTGCTTGGCGTGGTGCCGGCTGGCGAATTATCCGGAAGAGGCGAGGGCGTGGTGTGGACCGGCGGAATATTATCTCGAATAGGTGGAGGTAACGGTGCAGTGTTGGCGGACGACGAAGCCACCGACGTGTTGTTGGCCGTGTTGCCTTCAAAGTTGGGCATTGGACAGGGCCCTCATCGACCTCCGTCTATCCAATCCGTTACCGAGGCCATGACGATAGGAAGCATATCGACGAGCGCCTTGGCCACTAGATCGTTGACCAACTTTGGCACATTTGCAAGTTCCGCCTCCTGCTTGCGCTTCTTCCTCTCCTTCCGCGTCTCCTTGTCCTCGGCATAATAGTCACACCATAGGGCCTTGCCATGGCCGACCACACGGCCACCTGACGGTGCCTTGTCCAGATCCCGCCCCTTGACCTTGTTCAACGCCGCGTTGAATGGAGTGTCCCACACGGGCTTCGTCGATCCCTGGGAGGAGCTCTCATTCGCCGCTCTAGAAGTTTCTTCCTCCTCTAGAGCCTTTTGGAACTCCACGACTTTGGGATCCGTCGTAAGTTCCTTGGTAACCGGGTCATCCACGAACTGAGCCCTGACAAAGTTTCTAGTCTGCTTGTTTTTAAATTTGTCGTAGGGGTTCTCGATGCCCTTCTCACCCTACTCCGTGTCCTGCTTCTCCCATTTGGACTCTGCCGCGAAGTAACCACCACTTCCGAGATGGTGGTGACCTACATTCTTGGAGTTCATCCAACTCCCCCATTCACTAAGTTTCAGGGATGTAGGCAGTTTGAGCCTGCCCTCAAAAATCCTAAGGTCTTCTTCGTTGACCCTCTCCTTGTTCCAGATCTCCTCGTCACTTGCTTTGTCTTCGATCAACTTTTTAACCCTAGTTCTCCAGCTGGACAAGGCCTTGCTCATCTTCGTGAGGGCAAAGTTGTTGACGGCATTAAGTTTTTTCATATCATGATTACCGTGTTTGTCAGCACGGTAGGACGGCGGGAACTGATACCGTTTGTGCATCCTCCTGATGAGGCGGAGGCGCAAACTCGCTTTATTAGCATCCCTTATGTTATCCTCATAGACCGGGACGACCTCTCGAAGGATGCATGCCACTTGGAGGCCGTACCCTGCGGCGATCCCTGTAGGCTCTAGAGGCGCCCCACCGGCAGCCACTTTAGTGATCGACTGCGTAATGGCCCGGACCTTGTTCTTACTCCTCTCCCTCTTAGCCTTTTTGGATTGGCTACCATCTGTGCGTTCTCCGCCATCAGTGGTCTCGTTGCCATTCCCGGCGCCCTGGTCGCCAGTATTATTGGCGCACTCGTCGCCACCATGGACATCCTTGGCGCCACTATTATTGGTGCCCTTGTCGCCACCATGGACGTCCTCGGCGCCACTATCAGTGGCGCCCTCGTCGCCACCACCGACGCCCTCATCGTAGAAGGTCCAAAAGTCCGCGTTATTCTCTCTGGCTAGTTCTATCTCGCTTAACTGCCGAGAACCTCCGGCCTCAGCGTCGTTAGCCATGTTTTCTGCATGTGACAGCAAAATGGAACGTGTTAGTTAAAATGAACAAAAAGAAATATGCCGATGTTTTATCGAAATGTCGAATCATTTCCGTTCCGTCAAATTTCCGGCGGCACTCCTAGTGCCAAAAATTAGCAAAGGTCATGCCGATTTTTTCACGGAAAAATTCGGCATGACCTTTACTAATTTTTGGCCATAGGAGTGCCAGAAGTTTGCCGAAATGGAAATGAATCGACATTTCGGCAAAACATCGGCACTCATCTAAATTAAATCCCTGCAAAGTTCACAACAAAAAACCGGCACACAACTCCGGCAAGATACAAACATTCATCACACATATAAACCGGCACACAACTCCGGCAAGATACAAACATTCATCACAGACGAACCGGCACACAACTCCGGCAATATACAAACATTCATCACACATATAAACCGGCACACAACTCCGGCAGTATAACATTGAACAAAAATAAACCGGCACACAACTCCGGATTTCGATAACCTCCTACCTTGCAGAAATCTGACAGCAGCAACTGGCAAAGCAGCAGCACCATGCTGGAAACACCAACGAGCAGCAACCTGACAACAAAACAATGTATTAAGTAAGCATTTTCAAAAACCATAGAACATTTAGCTACATTTTGCATTTTGCTAAACCCTATAACCCTAACTTCAGCAATTTGCATTTTCTTAAACCCTAACCCTAACTTTGGCATTTTTTGACAAATGAGTAAAATGATAGATTCCCGAACAAACATATGTAGCATGCAAATAAAGAGCACACTTTATATTACAACAATAGTAGGATTTCCACATGCAAGACTACCACAATTACTTCGAAAAAATATATGAGTTCTTGCTCTTAAAGAGCAGTAGCAAATCAGGTCCGAGATCTTATATTTGTGGTTGTTGCACTACTATGAAGTATGTACACATGGTGAATCAATAAAACCAACATTCTGTTAGGACCAGGACACAATCAACTGCTCCAAACCAAGCTCTGATCCATCACATAGGTGTTTTGCAAAACAAAATAAAATGCATATCATCAAATTAGGTTCAGATTCTTATACGAGTGCAAGATCATTCTCAAATAGAAAACTTGCAGAGCATAAGTCTGTCAACAATGCATACTCCAAACCAATGAAACGACATGCGGGTTAAACTAGGCTATGATCATCTACTCCAAATCAAGCTTTGATCCATTACATGCTTTGGAAAAAAATGCATCTCACTATCTAAAATAACTAAAAAAATACACAGGAGAGGGAGGAGGAGCTCACCACGGTCGGGGAGGAGGAGGAGGCCGGCTCGTGGAGGAGGAGGATGACGCCGGTGCGACGAAGGAGGGGCGGGAGGGGAGGAGGAGCGCGCGCGGTGGGCGGCACCGGCTGGCTCGGGATGGAGGAAGTCGCGCGACGGAGGGCCTGGCCGGGCAGGGGGCACGCACGGCGGAGCGGCAACCAGTGCTGGGGAGGACGGCGACGGAAGGTGGCCTAGAACAGGGAGAACTGGCGCGCGCGCGGTGGTCGGGAGGACGCCGGCGACGGAGACGGAGGAGGGAGGCGGCGACGGAGACGCAGAAGAGAGTGTATGGTGGGGAACGGTTGGGGCGCACGCGCGATTTAGTTCTAAACCCTAGTTAGTCGTGGCGCACAGTTGTTTCCCTGTGGCACGGGTAGGTAGAATAGCCGTGGCGCAGGGTTGTAGTCATGCGCCACGGGTAAGTTACCCATGGCGCAGGGGTGCGCCCTGCGCCACGGCTAATGAGTTTTTTTATATTTTCTTTTTGCATTTAATTTTTCATTTGCTTTTCATTTTTCATTTTGTGCATTTCATTTAACACATTCATTTTCATTTAATACTTCTTACAATTGCATTTAATTTATAATATTTCTTATCATTACATTTTCATTTTTCATTGCATTTTATTTTTCAATACATTTTCATTTTTCATTGCATTTTATTTTTCATTGCATTTTCATTTTCCATTGCATTTCATTTATAATATTTCTTATTATTGCATTTTGCATTTAATTTTTCATTGCATTTCATTTATAATATTTCTTATTATTACATTTTTGCATTTAATTTTTCATTGCATTTCATTTTTCATTGCATTTCATTTATAATATTTCTTATTATTGCATTTTGCATTTAATTTTTCATTGCATTTCATTTTTCGTTGCATTTCATTTTTCATTGCATTTCATTTATAATATTTCTTATTATTGCATTTTGCATTTCATTTTTCATTACATTTAATTTTTCATTGCATTTATTTTTTCATTTAATTTCATTTAAGACACACATTTCAATATTAGCATTACATGTGATATTTCAATTTAATTTTAAGACACATTTAAAATATAAAAAATACTTAATATTATAGGATCGATATCTTACTACATCCGAAGTGCCTCTCATGTACAAGGTGCTACATTATCTCACATGCATTAAGCAGATATATGCTCCCTCTGTTATTTTTTATTTTTGTCTCGTAGATCAGCAAGGTCTCAAATAGACATGCTTGTCAAATATGAAACCATTTTCATTCGACAAACCAAATAGTTTATCCATATTAGGGGTCAAAACTATTAAGGAGTATTAGTATTGGTCTAGGAGCCCATATTAGACTAGATTTATTTTCCTACAACCAACAGCAAAACTACATTTTCTTAACTATGTTACCATCAACAAATTTCGATAGATAGGAAGAAATAATGTCTAAATGGGTAACAAGAATACAAGATTATACCAAAACACAGACACAGTAAATAGTCACCTAGGAGTAGAATGAAGTGAATTTCAGTTATCTCCTTGATAAGCACTAATGAATCTGTAGATAAATATGTAGACAACTAGTCTACTATATGCAAGTTTACAGCTTTACCTCCATGGCCAGAAGAAATCTCTTGAGTGTATGAACAATCACATCAATTAACCGTGTGCCTGCGGTGCATAAGATCAAACAGAAATGAATTATACCTCCCAAAAACAAAGACCGTTATGCAAATGTTTATTCATGAGACAGCAGGTACCTAATTGGTGCAGTTCCTGTGACAATTCTGTCAGACTAACTCCTCCTTCACCACCTTGATGAATAACACGAAATGCATTTCTGAACAGATCAGAAGACAATATGCATGATTCAGTTTGATTACAAGATGATGACTGTAACTGATCAGCATATGTTTTCATAGCATCCCAAGGCCATCCGTTATAAGAGTTCTCCAACTGAGATTCAGACATGATATGCCGACATGAACTGGAGTTACTTAAATACAGTAACGTGTTCTGGCTCTCAACCTGCGCATCAATATCATTTCTGCTCATTTCCCTGGCTGGACTAAAAATAAGGCACTCTTCGTCATGTAACACTTGTGTGAGATGGCTTGTTTGAATTTCCTCTTGATTCAGAGCAACTTGGATACCAGAGAAACCTTTTTCGCGGCGATAGCAAGGTTTGTGTTTCTTAGTCGCACTGCTTTCCTGTTCCACCATATCAGCCTTGCGTTTGTGAATGACATCGTACAGTGCAGTGGTATCTTCAACCAAAGAACTAGAGCCATTAGGCCCATCAGTGTCACCAACTCCTTCGCTTGGCAAGGAAGGTGAAATGGACAACTCTCCTGACCAAACCAGAGAAAAGAGATGAACAATCTCCCCACATTCTACTTCTGGATACAAATAAATTCTATCGTCCGTAATGTTCTTTTGCTGCCTTTTAAGCCATTCAGAAAATTCAGAAGCCTTTTTTCCTAAACCAAATGGGAAGGGTGACTAAGAAGCCTCTAAAAAGAATTTCCGTGAAAGGGTGTATGGCTTTGTTCCATTTCCACTAACCTGTAAAGCATTGGGAGAAGTATGAACAACGGTACAAATTGGGAGAGAGTATGAACAACAGCACAAAATAACTGATATATTAAATCAAATTACACTTAAATCAATCTGCCTGCTACAGCTCATTACAGAACTGAAGGAGCACTATCAATCAACAGCACAAAATAACTGATATATTAAATCAAATTACACTTAAATCAATTTGCCTGCTACAGCTCATTACAGAACTGAAGGAGCACTATCATTCCTTACGTTGATGACAGTGAATACGCTGAATAGACCAATAATCATTTTTAGATGTTAGGAAAAAAGATTATTCAACATAGCTCCACTACAAACTCAAGTGCTTATACCAAAGTAACAGTAAAGGCGAACTACACGACATAAACATAAGTGTGTGCAGGACTGATCACCACACAAATAAATCGAGACAACGTTTGGGCAGGCAATTCACCATATTTAGACTTGGGCATTAGAATGAATTTCCAGTTATCAACATCAGAACCAAACATGTACTTCAACGATGCACCCCGACCGAAAGCTTATATTTGTAGCTGTCCAGCCACAAGGCACCAGGCCCCGACGGATACACAGCAGAATTTCTGCGTGCGTGCTGGCCCATCATCAAACAGGACTTCGTGGACGTGTTCCGTCAGCTCTACAACCTGTGAGGTCGAGGTTTTGCCCGACTGAACCAAGCGCTGGTCTCCCTGCTGCCCACGCGTGCGGATGCGGCCAGCCTCGGTGATTACCGACCCATCAGCTTGATTCATGTGGTCGTCAAGCTCTTCGCCAAGACATTGTCGCTGTGCTTGGCCCCCAAGCTGAACACGCACATGAGTCCCAACCAGAACGCTTTCATCTCTGGCAGGATCCTCCACGACAATTACATCTTGGTCAGGCAGTCTGCTAAAATGCTGCATCAACTGGGAGCACCTAGAGTATACTTCTGAAGCTTGATTTGACGCGCGCCTTCGACTCCCTGTCGTGGCCGTTCCTCCTTGAGGTTCTGCCCCAATAGGGGTTTGGCGATCGCTTCATCAGATGGCTCGAAATACTCCTCACATCGGCGAACACAAGGGTTCTCATCAATGGCGAGCCAGGGCCGCCAATCTGGCAATGTTGCAGACTACGCCAAGGCGACCCTTTGTCGCCTCAGCTGTTTGTCCTCCCCGTTGACGTCCTGGGCAAACTGATCAAGCGGGCCATGGATCTTGGCATCCTGCAGCAACTGCACCCGAGGCGACAGATCCCGCCTATTTCGCTCTACGCGGATGATGTGGTGCTCTTTTGCCACCCATCGCAAGCAGACACACATGCCATCAGAGAAATACTCCACCTCTTCGGCAGGGTCTCGGGCCTCCAGGTCAACTATGCCAAGAGCTCAGCCTCGCTGCTCCATTGCGACACCGTCGACAAGACGATGGTTGCACAACACCTGGCCTGCCCAATTGTCGATCTGCCCATCACTTACCTGGGGATCCTGCTCACGCTTCGCCGCCTCACAGCGGCACAGCTGCAGCCTGTCGTCGACAGCTTGGCCGGCAGACTGCCCACCTGGAAGGCCAAGCTGATGAACAAAACCGGACGGCTCGCCTTCGTCAAATCTGTGCTGGGTGCCATCCCGATTCATCAGCTGCTGGTCCACGCCCCGCCAAAGAAGCCACTCAAGCAGATGGAGAAAACCGAGCGAGGCTTCCTTTGGGCTGGCCGCGAGGAAGCCAACGGCGGCAACTGCCATGTCAATTGGCGGCGTGTTTGCCGGCCGACCTCCCTTGGTGGCTTGAGCCGAGCGCTACGCCTGCGCTGGCTGTGGTTCTCGCGCACCAACACGGGCAGGGCATGGAGCAACCTGGAGCTTCAGTTCTCGGAGGAAGAACGCAACCTCTTTCTCGTGTCCACCACCATGCTACTTGGCAATGGCACCACTACCTGTTTTTGGGAAGATCGCTGGATTGATGGCCGTGCAGTTCGGGAAATTGCACCCCTGCTCTATGCGTGCGTGCACAAGCGACGCCGCAAAGCAAGAACGGTCGCTGAGGGCCTCCTCGACCACCACTGGGCGCAGGACATCTCCGGAGTGCTGGGAATTCACGAGATAGGCCAATACTTGCAGCTTTGGCAGGCCATCGAGGGCACCATCCTCACGGAAGAACCGGATCAGCTGCGTTGGCGCTGGACCTCTAACGGGAATTACTCTGCCAAGTCGTCCTACATGGCCATGTTCCAAGGATCGACGACCTCACCCTCTTGGAAGTTGATCTGGAAGAGCTAGGCTCCCCCAAAGGTCAAATTCTTCAACTGGCTTGCCGATCTTGATCGCTGCTGGACTGCCAATCGTCTCGAGCGCAGAGGGTTGCAACACCATGCCATCTGCCTTTTGTGTGACCAAGACCCCGAGACCATGCGGCACATGATCAGCGGCTGCCCATTCTCGCGACAGGTCTGGCACGACACGCTTGCCTGCTACGCCTACCCTGCTCTGCTCCTGACGACAGCTCGACGAATCTGGTGGAGTGGTGGAAGGCAGCAAAGCAAGGCACCCCCAAAGCCGTGCACAAAGGGTTGGCCTCGGCCACTCTGCTCGTGCCTTGGATGGTCTGGAAACAGAGGAACGCTTGCATCTTCGATGGTGACCACGCCTCTGTCAACGCCTGTGTGGCACGGATCAAAGAGGAAGCGATGCTATGGGCTCAAGCTGGTGCACTTGGGCTTAGGGACATCCTGCCTTCGACTTGGGATGTTCATTAATTGTATTTTGCTCTTTGCTTGCTTTCCTCCTAGGAGGAGTGTAACCAAACTTCTATCTTTTCAATGAAATAAAACGCAAAGGTCGAAAAAAGAAATTGTAGATGTTGGTTATGAAGTTACTTTCCTAATGGTGGTTTGTGATAGGACCATGTTTCAGACAAAAGTATAATTCTCGTGATTGTAAACCATGGTTAGCAAATTTTAAATCCTATGAAACTGCTATTTCTAAGTACGACTGTCACTATAGATTTCCTACAGCAAGAAATGACAGAAAACGTCTAGGTTCACATGCAATGAACCAAGAGCTGAGCTGGGTTCAGCATACTGAAGAATAGTAGAGACTGGATAAAACTGCATAAGTTAGCAAATACTAACCGTGAACTTCTTCTCTTTGAGGAAGGAAAAGGCAGTGGCAATTTCACTATCTGAATAAAGCTGGAGAGTTGCTGTTAAACAAGCTTGTACTTCTGATCTTGATGATGTGCTGAGAAAAACCAACTTCAGAAGCTCTATCGCATTTGCAACTGCTAAGGATTTGCATCCATCTCTTCTAGTAATTTTATCTTTGTTGACCTTAATGACCTTTTCATGAGATATACACGGTAGGTCCACCCTTTTACTTGCATGGGATGCATTTGAATGTCTAGACAACTCTGCACGTTCACGTGATCCAGTTCTGGAACTGCAGTGGTTGTACTTGTTGCACCTTGCATAACCTGATTAATTTAAGGTGAAAGACTGGTATTAAATAAGACATAGATTGGCAGTCAAGATTAAATAGACAATTACTTACCAGCTCTTTGTGCCCACTTGGAATTTCCTTATTGACATTATTATCATTATTGCTCTTTGCATTATTATGCCTAACTTCCCTGGTCTGGTTTAACTTTTCTACTCGAATGAATTTAAGGACTTCATCAAGTGCATTTTTTATTTCCGGATCTTCAAAATAATCCCAATTTGATATCTCAGAATCTGAAACTTCACAGTTCCCATGGCTAGAATTGGAAATATGGGAATGGCATTCGCTCACTTTCGATCTCCTTCCCTCTCTGAGAAGGCTACATATTTCCGTTACAGGGTTTTTTACATTTATGTTTTTTTTAAGTATGCCATCCTTTTACAACATGTATGCGGTGCAGCTGGAAGATCAGAGATAGATTTCCAATAACATTTGGGTCCACGTGCTGCACAAAATCTAGTGTATGCCATCAGCAGTTTTCTGCAGATAATAATAACCAATCAGGCTCAGCATCATGGAAAACATTGTTTAGCTCCAATGGCAAGGTCTACCGTGGATACAGAATGAAGCAATACCTGTTAGACTCATACGTCCACTGGAATTTTTTACCAGTGGATGTGGATGATGCAGAAATGCTCCCTGGTACATCCTCATCCTGGGTAGACTGGGCTGGTAGCTTTCCAACAGAACCACTGGCTTGTAATTTTTGTTTAATAAACCTTTGGGTAACCTCATTAGAAGATCTTTTCCTTTTCTGACAGATCGATCCAGAACTAGCTCCTTGCTGCTTTTGAGTCGTGGGAAACCTGGGCTGTCTATTCTGAGAGGACGAAACACACAGCACCTACATTAATAGAAAAAAAGTCGCTAGTCAAAGATACTGAGCATGACCTATAAACGAAACAAATCAGACATAACAATATTTTAACAAGCATAATTAAACAATCAGGCTAGTTCGCTAGTCAAAAATACTGAGCATGACCTATAAACGAAACAAATCAGACATAACAATATTTTAACAAGCATAATTAAACAATCAGGCTAGTGATGGAGAGGATGGTTGGTCAAATTTTACATATAGTTTTTCCTATATATTTAGTCAAACTTTACAAAGTTTCACTGACTAACCCAGAACACAGTGTCATTGAAAACGGACGGGGTAATTTATATTGGTCAAAACATGCCTTCCACGTACATGATTACCCAGTTTCCTCAATATGGACTGCCCGAAATCACAAAGTAAAAAGGGACTAACACAGAAGTTAAATAATAAAAAGTGCAGAGCAAGGTCAAATACTTATCAGACTGAGAACGGGGCAATAGCCTAGTGGTTAGGGTCGCAGTGGCGCAACCTAACGACCAGAGTTCAACTCCCGTCGGGAGCAGAATTTCTGGAATTCTCACAAGGTGGGCTTCTATCTATGAATATACCACTGGTTGGGTTCATTTTTTTTTAAAAAAAAAACTTATCATACTGGTCATGCAGATCACTAGATGAAGATTGAGGGAAATTCAAAAGCATACCTGCTGTACAGAGAGATTAAACTATCTTGCAATTACAAGACAATCTTTATAAGGAAGTCTTCCCTCCTCACTGATGTTCATAATACGCTTTTGTAACTCCAGCCGTTGTTCAATTGTCATCACTCTACGAGAACTCCATGAACGAGGATGAGAAACCTGCAAGAAACAGGGTATGATAAAGAACTCCATAAGCTAGAAGAACGGCAGACACCAGACGCCAGACAATATTGTTTGAAGTAGATAATGATGGGTTTCCAGAGTAGACACTGGAGCAAAATGTGCTTGCAGGTGACAATGTATATGGTCAAGAGGAATGTAGAAGCACGGAATTAGAAAGCCCAAATCAGTAATGAAGATATCAAGAACCCGGAAAGCAGGGTCAAGAACTCTGATACTGACTACAGTTAGGCAGCAGCAATGAAGCACCCAATTGCATACTCATGAAGCAGTTAACAGCAATAGCGGCGGCGAAATATGATATGAGTTCGTATAGAGGGTAAAATTGGAAAGCAACAAAACTAACAAACAGGACGGCATTGCACATTCAAATGAGCAGGAACATCTTTTGTGAGGGTAAAATAGCATATGTTCATTTGAAATGCTAACAGGTAAACCAAAAGTACAATGTTACTACTATGAGATAATATTGCAACGATGAATAGCAATGATGACAAACCTCAGGTACAGAGCAGCCAGGGAAGGCACTCAATGGTTCAGCAAAGCCAGCTGTTAAATAGCAGTACTCTAATGTTTCCCAGTAAGCACCAACAAACTCCTGCTTTGAAAGCACAAAATCATGCCGAATTTTTGGATGATGATTCACATTAACGTAGGATGGTGGAAGAATTCTTCGTGTAGGTTCCTCAATGTAAGGCCTGAGCTCCATTGCATGTGTAGGCACAGCGTCTGATGCTACACCCCACTCATCTACAGGTTCTTTTGCAAATTGGACCAACTAGCAAACATAGACACACAAGTGCAGAACTGAGTCAATACAAATATGCTCCATCCTAGTGAATTAAGATATCATGCAATCTGAATTGCAACAATCATGAACTTGACTTTACAAAATAAGAATATGCAACATATGAACCTAAAATAACTTCATCTTTGTATTCTTCTTACCTTAGTTTGAAAAAAAAACACCTAAGTTTCTAGATTCTTGCAATGTTAACTGCAAACACTAAAGACAAATAACATTACCTTGAGCTTATCTAAAATGTTAATTAAGCGTGAGAGTCGTCCCTTGGCATGAGTATCCATGAGCTGGTTGTACTCCTTGGTAGGAATTTCTGAAAGCACTTTAGTTATCATGTTATCGATCTTCTTCGCTGATCCCACAACTTGTAGGAAGAGTTCAACAGGCATTTCATTAATAGCTGCTGCCATCGAAAATAAAAGACATGATTGATTAAGGTCCTTGTCATGATGCTCTCCTTTGGAATAACCAGATGGAATGCAGCAATTTGGCAAACCACTAACATAATTCCACAGAAATGTATGGAACAGCTTTGCCCGAATCATTTTCGCACCTATGAATCCATTGGCATACATAGCTTCTATTATTGATGATTTTTTATGTTTAAATCTGTGTGGAATCATCAGACGGGGAATAACTGTCTTATGTTGATTTTGCTTCACTTTAGCTGCTGCACCAGAACAAGTTTCAGTATCAAATTTCCGTCGTCTGATCCTAATTTGATGCACCAGTTCCTTTGACAAGTCGCCAACAGAATAATGCAGTATTACATCAATGAGACAACTGCTAGCGTAGTTCGTAACCAGAGGGACACTAACTTTGATACATTTACAGCTGCCCTCTTGCTGAAGCTTCTTCAAAGTGCGATACAATGTCTTCCTATCCATCCTTTCTCCATTTTCCTTTCCGAGCCTCTCTAAACATTTATGTAATTCCACCTTTAGTACAAACCTCTGTTTCTGCAAAAGAGACAAGGGTGTTACAGAACAATGGAAGGCAATCAGGCATGCAAGGGTGCACGGTCAACATGTGCATGCATTTGTGAATGACAACAACGGTGATGCTCCTTGCGAGTCTGACTAAGATAAAACTATCAAGTGCTTCATTTTTCGAGAAAACGCAAATGACATTTGCGTTTTATTTCATTGAAAAGGTAGAGTGTAAAGATACAGGCCTCCTACGAGGCAGATTTGTAATATACTATAATGAATCAATTAACATCCCAGGTCTACAGGATGATTGCTTTAAGCCCTAACGCGCCTGCTCGTGCCCACAGGGCTGCCTCGTCTCTGATCTTCGCCATCAGTACCTGCACGGATGGTTGGGCTCGGTTGAAGACGCAGTCGTTGCGGTGCTTCCAGAGCATCCAGGGGACGATGAGGGTTGCAGATTGCAGCCCTTTTGTGCATTGGCTTGGGTGTTCCCTGTCTCGCGGCTTGCCACCAAGTGTTCAGCATTGCCTCATTGTCAGGTGGCCGGCATGAAGGCCGAAGCCAGGACAATATCTCATACCAGACTTGCTTGGAGAACGGGCAGGCCAGCAATCGATGATGCATCGTCTCCGGTTCTTGGTCGCTTCTTGGTCGCAAAGGGGCAGCGTGGCGGGTGCTGGAGTCCACGTCGAGCCAGCCGGTCGGCGGTCCAACAACGATTGAGCTGGGCGAGCCAGTGGAAGACCTTGACCCGCGGCGGCGCCCAGCATTTCCAAATCAGCTTTCAGGAGCCACATGTGATGGAGCCCTGGAAGGTGGCAAGGTAGGCAGATTGGGCGGAATGTGTGCCGCTCGTGGTCCACTTCCAGATCATGCGATCGGGTTCGGCAGTTAGCGCGATGTGCTCGATCCCAACTCAGGTATGCCGAGGTGCTGTGGCTGTCTCCAGCCCAGTGGTGCGCCTGTAACCCATCCGCGAAGGTTCGAAGCTTGCGTCAGCGTTTGGAGATGCAGGCATACAGCAGATGCGCAATCTCACTGACGGACTTCCTGTCGATCCAGCGGTCCTCCCAGAAGCGTGTGCTCTGTCCATCGCCGATCGCCATCGTGGTGGAGGCGAAGAAGAGGGCACGCTCGTCCGGTGAGAATTGCAGGTCGAGGACATTCCATGACCTTCTCGTGTGCAGCTGAACCAGAGCCATCTCATGCGCATGGCAAGCCCGGTGCGCTCCAGGACATGAATTCCAAGGCCCCCATGTGAGATTGGCCGGCAGACGCGGCACCAAGCAACTAGGCAGTTGCTGCCGTTGGCTTTGGCTTGGCCTGCCCATAAGAAACTTCTTTGGATCTTTTCCAGGAGTTCGAGAATTTTCCTCGGCGGCCCGAGGACGAGCAATTGATGGACGGGGATCGCGCTGAGCACCGCTTTGACGAAAGCAAGGCGGCCAGCTTTGTTCATCAGGTGTGCCTTCCATGCTGGGAGCATTGCTGCGGTTCTGTCGACTACAGGTTGCAGCTGGGCCGCCGTGGGTCGCCTGATGGTAAGTGGGATGCCCAGATATGTGAGGGGAAGTTCCACCACTGGGCAGCCAAGCAGGTCAACGCTCGGGGCGGCATCGTCCAGGTCACGGCATAGTAGGGTAGCTGAGCTCTTCTGATAGTTCACGAGCAGGCCGGAGGCGCATCCAAAGAGCTGTAGTATGCTTTTCACAGCCAGGACGTCCGTCAGTGTGGGGTGACAGAATAAGATCAAGTGCTTCATTCATTACAAATAAAAACAATGAAGAGGAATAAATAAATGATAACATGAAACATTGTAAAGAATAAGAGGATATTATATACGACAGTTGTATTTTAACAGATGGTTCATATGAAAAAAATGGATGACGGATACTTAGCAGGCAACCTCCAACATGTGTAGAATCCTTCTTTGCCGTTGATCATCAGAAGTTGAAGGGGGGCACCGATGCCTCTTTTTTTTTGAATATGCCTCTTGTTGCGACCCAAAGCAAGTGTATCTAAAAGAGAAGAGAAAACATGTGATTATCTACATTGAAGTGACCTCGTTTCGGAGGAGGTTGCCCAGGGGACGTATGCACACACCCAGGATCCAGGAGACATTGCGGCTTAGCATAGGCGAGGGGCTTTTCTGCTCCCTCTTCCTTTTTTCGGTTTTTCCTCAACAACTTTGGCTTATGCAAGCCTTTTTTGTAAATACTTTTTCTCTTCTATCTAATCGGGTGGCAGGATCAACTGCCTTAAACTAAAAAAAAAACTCAAAATAGTGACCAGTATTTTCTCTCTGCAGCCTATCTATATGACCAAAACATGTGGTTTTGCGCAATTTAATCATTTTATTAGTAAGGCCCTCATGTATTTTGAGATTCAAAATTTGTGTACAAACATTTATTCAGAATGAAAAAATATTGATTGACTGGCACAAAAGTGGTACCAACTGATTCGAATCAGAAAATTCTTTAATATAACCATATGGTTTTACCGTTACTATTAATATTTGTAGAAGAGATTAATGGTCAAGATTAAAGAAGACCATTCTAAGTCAAACCACGCCTTACAAAAAAATAATGCAGAGACTACAGACAAAAAGGGCCACAGATAAGTCAAAACAGAAAATTGTTCGCAAAATCAAGATTGACAAGATACTTCTTTTTGGCTGAAAAAGGTGAGCCCCCATAGTAAATTTTAGTAAGAGAGAAAATAATCACAAGAGAAGGGGGGTGTACAGGGGGGCATACACCAGAGCAAAAGGTTACAGACTGTCTAACAAACTAATGAGGGGGGACTCTACAATGATCCTTCATTTTGTAAGAAAGAAGGAAAATTCCCTTTTGAAAGAGAAGGACCAAGGGCCCAAACTAGGTAATACATTGTCAACAAAAAATAGCGTTCCTAAGCTTCCAGGTAGACCAAGTTGCAGTAGCAAAAGCTTCCATGAAGGTTTGTTAAAAATGAGTTTGGCCGAAAAGAGCATGCCAGTAAAATCCTGATCATCATTGAGCTGAATGCTGAGTGGGGACATATTAGGTGGCTATTGCTTAAATGTTGCAAATGTGTGAAAATGATGACTAAAAAGTTTAAACTATCTGAAAAATATAGGGGAAGCCGTGTTCAAAATCCCTGCAAACCTCATTGTATTAAGTGAACAGAGATTGCAATGTTCACAAGGTATATGTCTTTTTCAATCTCACAAATAAAATTGATTTTGATCTTCATATTTGCATGTTTTCAGCACATATTGTTCCATATGTGCAATAAATTTGGGAACTCATGCACGTGATTTTGTTGGATCTATGAGCTATCAAAACTCAAAGTTCAAATCCAAAGATAATTCGAGTTCTAGACAGTAGCACGGCACAAATAGTCAGATACCACAAGCTCTTATGGCAGCTTGTAGTTCCCAAACAAATGTTGAAGTACAGGGTCTTAGAGAATACACAGTTAGCAACAGAAATTTAGATAGCTTTACCTTTCTTGACCCCAACACAAGCTTCATGGTTGCTTTGGACGTAATGTCCAACTGCTTCATCGTGGCATTCCTCTTCAAACATGAGTTTGTTATTAACAACAAGGTCACCATGCAGGCTGTCAGGTCCTCTAGATGGAACTGATGACCATACATTGGAACAGCTGGCATTATCATCTGGGAGCCCCTCGATACTTTGCAGAGCAATAGCAGATTTGTAGTGGAGGAAATCTTTTTTAGTCCAAACTCGGTACTGAGATATCTTATGTTTAACTTCACGGCCAAAAGTCAAACTGAATCTTTCGCACATGGATGACACTCGTTCATGAAGCTTACTTGAATTCTTGTGCCCAAGACGTTTGCCAAGCTAATTGGATGTTATACGAGAACATAAGTTACTAATTCAAGAAATTCAAAAAACTAAGATGCCACAGTAGATGCGACAAACAATGCAAATCCATATTACATAACGATGTGTACCAAGCTACCCTATATATTCATCCCCCACACACTGTTGGGTTCATAGTGCAAGGATGTTTTGCCACATGGAGCGATGTTTACCACAATCAGATGGATATTGTATTGCCAAGAACATACCATAAAGAAAAAAGTCATGTGTCATTTAATTAAGTGTGAAAATTTCAATAAATAAATTTGCTAAAGGCCATGCAGTTAGAAACAAGAAAAAAGTTATCCCACTGTATATGAGCAAGGAACAAGCCACAAATAAGTCTGCTAATAAGACATTAAGACACTCATTTATATCCAATTATGCTAGAAACATTGGACTGCACTACTATTAATTTTTTTTAACAGTTGTGGATAGCAAACTAGCAATGGGTAGTCTGCAGGCTTCTATACATGTTGTGTTGCTGATAGTATTACTAACGATGAAAGTTCTCACTACAACACATAAAAAAATAGTTCTAAAAACAATTTTTTGTCGCACTAACGGTTTTAAAAATGAGGTTTATTAAAGTTGTCCCACTAACGTTGGAAGTTCTCACTATCAAATACTAACAATGCAGACCATATATGTATTGAGAAAGATATTTAAGTGGATAAACACTATCAATTCTGTTATAACACATAAAAAAATAGGTTTAAAACCAAAGTAGGCTGCAAAAAATAGTTTTCAGGAGTTGTTCTACTCCTATCCTGACATCAGAAATTATTGATGTCCACCAAGTTGCTAAATTAACTAAGCAACAAATCTCTCAGTATTTCCATCTGGTTGTAAGTACTATCCAAACTCAAGTATTCAACTATCAGAGAAACACAGGAGGAGAACATGTATGCGTTATAACTAAAAATGAAGCAGACTAGCACTGCAATGTGAGAAGAAATATAAAAGGCAGTATCAATTTTCTGAAGGAATGTAGCGCACCATGTTGCGACATTGGAAGGTTCAGAGAAGTACCTCAACAAGAGTTATACCTTTTGACCCTTGAGCTTTGATCATATCATATATACACATATCTAATGGAAGCTCCATGACTTGATCAGTTGCCTGGTGTTTCTGGCCAATTTTATAGTCTAGGGTTGTACTTCTCGGTTGAAACTCAACCGGATCAAATTTCTTCAACAGGCGTAAACAGGGAACAACCTGAAAAGAGTCTCGCTAGTTGGTTGACAAATATGCAATACAATTGATGCTCAACTTTGACTACTAATATATACTAATTAATATGGAATGAGAATGTATAAACGGTGTCGTTGGATTCGCCTTGCAAAATTCTTTCATCTCTTATATTACTATCCTAATTTTATGGACATATTATTAATACGAATCATGGTCAAACATGTATGTCGTTGACCAGCGAAATTTAAGGGCGCTTTATATTTTGGGACGAAGGGAGTAATAGATTACAACACGAGTGTAGCATGGCAGCTTAATATTCCGTGAAGTCTTACACCAAATACATTGTTTTTTTTTCTTATTATTAAGGCAATACATAGTCAAGCTATAATTATAAGTTCTTAGTTACCTATCCATGGTTTTGGTTGTTTTTTAAATATGCCCGACTTAGTTGTCTATGCATGACTGTATCTGCTGCCATGGTGGTCTCTAGTCTGGCCTTTCCTGTCTTAAAATTGGAGGGTAATGTCTTGGCTCTGGGGTCACAGCTACACCACCTGCTCTGCTTCTGTTTGATTGATAAAATCCGGACCTCGGACCTGGGGGCACGGGTATTGCACCATTGAGCTAAGACAAAATGCAAGTTTCTCGCAGGAACTGAACAAGCAGGGACGGAGCCAACAAGATGGTCACAAGCGTAGGTTTCAGTATCATTGGTTTGGTGCTTTTTCATGTCTAGAATATTCAACATTAGCATCACCTTATCATCAACTTCGGCATGGAATTCTTCGACAAGCTGTGCGTCTCTTAGCCTATGCAATACCTGAAGAAAAAGAAGTCCCAAAACAATCTATGAGGACGGAACCGGGAAGTAAAGAATATATGCAGTACAACATGATAAATGTACTTACATTTCTCCATGCTCTATGTCCATTTGTCATCTTGTAACCTAAATGAACTTTTATGTCTGACACAACAAGAGCCTATAGGGAAATAACTGCACTAGGTCAGCAAGCGTGCAATCAGAAACGAAATACAACAGGTTATCAAATGGAAAAAAGTAACAGTTGACCTTTCCACTGGCATTTTCAAGTTTGTCACATATGGCTTCCATTGCTGAAAGATAATCATGAACGGATATGTCATTCTTGAAATTTACACCAAAAGCTCCATCTTCTTGAGCATCTATATTGGTCTCTTCATTGGGTTCATTAGTCCCCAGCTTTGTAATCTCAATTCTTTGGTGTGAATTCATGTTCATGTCCTTGGCATATCGGGACAGATATAGTGAGTTGGTGTTAGTAACCTTCTTATTCCGTGAAGCCTCAGCCCCATTGTCTTTATCCTTTATGATAGTTTGTTGGCTAACTATCAACCGCTGTGATGCAAGTGTCTTTACAATAAAATGGAAGTTCTTTGGTTGGATCTCAAATTTCTTGGCTAAATCTTTCTGCGTTACACAAGAAGTCCTATGGCAAAAATTCAACAGGAAGATACAAATTATTGCAGGCGTTGCAACTGAAGCCATAATATCTTATTGCCTATTTGCAAACACATTATGGAAACAAATAACAAGTTACCAACAAAAGAACTAACGGCCAATAACTATCGTGTTGGAAAATGTTTATTATGCTAATTTACAGATATAATGTGTGCCGATGTTCAAAAGCATTTGTAGGGTCTTAACAAATCAATGTTTAACATGCAATACACCTAGACGTCGGCGGTTAAATTTCAGAAAATGAACTTTAAGCTACCTATAAACTTGGTAAGTGAGACAGTGAACCTCAAACTTTTAGCAGCCGACTTTAATCAAAACAAACCTACCACATGACTTACTTAAACTTAAGAAACAAACTTTAAATGTGTCAAAGTTAGCCGATGTGGGACTAAAACTTATTTGGCTGGCAAAGAGTGATAGTAAGTACACGAGAGAGAGAGAGAGCACCTGGCTTCCCCGATATGTTCTAGCGTCTTTCTCTGCGTGTCAGATAGCCTCGAAGAGGAGTGGCGGTGGTCGTATAGCCCCAGGAAGTTATCCCTGAGATCCGGGTTGGCGAGCAGTCCGGGGCACCGGAAATTCCGGTGTAATCCTCGGAATATCCGGCCCCCGGCCGGAAGTTCCGGCCCTTTAACCCGGAATTTCCGGCCCCTCTTTTTTCCAACGGCTAGTTTTTGGGGGAGGCTATAAATAGCCCCCTTCTTCCCCCAAGTGCTGGTCGCTCACTCTTTGCTCAGCTCTCTTTCTCTCTCCTCCATTTTTGCAAACTTGTGAGCTTGATTCCTCTCAAT
The DNA here is from genome assembly GCA_012064385.1 of Puccinellia tenuiflora. Classification (NCBI taxonomy): domain Eukaryota; kingdom Viridiplantae; phylum Streptophyta; class Magnoliopsida; order Poales; family Poaceae; genus Puccinellia; species Puccinellia tenuiflora. Next base: position 274,321 of record QRDG01001746.1, on the reverse strand, counting down.
CCCTCCAATGATTCTTGCCCAATCTTAGGGATTCAAGAGAGGAGATCTAGATCTACCATTCCACCAATCAAATTCTCCTCTAAGTGAGGGGAACCTAGTGGATCTAGATTTGGGGTTGCTTTGTGTTCATCCCCTTTGTTCTTCCTCTCTTATTCCCCCCAAAGTATTTGTTGCTTGGTTGGAATTTGAGAGTGAAGGAATTGACCACTTTGTGTGTTCTTGCCTCTTGCATTTGTTGCATCGGGTTGCTCTCTCCGCGGTGATACGTGAAGTTGAAGGTTGAGAAGCTTGTTACCCTTGGGTGCTTTGTGTTCCCAAGAGCTTGTTGCCTCTTGGGTGCATCGTGTACCCTAGACGGTTGGAGGTGCCGCGAAGTCTTCAGTTGTGAAGCTTCGGCACATTTTGGGAGCCCCCAATTAAGTTGTGGGTGTGTGCCCCAAGCAAGTTGTAAAAGGGCTCCGGAATCCGCCTCGAAGGATTCCGATAGTGGAAGGTGAACCAATCCCTTGGGTGAGGTTCATCGGAGAATAGGGTGAGGCCTTTGTGGCATCTTGAGTAGGCCTTTTGTGGCGAGCTCACACCCCTCCAACGAGACGTACTCCCTTAACAAGGAGGAACTCGGGAATACATCCTCGTCTCCGTGTGCCTCGGTTATTTCTATACCCGAGTTTTTACTTATGCAATTTACATTGTGATAGCCTTCATGCTTGAAGTTTATATCTAGCTATCACCTTGTTGCTTACCTTGTTTAGCATAGGTTGTTGGTGCACATAGGTGAGCCTAGAAATTAGGTTGTTGGCTTGTTAATTTAAACACATAGTTTTATTCCGCAATTATCAAGCCTTTAATTAGAAAAAGTTTTAATCGCCTATTCACCCCCCCCCTCTAGGCGACATTTGGGCATAGCTTGTTCTTTCACCCGGCAAAGCTCCGTGATGAGCTTGGGAAGTGGAGGAGGCCGTCGGGGCTCGGCGCTGGAGGAAGCGTGAGGCGGCGCTGGAGACGCGGGAACTCGGCGAAGAGGCTCGCCTGCTGCGGAGCACGGCACGGTAGCGAGGACGAGCGGTCATCGGAGGAGCTCGTGCCCACCGGGGACGGGTGGTGAAGGGAGGGCGGAGCAACGAGGTCACCGGCGCAAAGCTCAGGGTGAGCACGGTCGACCAAGGTGGAGGGAGGAGCTATGCCGGCGGGATGGAGATCCATGGCATGGGCATGGGGATCATGACTGATTGAAAAAAGAGGAAAGGAAGAGAGAGATAGGCCGCGTGCATGTGTGGGATTAGAGCAACTCCAGCCGTGCCCCCACGAAGCACCCAGGCCACTTTTCGACGCCGGCGGTCCATTATCTCCGTAGTCGCGCCCCCAGGACCCCCAAGGACTCGTTTTTCACCGGATTTGGCCCAAATTTTATCCGGCGTCCCAGACCGAACCCAGCGCGCCGGGTTCGGCCTGGGGGCGCCGGCGAAAGGGGAAATGGCGCGAGATGGCGCGAAACCGAGTGAAACCGCGCGAAGCTTCCCATGGGCCCGCGTTGTCAGCGGCACAACGCTTCGTCGTCCTCATGCCTCGTCTTCCGCGTTGCATTACTACGCCTGCCACTGGTCAGCCTACCGCCGTCGCGTCAAACCGGCCACGCGGCGAAGTTACGGCGCGCCCGCAGTTACTGCCCCGCCCTCTCCCGCCGGTATTTATTTACTGCCCCGCCCCCCCACAGCGAGCACGCCCATCTCGCCGAGCACGAACACAGAGCACGAACGCACCCTCGCCGAGCACGAACGCTGACACCCAAACCCCCCTCGCACACACCATCGGCGACGCGCGGCGATGGACCCAACAAGCGGCGCGGCGGCGAACGGCTTCGGCCGGACCTGGCTCCTTGACCGGGAGGCGCGCCTGCTGCACGAGGCGGGCTATCCATGCCCGCCCGACATGAAGCTCCCCGGGAACTGGCGGCTCAGCCAGATGGGGCTCCCGGTCCCCCCCACCCCCATCGGCGACGAGCGGCTGGCGGAGATCTACCGCCGCGCGCGAGCGGCTGACGGAGGAGGAGCACGCGGATCCCTTCTGGGATCCGGAGAACAACGGGCGCTGGAACCAATTCCTCGCCGACCGCCGCCAGCGCCAGCTGAACGACTACCCCGACCCGGTGGCGCACGCGCCCAAGCGCAACAACAGTGACGGCCGGAAGCGGTGGTGGGGGATGCCCGACCGCTCGTTGGCGTACGTCCTCGAGTACATCGAGGGCGGCAACGAGCCGCGCCTTCCTCTCCTCTCGTCGTCCAAGGATGTCCTTCTCGTCGTCCTCCTCTTCCGACGCCGCCTGATCGTCCGACGCCGCCCGCACCTCGATGCCGCCGTTCGCCCGTGTCAAGGAGGAGCCTGGCACCGGCACCGGCTCCTGCGGCATCGTCATCAGGGAGCCGAAGAAGGAGCCCGACACCGACGGGAGCTCCGTCGGCCGCGTCCTCAAGAAGGCCTCCAAGAAAAAGGCCGTCGTGAAGGAGGAGCCGTACGAGGAGGAGGAAGCCATGTGGGCCGCCATGAAGGCCAGCCTCAACGACGTGCCTCCGGCGCCGGTCGACTTCACGCTGGAGTGGTCGGCCCGCGAGCACGAGCGGGAGGAGGAGGAGCGCCGGCGACGCGCTGATGACGAGGAGAAGGAGGCCCTCGAGCGCTACAAGAGCCGCCGCCGTCGTCGCGCCGGGCCGGACTACGTCGTGCTGGACGACAGCGACGACGACGGCACCCGGCTGCTGACGCCGAAGAAGGAGCCCGGCGGCGACGGCGCTGGGTGCAGTGCCTCTGCTCCTCCTCCTCCGACCGCCGGCGACGACGACGACTCCGATGGCGGGGACTACACGCGGTTCTACCGCCACTTCGGCATGTAGACGTCGCCGTGTTTTAGTTTTTTTTAAAGTTACTATCTTTGTATGATATCCTTCGACGAAAAAATGTCAAGTTTAACAAATTTCATCTAAATTCATCTGTTTTTGCCGTTCGGCCTGGGGCCGCGGCTGGGAATCGGCCCGCCCCCAGGCCGGATTTTTCCGCCGGCGCCCCCCAGTAGGCCCAAAAAACGCCGGCAAATCGGCCTGGGAGGCCAACGGCTGGAGTTGCTCTAAGAGGATAAGGAAGAGAGAGAGGGGCCTGTCTGGTGGTCAGTTTTTAAATGTTTTAGTAGTAGTGTGCCTTATTCAGCGCACGCTACAAGTAAAATCATATCCGGGGGCAAATTTTTAAAAAGTGCTAGTAGCATGCGGTTTTACGGGGTGCGCCTCCAAACCGCACGCTACTAGTACTTTCTGGACATGGGGTGGTCTCGACCGAAGTTACTAGTAGCGTGCGGAGTTTTTGCGCATGCTACTACTAGTCCGTACTAGTAGCGTGCGGGTCTGTGCGCACGCTAGCGCGTAGTAGTAGCGTGCGCCATTATATGCACGCTACTGGTAGTCTGCTTTTTATAAGCATTTCTCTACTAGTATGCTCTTCAGCAGCGGGAGGATTCACGGCGCTGATGCCTCTTGTGGAGTCGTGGGTGCTATCGCTGTGATGCTTTGTTTCGTGTAAGGATGTGTACGCTCAGTCTGCTGTCCTGTTTGCCCGCTGGACGGATGTGCTTGTGTGTGTTGGTAGGAGTCGGTGGCTTTCTTGTGTTCTTTGTATGAGCTGTGTACGGTCTCCGTTCAGGCGGCCGGTGTCTGGTTATAGTGTTGCCTGGATGGTGTTATGTTGTGTAGACTTTTTGGCTGCTTGTGGTGGTGTCTTCGTGGTTAGCAGCACCGATGTCTGATGGGGCTAGGGGCGATGATGCGTCGGTGCTCCCCGTAGGGTGTGTCTGCTTGTAGGCTTCTGCTGGGGCAGCAGCTGCCTTGTTTGGGACGAGTAGCCTCTGGTTTGGTCTGGTGTGGTGTGTGGCCTCTATGGTCGTCCCATAGGCGTGAGCGGTTGGGGATACACGGCAACGCGTAGGCTCTGGCCCTAGACCGGAGGGAAGATGGCACAGGGTATGCGGAAGCAGGTTATCGATGCACTGGTTGATAGGTAGGCGCTCCAGCTCCGACCTGTCGGCAACTAGGGATTGCCAAAAAAGTTTTTTTAATGAACAATTTTCATTAAAAATAATATCTAAAATGAAAGCATAAAAGAAGAAAGAAAAAAACAAACAAAAAAATAAAAACGAAAAAGAAATATGAATCATTTTTAAAACTAACATAAACAATGATTAAACATGATTCATCAATAACTCAAAATCTTTCATGAATGATGCTTTGGAGACATGAAACTGTATAAAGTTTATTAGAGGTGATTTAAATATCCAATGTAGAAGTATCTATCCTTCTATTTGATAATCAAGCAACTTTTCACAACGTAGAAAGGATCTAGTCAAAGTAATAAAAGCATGAACATCATGCATCAACTGTTGCAAAGTTTTACCCAACTGAAATGGACGGTGAAGGAAATCTATTGTTGAACGATTTAAAAAAAGTGAAACAAATGAAAGGAAATTATTTTTGAATGATTTTTAAAAAGTGAACAGAAAAAACTCTATGAACAAAATTTATTTTTGAACAGTTTTTGAAATATGAACAACTTTTTTCAAAAAATGAAAATTTAAACTAAAAATAAAATAACATCTAAAAAGAAAACATAAAATAATAACGAAAAAATAAACAGCAAAAAAAGGCGAATAAAAGAAACAAAAAAACGAAAAAAGAAGAAGGAAGAATGAAACAACAAAAAACAAACGAAAAAAAGAGCTGGTGCACCTATGGGCGGGCTTGTCTACCTTACCCGCGCGACAGGATCGAAACTGTCGAGCGAATTCCGATAAGCCCATGTGCGCGTTCCGACAGCGACTGGAAGAAGAAGAGGGGCTCACTCTCGCCGCCGCCTTCCCTTCCTCTCCTCCGGCTGGGCCACCGCCTTCCTCTTCTGGGGCCGCCGCCTTCCTCTCCTCTCCTTCCACTGCCGTGTTCCTCTCCTCCGGCTGCGACGCCGCGCCTCGCTGCTGGCGTCCCCGCCTCCGGCGAGGAAGCTGCCTAATCCGAGCGGCGGTCACCTCGATATGGCCCCTACCCGCACCTGTTAACCCTGCTCCCTCGCCTCCACTGGCGACGTCGCTGCTCGCTGCCGCTCGCGGCGCCGTCCCCGTCTCCGGCGAGGTCCTGTCCGAGGCCTTGCCGGCGTCGCCGTGCCTCGCGGCCGTCTGCGCCCTCGGGCTTCGCTCTCCTCCGGCTGCGCCGCCGTCTTCCTTTCAGCAAATCCCACGAAGGAGGAAGAAGACCACTTGGGGGTGGGCCCCACCCACGAGCAGCGCTGCCCAATCGCGCGCTCGTAAACGAGCTAATCCGCCTATGGGCCGGCCCATAAGTGTGCATTGAGCAGATGCATTGCGCTCCGACCTGTCGTCAACTAGGGATTGCCTTTTCTCAAAAAAAAAAAACAAAACAAAACAAAAAACTAGGGATTGCCTTCCCCTCAAAAAAGAAAAAAACAACAACTAGGGTTTGCGGAAACAATGGTGTCGAGTTTTCAAAACAAAATAAACACCGCCGCCAGTCGCCAGATCGGCCGCGCTTTGGTCCTCGTTCCCGGTGCCGGTGACTACTGCAGATCCTCCGCGTCGGTTCTCTCCCCCGCTGAAGGTAAGGAAAGATCCTGTTTTGCCCTGTCTTGCGTTGCTGTACTTTCTCGATCGATTTGCACTGGGGTGGGGTGGCATGGATGCGCTCGTCTCGGCGGCGTTGGAGGAGGTGTGTGCCCGCCTCTCTGTCGGCCTCCCAGTGCAGACCTCTGGCCTGCACTCTCCGGCACGTTCCAGGTGGCCGGCCTCCCCCCTGACCTACCCGTCAAGCGCGTTCTCTTGCCCGTCTCATGGCGCTCCCTGTCATCAACCTCGTGGAGGGTAAGCCGCCACGGCTCGTCCAATTGCCGGACAAGGACGTGGAGGTGGCGGAGCGGCGTGGTGCTCTACTGCTCGCCAACCCGGATCTCAGGGATAACTTCCTGGGGCTATACGACCAACCGCCACTCCTCTCGAGGCTATCTGACACGCAGAGAAAGACGCTATAAACCATATCGGGGAAGCCAGGTGCTCTCTCTCTCTCTCTCTCTCTCTCTCTCTCTCTCTCTCTCTCTCTCTCTCTCTCTCTCTCTCGTGTACTCTCTACTTACTATCACTCTTTGCCAGCCAAATAGTTTTAGTCCCACATCGGCTAACTTTGACACATTTAAAGTTTGTTTCTTAAGTTTAAGTAAGTCATGTGGTAGGTTTGTTTTGATTAAAGTCGGCTGCTAAAAGTTTGAGGTTCACTGTCTCACTTACCAAGTTTATAGGTAGCTTAAAGTTCATTTTCTGAAATTTAACCGCCGACGTCTAGGTGTATTGCATGTTAAACATTGATTTGTTAAGACCCTACAAATGCTTTTGAACATCGGCACACATTATAGCATAATAAACATTTTCCAACACGATAGTTATTGGCCTTAGTTCGTTTTGTGGTAACTGTTATTTGTTTCATAATGTGTTTGCAAATAGCAATAAGATATTATGGCTTCAGTTGCAACGCCTGCAATAATTGTATCTTCCTGTTGAATTTTTGCCATAGGACTTCTTGTGTAACGCAGAAAGATTTAGCCAAGAAATTTGAGATCCAACAAAGAACTTCCATTTTATTGTAAAGACACTTGCATCACAGCGGTTGATAGTTAGCCAACAAACTATCATAAAGGATAAAGACAATGGGGCTGAGGCTTCACGGAATAAGAAGGTTACTAACACAACTCACTATATCTGTCCCGATATGCCAAGGACATGAACATGAATTCACACACACAAGAATTGAGATTACAAAGCTGGGGACTAATGAACCCAATGAAGAGACCAATATAGATGCTCAAGAAGATGGAGCTTTGGTGTAAATTTCAAGAATGACATATCCGTTCATGATTATCTTTCAGCAATGGAAGCCATATGTGACAAACTTGAAAATGCCAGTGGAAAGGTCAACTGTTACTTTTTTCCATTTGATAACCTGTTGTATTTCGTTTCTGATTGCACGCTTGCTGACCTGGTGCAGTTATTTCCCTATAGGCTCTTGTTGTGTCAGACATAAAGTTCATTAGGTTACAAGATGACAAATGGACATAGAGCATGGAGAAATGTAAGTACATTTATCATGTGTACGCATATATTCTTTACTTTCGGTTCCGTCCTCATAGATTGTTTTGGGACTTCTTTTTCTTCAGGTATTGCATAGGCTAAGAGACGCACAGCTTGTCGAAGAATTCCATGCCGAAGTTGATGATAAGGTGATGCTAATGTTTCCTCATGTTTAAATTTATGTTAAGTTATTACTTGTGTCATCATATAATATATTTTGAGACCATTTTGTGGTTCTTGGTGCTTCCCGTCAAGAGCTGGAATTTGAAGATTTGAATTTCTAGTTAACAAACCATCTGTCAGTTGGAAGTCTTTTCTTCCTGCGATCTCCAGTAACGGTAGAGTGCTAGGACCATATTAGTTACGGTTACCAGCTTCACAGGGACGGAGCCAGGGAATTTATTCAAGGGGGCCAAGTGATCATAATCACAACTTCAGAAAAGATATGTGTCATAAAGACCATCATTTCACATCAAAATATGCCAAACTAGCATGATATTGGTCTAGGGTACTGGTTACATTAGATTAGATAGACAAAATACGAGGATCAGGTCATAGAATAACTAAAATAAGTGGAGTTTAGTTGAAACCTACTTGACGTTTTTTCCTTGCATCAAATCATCTGTAAGTTTGTCAGTTGTGAACTCCAAAGCAATCTCCCTCTCAATGTAGTTTAGCAGACAATCCCTTAGAAACTCATCCTCCATTTTATTCTGAAGCTTTGATTTCACAATTTTCATGGCGGAAAAAGCCCGCTCAATTGGTGAAGTTGAGAGTGGCAAAGTTAGAACAAGTCCAATTAACCTGTCAATCAAGCTCATAATGCCGCAGTCACTTCAAGTTGTCCCTTTCCTGTTACCAAAAATCAGAAGAATAGAACTTTGTAGCTAGAAGACAAGTATTTCCAATGTTGAATGATCTGAATGAGTTCCTGGGATCTAGAGGTACACAAAATAAGGAGCTGTGGTTGATTGTTCGCTGAACCTACTATTTTACTCCTGTAGTTGTTGAACTGCAACCGTGAAGACATCATATTTATAATGATGTTTAGCTGAAGTCTCATCTGCTTTTGCAAGATCGAATAAAATCAACATAGAAGCTGTCCATATCAGGGACTGAAATACCATGCTTTGTGCAAAACAGCACCACATCATTTAAGAGATTAGTCCAGCCATTATCCCTCAACTTTGCATCAATTCTTTTGTAGTAGCAACGTCATGCATAGCATTCACAATATTTTGAGACTTCTGTTGTAACTTTTTGCAAAGCAAATCTGTTGTTCCCATGAGCTCTTTCATGACGTGCAGAATAAACACAAAATCAAATGACATCATTAGTCCAACAGAACCTGCAGCCTTTCCTCGTGCCAAAGGAGAAGTGCCTTTATTTGAAGCAACTTCTTTGAGAACTAAAAATGCAGCTTTGTACAATCTTAGAAGACTGCAAACAGAGGCGAAATGAGAGCTCCATTTAGTTTCAGCTGGAGTCCTTTCCTCGTGCCAAAGGAGAAGTGCCTTTATTTGAAGCAACTTCTTTGAGAACTAAAAATGCAACTTTGTACAATCTGAGAAGACCGCGAACAGAGGTGAAATGAGAGCTCCATCTAGTTTCAGCTGGTCGTTGTAAAGCTCCAATTTGGTTAGCTCCGCTTCCTGTTTCAAGCTCGTTTAGCTCGATCAAATTCTGAATTTCAGCAACTTGATTGGCGCACTCTTTTCCACTATGCACTCTTTTCCATTTTTGATATCCTTTCACTGTAAATGCATTAGATCCACCCTTTCCTTTTGGTTTCTTTGAAAAAAGAAAGCATAGAAAGAAAATGCAGCATCTTATATAGTTGAATATTCTAGCCATGAAAAAGCACCAAACCAATGATACTGAAACCTACGCTTGTGACCATCTTGTTGGCTCCGTCCCTGCTTGTTCAGTTCCTGCGAGAAACTTGCATTTTGTCTTAGCTCAATGGTGCAATACCCGTGCCCCCAGGTCCGAGGTCCGGATTTTATCAATCAAACAGAAGCAGAGCAGGTGGTGTAGCTGTGACCCCAGAGCCAAGACATTACCCTCCAATTTTAAGACAGGAAAGGCCAGACTAGAGACCACCATGGCAGCAGATACAGTCATGCATAGACAACTAAGTCGGGCATATTTAAAAAACAACCAAAACCATGGATAGGTAACTAAGAACTTATAATTATAGCTTGACTATGTATTGCCTTAATAATAAGAAAAAAAACAATGTATTTGGTGTAAGACTTCACAGAATATTAAGCTGCCATGCTACACTCGTGCTGTAATCTATTACTCCCTTCGTCCCAAAATATAAAGCGCCCTTAAATTTTGCTGGTCAACGACATACATGTTTGACCATGATTCGTATTAATAATATGTCCATAAAATTAGGATAGTAATATAAGAGATGAAAGAATTTTGCAAGGCGAATCCAACGACACCGTTTATACATTCTCATTCCATATTAATTAGTATATATTAGTAGTCAAAGTTGAGCATCAATTGTATTGCGTATTTGTCAACCAACTAGCGAGACTCTTTTCAGGTTGTTCCCTGTTTACGCCTGTTGAAGAAATTTGATCCGGTTGAGTTTCAACCAAGAAGTACAACCCTAGACTACAAAATTGGCCAGAAACACCAGGCAACTGATCAAGTCATGGAGCTTCCATTAGATATGTGTATATATGATATGATCAAAGCTCAAGGGTCAAAAGGTATAACTCTTGTTGAGGTACTTCTCTGAACCTTCCAATGTCGCAACATGGTGCGCTACATTCCTTCAGAAAATTGATACTGCCTTTTATATTTCTTCTCACATTGCAGTGCTAGTCTGCTTCATTTTTAGTTATAACGCATACATGTTCTCCTCCTGTGTTTCTCTGATAGTTGAATACTTGAGTTTGGATAGTACTTACAACCAGATGGAAATACTGAGAGATTTGTTGCTTAGTTAATTTAGCAACTTGGTGGACATCAATAATTTCTGATGTCAGGATAGGAGTAGAACAGCTCCTGAAAACTATTTTTTGCAGCCTACTTTGGTTTTAAACCTATTTTTTTGATGTGTTATAACAGAATTGATAGTGTTTATCCACTTAAATATCTTTCTCAATACATATATGGTCTGCATTGTTAGTATTTGATAGTGAGAACTTCCAACGTTAGTGGGACAACTTTAATAAACCTCATTTTTAAACCGTTAGTGCGACAAAAAATTGTTTTTAGAACTATTTTTTTATGTGTTGTAGTGAGAACTTTCATCGTTAGTAATACTATCAGCAACACAACATGTATAGAAGCCTGCAGACTACCCATTGCTAGTTTGCTATCCACAACTGTTAAAAAAAATTAATAGTAGTGCAGTCCAATGTTTCTAGCATAATTGGATATAAATGAGTGTCTTAATGTCTTATTAGCAGACTTATTTGTGGCTTGTTCCTTGCTCATATACAGTGGGATAACTTTTTTCTTGTTTCTAACTGCATGGCCTTTAGCAAATTTATTTATTGAAATTTTCACACTTAAATGACACATGATTTTTTTCTTTATGGTATGTTCTTGGCAATACAATATCCATCTGATTGTGGTAAACATAGCTCCATGTGGCAAAACATCCTTGCACTATGAACCCAACAGTGTGTGGGGGATGAATATATAGGGTAGCTTGGTACACATCGTTATGTAATATGGATTTGCATTGTTTGTCGCATCTACTGTGGCATCTTAGTTTTTTGAATTTCTTGAATTAGTAACTTATGTTCTCGTATAACATCCAATTAGCTTGGCAAACGTCTTGGGCACAAGAATTCAAGTAAGCTTCATGAACGAGTGTCATCCATGTGCGAAAGATTCAGTTTGACTTTTGGCCGTGAAGTTAAACATAAGATATCTCAGTACCGAGTTTGGACTAAAAAAGATTTCCTCCACTACAAATCTGCTATTGCTCTGCAAAGTATCGAGGGGCTCCCAGATGATAATGCCAGCTGTTCCAATGTATGGTCATCAGTTCCATCTAGAGGACCTGACAGCCTGCATGGTGACCTTGTTGTTAATAACAAACTCATGTTTGAAGAGGAATGCCACGATGAAGCAGTTGGACATTACGTCCAAAGCAACCATGAAGCTTGTGTTGGGGTCAAGAAAGGTAAAGCTATCTAAATTTCTGTTGCTAACTGTGTATTCTCTAAGACCCTGTACTTCAACATTTGTTTGGGAACTACAAGCTGCCATAAGAGCTTGTGGTATCTGACTATTTGTGCCGTGCTACTGTCTAGAACTCGAATTATCTTTGGATTTGAACTTTGAGTTTTGATAGCTCATAGATCCAACAAAATCACGTGCATGAGTTCCCAAATTTATTGCACATATGGAACAGTATGTGCTGAAAACATGCAAATATGAAGATCAAAATCAATTTTATTTGTGAGATTGAAAAAGACATATACCTTGTGAACATTGCAATCTCTGATTCACTTAATACAATGAGGTTTGCAGGGATTTTGAACACGGCTTCCCCTATATTTTTCAGATAGTTTAAACTTTTTAGTCATCATTTTCACACATTTGCAACATTTAAGCAATAGCCACCTAATATGTCCCCACTCAGCATTCAGCTCAATGATGATCAGGATTTTACTGGCATGCTCTTTTCGGCCAAACTCATTTTTAACAAACCTTCATGGAAGCTTTTGCTACTGCAACTGGTCTACCTGGAAGCTTAGGAACGCTATTTTTTGTTGACAATGTATTACCTAGTTTGGGCCCTTGGTCCTTCTCTTTCAAAAGGGAATTTTCCTTCTTTCTTACAAAATGAAGGATCATTGTAGAGTCCCCCCTCATTAGTTTGTTAGACAGTCTGTAACCTTTTGCTCCGGTGTATGCCCCCCTGTACACCCCCCTTCTCTTGTGATTATTTTCTCTCTTACTAAAATTTACTATGGGGGCTCACCTTTTTCAGCCAAAAGAAGTATCTTGTCAATCTTGATTTTGCGAACAATTTTCTGTTTTGACTTATCTGTGGCCCTTTTTGTCTGTAGTCTCTGCATTATTTTTTTGTAAGGCGTGGTTTGACTTAGAATGGTCTTCTTTAATCTTGACCATTAATCTCTTCTACAAATATTAATAGTAACGTAAAACCATATGGTTATATTAAAGAATTTTCTGATTCGAATCAGTTGGTACCACTTTTGTGCCAGTCAATCAATATTTTTTCGTTCTGAATAAATGTTTGTACACAAATTTTGAATCTCAAAATACATGAGGGCCTTACTAATAAAATGATTAAATTGCGCAAAACCACATGTTCTGGTCATATAGATAGGTTGCAGAGAGAAAATACTGGTCACTATTTTGAGTTTTTTTTTCGTTTAAGGCAGTTGATCCTGCCACCCGATTAGATAGAAGAGAAAAAGTATTTACAAAAAAGGCTTGCATAAGCCAAAGTTGTTGAGGAAAAACCGAAAAAAGGAAGAGGGAGCAGAAAAGCCCCTCGCCTATGCTAAGCCGCAATGTCTCCTGGATCCTGGGTGTGTGCATACGCCCCTGGGCAACCTCCTCCGAAACGAGGTCACTTCAATGTAGATAATCACATGTTTTCTCTTCTCTTTTAGATACACTTGCTTTGGGTCGCAACAAGAGGCATATTCAAAAAAAAAAAGAGGCATCGGTGCCCCCCTTCAACTTCTGATGATCAACAGCAAAGAGGATTCTACACATGTTGGAGGTTGCCTGCTAAGTATCCGTCATCCATTTTTTTCATATGAACCATCTGTTAAAATACAACTGTCGTATATAATATCCTCTTATTCTTTACAATGTTTCATGTTATCATTTATTTATTCCTCTTCATTGTTTTTATTTGTAATGAATGAAGCACTTGATCTTATTCTGTCACCCCACACTGACGGACGTCCTGGCTGTGAAAAGCATACTACAGCTCTTTGGATGCGCCTCCGGCCTGCTCGTGAACTATCAGAAGAGCTCAGCTACCCTACTATGCCTGTGACCTGGACGATGCCGCCCCGAGCGTTGACCTGCTTGGCTGCCCAGTGGTGGAACTTCCCCTCACATATCTGGGCATCCCACTTACCATCAGGCGACCCACGGCGGCCCAGCTGCAACCTGTAGTCGACAGAACCGCAGCAATGCTCCCAGCATGGAAGGCACACCTGATGAACAAAGCTGGCCGCCTTGCTTTCGTCAAAGCGGTGCTCAGCGCGATCCCCGTCCATCAATTGCTCGTCCTCGGGCCGCCGAGGAAAATTCTCGAACTCCTGGAAAAGATCCAAAGAGGTTTCTTATGGGCAGGCCAAGCCAAAGCCAACGGCAGCAACTGCCTAGTTGCTTGGCGCTGCGTCTGCCGGCCAATCTCACATGGGGGCCTTGGAATTCATGTCCTGGAGCGCACCGGGCTTGCCCTGCGCATGAGATGGCTCTGGTTCAGCTGCACACGAGAAGGTCATGGAGTGTCCTCGACCTGCAATTCTCACCGGACGAGCGTGCCCTCTTCTTCGCCTCCACCACGATGGCGATCGGCGATGGACAGAGCACACGCTTCTGGGAGGACCGCTGGATCGACAGGAAGTCCGTCGGTGAGATTGCGCATCTGCTGTATGACTGCATCTCCAAACGCTGACGCAAGCTTCGAACCTTCGCGGATGGGTTACAGGCGCACCACTGGGCTGGAGACAGCCACAGCACCTCGGCATACCTGAGTTGGGATCGAGCACATCGCGCTAACTGCCGAACCCGATCGCATGATCTGGAAGTGGACCACGAGCGGCACACATTCCGCCCAATCTGCCTACCTTGCCACCTTCCAGGGCTCCGTCACATGTGGCTCCTGGAAGCTGATTTGGAAATGCTGGGCGCCGCCGCGGGTCAAGGTCTTCCACTGGCTCGCCCAACTCGATCGTTGTTGGACCGCCGACCGGCTGGCTCGACGTGGACTCCAGCACCCGCCACGCTGCCCCATTGTGACCAGAGCGACCAAGAACCGGAGACGATGCATCATCGATTGCTGGCCTGCCCGTTCTCCAAGCAAGTCTGGTATGAGATATTGTCCTGGCTTCGGCCTTCATGCCGGCCACCTGACAATGAGGCAATGCTGAACACTTGGTGGCAAGCCGCGAGACAGGGAACACCCAAGCCAATGCACAAAAGGGCTGCAATCTGCAACCCTCATCGTCCCCTGGATGCTCTGGAAGCACCAGCAACGACTGCGTCTTCAACCGAGCCCAACCATCCGTGCAGGTACTGATGGCGAAGATCAGAGACGAGGCAGCCCTGTGGGCAAGGGCAGGCGCGTTAGGGCTTAAAGCAATCATCCTGCAGACCTGGGATGTTAATTGATTCATTATAGTATCTTACAATCTTCCTCGTAGGAGGCCTGTATCTTTACACTCTACCTTTTCAATGAAATAAAACGCAAATGTCATTTGCGTTTTCTCGAAAAATGAAGCACTTGATAGTTTTATCTTAGTCAGACTCGCAAGGAGCATCACCGTTGTTGTCATTCACAAATGCATGCACATGTTGACCGGGCACCCTTGCATGCCTGATTGCCTTCCATTGTTCTGTAACACCCTTGTCTCTTTTGCAGAAACAGAGGTTTGTACTAAAGGTGGAATTACATAAATGTTTAGAGAGGCTCGGAAAGGAAAATGGAGAAAGGATGGATAGGAAGACATTGTATCGCACTTTGAAGAAGCTTCAGCAAGAAGGCAGCTGTAAATGTATCAAAGTTAGTGTCCCTCTGGTTACGAACTACGCTAGCAGTTGTCTCATTGATGTAATACTGCATTATTCTGTTGGCGACTTGTCAAAGGAACTGGTGCATCAAATTAGGATCAGACGACGGAAATTTGATACTGAAACTTGTTCTGGTGCAGCAGCTAAAGTGAAGCAAAATCAACATAAGACAGTTATTCCCCGTCTGATGATTCCACACAGAGTTAAACATAAAAAATCATCAATAATAGAAGCTATGTATGCCAATGGATTCATAGGTGCGAAAATGATTCGGGCAAAGTTGTTCCATACATTTCTGTGGAATTATGTTAGTGGTTGCCAAATTGCTGCATTCCATCTGGTTATTCCAAAGGAGAGCATCATGACAAGGACCTTAATCAATCATGTCTTTTATTTTTGATGGCAGCAGCTATTAATGAAATGCCTGTTGAACTCTTCCTACAAGTTGTGGGATCAGCGAAGAAGATCGATAACATGATAACTAAAGTGCTTTCAGAAATTCCTACCAAGGAGTACAACCAGCTCATGGATACTCATGCCAAGGGACGACTCTCACGCTTAATTAACATTTTAGATAAGCTCAAGGTAATGTTATTTGTCTTTAGTGTTTGCAGTTAACATTGCAAGAATCTAGAAACTTAGGTTTTTTTTTTCAAACTAAGGTAAGAAGAATACAAAGATGAAGTTATTTTAGGTTCATATGTTGCATATTCTTATTTTGTAAAGTCAAGTTCATGATTGTTGCAATTCGGATTGCATGATATCTTAATTCACTAGGATGGAGCATATTTGTATTGACTCAGTTCTGCACTTGTGTGTCTATGTTTGCTAGTTGGTCCAATTTGCAAAAGAACCTGTAGATGAGTGGGGTGTAGCATCAGATGTTGTGCCTACACATGCAATGGAGCTCAGGCCTTACATTGAGGAACCTACACGAAGAATTCTTCCACCATCCTACGTTAATGTGAATCATCATCCAAAAATTCGGCATGATTTTGTGCTTTCAAAGCAGGAGTTTGTTGGTTCTTACTGGGAAACATTAGAGTACTGCTATTTAACAGCTGGCTTTGCTGAACCATTGAGTGCCTTCCCTGGCTGCTCTGTACCTAAGGTTTGTCATCATTGCTATTCATCATTGCAATATTATCTCATAGTAGTAACATTGTACTTTTGGTTTACCTGTTAGCATTTCAAATGAACATATGCTATTTTACCCTCACAAAAGATGTTCCTGCTCATTTGAATGTGCAATGCCGTCCTGTTTGTTAGTTTTGTTGCTTTCCAATTTTACCCTCTATACGAACTCACATCATATTTCGCCGCCGCTATTGCTGTTAACTGCTTCATGAGTATGCAATTGGGTGCTTCATTGCTGCTGCCTAACTGTAGTCAGTATCAGAGTTCTTGAACCTGCTTTCCGGGTTCTTGATATCTTCATTACTGATTTGGGCATTCTAATTCCGTGCTTCTACATTCCTCTTGACCATATACATTGTCACCTGCAAGCACATTTTGCTCCAGTGTCTACTCTGGAAACCCATCATTATCTACTTCAAACAATATTGTCTGGCGTCTGGTGTCTGCCGTTCTTCTAGCTTATGGAGTTCTTTATCATACCCTGTTTCTTGCAGGTTTCTCATCCTCGTTCATGGAGTTCTCGTAGAGTGATGACAATTGAACAACGGCTGGAGTTACAAAAGCGTATTATGAACATCAGTGAGGAGGAAGACTTCCTTATAAAGATTGTCTTGTAATTGCAAGAGAGTTGAATCTCTCTGTACAGCAGGTATGCTTTTGAATTTCCCTCAATCTTCATCTAGTGATCTGCATGACCAGTATGATAAGTTTTTTTTTTTAAAAATGAACCCAACCAGTGGTATATTCATAGATAGAAGCCCACCTTGTGAGAATTCCATAAATTCTACTCCCGACGGGAGTTGAACTCTGGTCGTTAGGTTGTGCCAGTGCGACCCTAACCACTAAGCTATTGCCCCGTTCTCAGTCTGATAAGTATTTGACCTTGCTCTGCACTTTTTATTATTTAACTTCTGTGTTAGTCCCTTTTTACTTTGTATTTCGGGCAGTCCATATTGAGGAAACTGGGTAATCATGTACGTGGAAGGCATGTTTTGACTAATATAATTACCCCGTCCATTTTCAATGACACTGTGTTCTGGGTTAGTCAGTGAAACTTTGTAAAGTTTGACTAAATATATAGGAAAAACTATATGTAAAATTTGACCAACCATCCTCTCCATCACTAGCCTGATTGTTTAATTATGCTTGTTAAAATATTGTTATGTCTGATTTGTTTCATTTATAGGTCATGCTCAGTATTTTTGACTAGCGAACTAGCCTGATTGTTTAATTATGCTTGTTAAATATTGTTATGTCTGATTTGTTTCGTTTATAGGTCATGCTCAGTATCTTTGACTAGCGACTTTTTTTCTATTAATGTAGGTGCTGTGTGTTTCGTCCTCTCAGAATAGACAGCCCAGGTTTCCCACGACTCAAAACCAGCAAGGAGCTAGTTCTGGATCGATCTGTCAGAAAAGGAAAAGATCTTCTAATGAGGTTACCCAAAGGTTTATTAAACAAAAATTACAAGCCAGTGGTTCTGTTGGAAAGCTACCAGCCCAGTCTACCCAGGATGAGGATGTACCAGGAGCATTTCTGCATCATCCACATCCACTGGTAAAAAATTCCAGTGGACGTATGAGTCTAACAGGTATTGCTTCATTTTGTATCCACGGTAGACCTTGCCATTGGAGCTAAACAATGTTTTCCATGATGCTGAGCCTGATTGGTTATTATTATCTGCAGAAAACTGCTGATGGCATACACTAGATTTTGTGCAGCACGTGGACCCAAATGTTATTGGTAATCTATCTCTGATCTTCCAGCTGCACCGCATACATGTTGTAAAAGGATGGCATACTTAAAAAAAAACATAAATGTAAAAAACGCTGTAACGGAAATATGTAGCCTTCTCAGAGAGGGAAGGAGATCGAAAGTGAGCGAATGCCATTCCCATATTTCCAATTCTAGCCATGGGAACTGTGAAGTTTCAGATTCTGAGATATCAAATTGGGATTATTTTGAAGATCCGGAAATAAAAAATGCACTTGATGAAGTCCTTAAATTCATTCGAGTAGAAAAGTTAAACCAGACCAGGGAAGTTAGGCATAATAATGCAAAGAGCAATAATGATAATAATGTCAATAAGGAAATTCCAAGTGGGCACAAAGAGCTGGTAAGTAATTGTCTATTTAATCTTGACTGCCAATCTATGTCTTATTTAATACCAGTCTTTCACCTTAAATTAATCAGGTTATGCAAGGTGCAACAAGTACAACCACTGCAGTTCCAGAAACTGGATCACGTGAACGTGCAGAGTTGTCTAGACATTCAAATGCATCCCATGCAAGTAAAAGGGTGGACCTACCGTGTATATCTCATGAAAAGGTCATTAAGGTCAACAAAGATAAAATTACTAGAAGAGATGGATGCAAATCCTTAGCAGTTGCAAATGCGATAGAGCTTCTGAAGTTGGTTTTTCTCAGCACATCATCAAGATCAGAAGTACAAGCTTGTTTAACAGCAACTCTCCAGCTTTATTCAGATAGTGAAATTGCCACTGCCTTTTCCTTCCTCAAAGAGAAGAAGTTCACGGTTAGTATTTGCTAACTTATGCAGTTTTATCCAGTCTCTACTATTCTTCAGTATGCTGAACCCAGCTCAGCTCTTGGTTCATTGCATGTGAACCTAGACGTTTTCTGTCATTTCGTGCTGTAGGAAATCTATAGTGACAGTCGTACTTAGAAATAGCAGTTTCATAGGATTTAAAATTTGCTAACCATGGTTTACAATCACGAGAATTATACTTTTGTCTGAAACATGGTCCTATCACAACCACCATTAGGAAAGTAACTTCATAACCAACATCTACAATTTCTTTTTTCGACCTTTGCGTTTTATTTCATTGAAAAGATAGAAGTTTGGTTACACTCCTCCTAGGAGGAAAGCAAGCAAAGAGCAAAATACAATTAATGAACATCCCAAGTCGAAGGCAGGATGTCCCTAAGCCCAAGTGCACCAGCTTGAGCCCATAGCATCGCTTCCTCTTTGATCCGTGCCACACAGGCGTTGACAGAGGCGTGGTCACCATCGAAGATGCAAGCGTTCCTCTGTTTCCAGACCATCCAAGGCACGAGCAGAGTGGCCGAGGCAACCCTTTGTGCACGGCTTTGGGGGTGCCTTGCTTTGCTGCCTTCCACCACTCCACCAGATTCGTCGAGCTGTCGTCAGGAGCAGAGCAGGGTAGGCGTAGCAGGCAAGCGTGTCGTGCCAGACCTGTCGCGAGAATGGGCAGCCGCTGATCATGTGCCGCATGGTCTCGGGGTCTTGGTCACACAAAAGGCAGATGGCATGGTGTTGCAACCCTCTGCGCTCGAGACGATTGGCAGTCCAGCAGCGATCAAGATCGGCAAGCCAGTTGAAGAATTTGACCTTTGGGGGAGCCTAGCTCTTCCAGATCAAACTTCCAAGAGGGTGAGGTCGTCGATCCTTGGAACATGGCCATGTAGGACGACTTGGCAGAGTAATTCCCGTTAGAGGTCCAGCGCCAACGCAGCTGATCCGGTTCTTCCGTGAGGATGGTGCCCTCGATGGCCTGCCAAAGCTGCAAGTATTGGCCTATCTCGTGAATTCCCAGCACTCCGGAGATGTCCTGCGCCCAGTGGTGGTCGAGGAGGCCTCAGCGACCGTTCTTGCTTTGCGGCGTCGCTTGTGCACGCACGCATAGAGCAGGGGTGCAATTTCCCGAACTGCACGGCCATCAATCCAGCGATCTTCCCAAAAAACAGTAGTGGTGCCATTGCCAAGTAGCATGGTGGTGGACACGAGAAAGAGGTTGCGTTCTTCCTCCGAGAACTGAAGCTCCAGGTTGCTCCATGCCCTGCCCGTGTTGGTGCGCGAGAACCACAGCCAGCGCAGGCGTAGCGCTCGGCTCAAGCCACCAAGGGAGGTCGGCCGGCAAACACGCCGCCAATTGACATGGCAGTTGCCGCCGTTGGCTTCCTCGCGGCCAGCCCAAAGGAAGCCTCGCTCGGTTTTCTCCATCTGCTTGAGTGGCTTCTTTGGCGGGGCGTGGACCAGCAGCTGATGAATCGGGATGGCACCCAGCACAGATTTGACGAAGGCGAGAGCCATCCGGTTTTGTTCATCAGTTTGGCCTTCCAGGTGGGCAGTCTGCCGGCCAAGCTGTCGACGACAGGCTGCAGCTGTGCCGCTGTGAGGCGGCGAAGCGTGAGCAGGATCCCCAGGTAAGTGATGGGCAGATCGACAATTGGGCAGGCCAGGTGTGTGCAACCATCGTCTTGTCGACGGTGTCGCAATGGAGCAGCGAGGCTGAGCTCTTGGCATAGTTGACCTGGAGGCCCGAGACCCTGCCGAAGAGGTGGAGTATTTCTCTGATGGCATGTGTGTCTGCTTGCGATGGGTGGCAAAAGAGCACCAACATCATCCGCGTAGAGCGAAATAGGCGGGATCTGTCGCCGCGGGTGCAGTTGCTGCAGGATGCCAAGATCCATGGCCCGCTTGATCAGTTTGCCCAGGACGTCAATGGGGAGGACAAACAGCTGAGGTGACAAAGGGTCGCCTTGGCGTAGTCCGCAACATTGCCAGATTGGCGGCCCGGCTCGCCATTGATGAGAACCCTTGTGTTCGCCGATGTGAGGAGTATTTCGAGCCATCTGATGAAGCGATCGCCAAACCCCTATTGGCGCAGAACCTTAAGGAGGAACGGCCACGACAGGGAGTAGAAGAAGGCGCGTCAAATCAAGCTTCAGAAGTACTCTAGGCGCTCCCAGTTGATGCAGCAGTTTAGCAGACTGCCTGACCAAGATTGTAATTGTCGTGGAGGATCCTGCCAGAGATGAAAAGCGTTCTGGTTGGGACTCATGTGCGTGTTCAGCTTGGGGGCCAAGCACAGCGACAATGTCTTGGCGAAGAGCTTGGCGACCACATGAATCAAGCTGATGGGTCGGTAATCACCGAGGCTGGCCGCATCCGCACGCCGTGGGCAGCAGGGAGACCAGCGCTTGGTTCAGTCGGGCAAAACCTTGACCTCGCAGGTCGTAGAGAGCTGACGGAACACGTCCATGAAGTCCTGTTTGATGATGGGCCAGCACGCACGCAGAAATTCTGCTGTGTATCCGTCGGGGCCTGGTGCCTT
Source organism: Puccinellia tenuiflora (assembly GCA_012064385.1). Lineage (NCBI taxonomy): Eukaryota > Viridiplantae > Streptophyta > Magnoliopsida > Poales > Poaceae > Puccinellia > Puccinellia tenuiflora. The sequence goes on along the minus strand of QRDG01001746.1, from coordinate 253,163 downwards.
GTGGCTGGACAGCTACAATATAAGGCTGGTGCCAACGCGGGCGGGAGTGGGGACGGTACCGCCCGCGTCGGGGCGGGAGGCGGGCGGTAGGGAGGCGGGACGGCAGCGGGGGGCGATGGTTCCATCGCCCGGCGGTAGCGGGCGCTACCGCCCCGCTGTCGCCCGCGTTGGCGGCGAGGGAGGGCGGCGGGAGTGGGGCGGTAGGGAGGCAACGCGATGGCGGGGCGGGAGTCGGGCGGGAGGCGGGCGAGAGGGGGTGGGAGTCGGGCGGAGGCGGGCAGAGGGGGGCGGTAGGGAGGCGGTAGCCGCAACGGCTAGCTGACGTGGCGAGCTGTGATTCGTCCACGTCAGCTAGCCGTTGAAGTATCCGTTGCAGCCTCCAAAAATTCGAAAAAAATGTCAAAAAATTCCAAATTTCATCCCCAACCCCCTATAAATACCCCCCCCCACCCCTCACTCAGTTCACACCCCACTTCATCTCCATTTCCACTCTCCATTTCCACTCCTCTCGACGCCATGTCTTCGTCCAGCAGCAATTCGAGCGAAGGAATGGAGGGTGATATGATCGATGCATTCGAGGCGGAGTATGAGGAGGCGATGCTCAACCTCGAGGCGGAGTCAAGCCGGACGCGACGCCATCGAGGGTACATCAGGCGTGATCGTCTGGGTGCCCACGATCGGCTCTACGACGACTACTTCGCCGACAACTGTACTTATCCTCCGAACTTCTTTCGGCGAAGGTACCGAATGAGGCGACACCTTTTTCTACGCATTGTGGATAGATTGGGTGAATACTCTCCGTATTTCACCCAAAGAGTTGATGCTCTCAACCGTCCTGGTTTTTCTCCCCTACAAAAGTGTACTGCGGCTTTGCGCTTGTTAGCTTATGGAGCCGCTGCAGATACGATAGATGAGTGGCTTAAGCTAGCTAGACAAACTTCAGCAGAATGTCTAGAGAGATTCTGTGAAGGCATCATTCATTTTTACGGGGATGAGTTTTTGCCGTCGACCAAATGTCGCGGATACTCAGCGTCTCCTAGCGAAAGCCGAGGAGCGTGGCTTTCCGGGCAGCTAGGGAGCATCGATTGCATGCATTGGCAGTGGAGGAACTGCCCAGTTGCGCATGCCGGTCAATTCACAAGGGGAGACATCAAACACCCTACCATAATCTTAGAAGCCGTTGCGTCGTATGATCGTTGGATCTGGCTGCCTTTTTGGAGTGGTCGGGTCCAACAACGACATCAATGTACTCAATCAATCGCCGTTGTTCACTGATGTGCTTAGGGGAGAAGCACCCATAGTAAACTTCACGGTGAATGGACACGAGTACAACAGGGGTACTACCTTGCCGACGGCATCTACCCCTCCTGGCCGGTGTTCATGAAAGGGTGTTACTCTTCCACAAAGTGACGAGCATCGGCTATTCACAAAAGCTCAATCAGCTTGGCGCAAAGATGTCGAGTGTGCCTTTGGAGTGCTCAAGTCTCGGTTCAACATTATAGCAGTTCCCGGGCGCTCCTACTCGAAGCGTACTCTTGGGATGATCATGCGTGCATGTGTCATTCTGCACAACATGATCATCGACGATGAGCGTGGTACCAATTTGGACCACATCTATGAGACAGTTGATTCAATGTCGGCCCGGCGATACACAACAATGCACCGCCAAGCCTAGCAGCCAGGATTCAGATGGACACCGAAATGAGGGACTCACCGATGTTTACACGGCTCCAGCAAGATTGTGATTGAGCATGTGTGGGCAAAAAGTAATGCCTAGATTATGTAATTTTTTCAATTTATTATGCAATTTATTAATTATTATGTAATCGGTAACATTTTAATTCAATAAAATTATTTCCTTGCATTATTTTAAATGTCTAAACAAAAGCGAGTGAAATAACTTAATCTGAAAAAGAAATGCTGATGTGGAGGAGAGAGAAGTGAGAGCTGCCACTATAGCCCGTGCACTGGCACCGTGGGGTGAGAGTGTGTGAGAGTGGGGTGAGAGTGGAGAAAAAAACTGACGTGACATCACTATCACGGGCTATCCCCGTGATGCACTGGCACCAGCCTAAGCTTTCGGTCGGGGTGCATCGTTGAAGTACATGTTTGGTTCNGCTAAAACCTTTTTTTACCTACGGCCACGTGCAAAGCTTATATGTTAGCTAAGCTACAAACACACTCTATTAATTCATTAACTAGTATGCCACATCATCATCAAAATATCAACGAAATCGTGCTAAAAAACTTGCATTGACATAGGCCTAAGTCTTGTGACAACTTAAAAAATTTCATTTTTCACGTCATCACATATTTAAGATTGGAAGTAGTACTATAAATCTGGTAGCAGGCCGTTGTGTCTATTCTGATTTCTGACCTGTGCTGCTGTGCAAAAGACAACCTCTAAAATCTGTCGAAGACTAGCGCGGCCAATCTCTAGGGTTTTGTAGCTTTTCTTTCCTTCGTTCCCCTCGCGGAGTCGCCGTCTAGGGTTTCCGCTTCCTCCCCCATCCACTCCCTCACCGCCATGGACTTTGACGAGTACGACTACTTGGAGAAGGCAGTCGAGCCCCCCGTCCCGTCAACCAACGGCGCGGGCGAGAAGGACCGCAGCTCGCGCCGCCGCTCCTCCACTGCCGGCGGCGGCCGCGACCCAGAGGACCGCGGATCGAAGCGTCCTCGCTCGGGAGAAGACCGCGAGCGGCACCGCAGCGGCCGCGAGCACCGCGACCGGGAAGACGGGAAGGAGAAGGTCAGGGAGAAGGATGAGGGCCGAGAGCGCGAGAAGGTTAGGGAGAAGGATGGGGGCCGCAGCCGCGAGAAGGTTAGGGAGAAGGACGAGAGCCGCGACCCTGAGAAGGTTAGGGAGAAGGATGGCAGCCGCGACCGAGAGAAGGTTAGGGAGAAGGATGTCAGCCGCGGCGACCGGGAGAAGGTCAGGGAAAAGGAGCGGGAGGGCAGGGACATGCTTGTGGAGAGGGAGAATGGGAGGGAGCGGAGGAGCCGTAGTCGCTCGGAGCGTCGTCGCGGAGAGGAGGAGGAGATGGTGAGGGAGCTCCAGCGGGAGCGTGACCGGAGTGACCGCCACCGTGACTACCGTGACCGTGATTTCAGGTACGAATTCGTGAGCTCCCTTATTACTATCACTAGTTGTATACCTCCGATGTTCTCAAGGCTAATTTTCTAGGTACAAATTGGCCCTGTTTTGAATACAACACTTCACCCTAGATTCCTGTAGGATTTAAATGGATGTCCTGTGAAATTCCTCTGACATCGTTGTGACTTATGTCCAAGGTTCAAAAAACCGTAAGCGCTAAGCGAGCGGTGAGGCACCGATCAGTGGAATTGAAGCTTAAGCGAGCTTAAGCGCTGCTTAAGTGTTTTGTACGGAACCGTACGTACGTAAAATAGGGAACAATTCTAGGCATATATAAGCCTAAAATACTTGTATTTTGTATTCTGAATATGTATATTTCCTACTCCTAGCTACAGCAGCAGCTATATTTCCTATTCCTAGCAACAGCAGCAGCTCGGCAGCTCCTACTCCTAGCAACAATAGCAGCTTGGTAGCTCCTAGCAAGTAGATCGCCCTAGCAAAAGCAGCAGCTTGGCAGCTCCTAGAAATTGAGAAGATAACTGACATGCTCGTCTCCCTCGATCTGGGCGGCGCGGGGATGAGGCGGACAAGGCGATGAGCTGGCTGCCTGAGAGTGACTGGAGGAAGGGGCGAGGTCCCGGCGGCCTGGAGGCTGGAGAAAGAGGTGGCGCGGGAGGTGCTCCACCGGCGGCGGGAGAGAGGGACAGCAATGGCGGTGGGGAAGAGATGACGGGAGATGTGGAGGGAGCCTCTCTGGTCGGTGACGACTCACGAACGGGTGTGAGGTGAACCCTAAACTATTTGGGCCGTTTTGGTTCCTTTTCTCCCAAAAAAAACTCTCGGGCCGGCCCAGATCTAACCGCGCAGCAGCGCTTTTCCGGATTTTCTCGCTTTCGCGCGCGCAAGCGTACGCTCAGCACGTAAGCGGGTTGCTTAGTTCTGCTCAGCGCTTAATGGGCCGCGCAGGCCCAAAGCGAAGCGTTATCCTACCGATGCGCTCGTTTTTTGTGCTTAAGCGTATGCTCAGAACCGCTTTTTTTGAACATTGCTTATGTCCCAAGCAGGTCCGTAAATGGTGAATTCCCTTACGTTATCCCCTATGAGATATGTATTATACTTTTCTGACTAGTCATATTTCCCTTGGGTTTGAATTTGATAAAAGAGGGGTAAGGGGAACAGCACTTTGTTGAATGCTCTTAATTTTTCTTCCTCTGCACAATCCTAGTAGTTTATACTTGTTCTGTAATTTCGTTTGGCATACATGCACGGAACAATAGTAACTTGACGGTGCACATCCTTAGTTGGTAAATGTTTTCTGTAGTATACCGTCATTATCCTCTATAGGCTTGTTAAATTTGAATATTGAACATTATTACGGGACTCACAGATACAAATGCTGAAAGTTCTTTGCAGACGGTTTCAGCAACTTATCCACTCAGGATGTGGATACAATTTTTTTTTTCTTGAAATACTTATACAACTTGGCAACTTGTCTCTTCAAGATAATTGGTGCTTTCTTGCGTGTGGGGTTTCTGATTAGGAATAACCATGTCATCTATATTTACAGTTTTCTATTCGTTACTACCTGATGTGGTTGTTATGCTGCACTATCTTAGTCTCTTGTACTAAAGTTCCTTTTTGTGCGTGCAGGCGTAAGAAAGATGATGGCACAGAACCAGAAGTTGATCCAGAAAGAGATCAAAGGACTGTATTTGCCTTCCAGGTTAGTCTCACAAGTAACATTTTTATGTTGCATTTTATTCATCAAGCTAATGTTGTCAGTATTACTGCAGCTATCTTTGAAGGCAGATGAAAGAGATGTCTATGAGTTCTTCTCAAGAGCAGGGAAGGTGATACATATTATCTAGATCACATTGCATTCTATGAAAATGGTCCCTTTACACGAGTTCTTATACCAGTTACATTCGCAATTATGATGGCTTAGATATCTTTTCCTGTGCTTTAGTGAATGCGAACTCTATTATCACCTTGGATAAAGTTTTTGATGAAGATTACCTTTTGTTAAGCTGAAACCTACCATTTGTTAGTAATAATTTGATTTATAAACATCTGACGAGGCTATTTTTTCTCTATGTAGGTTCGTGACGTTCGCCTTATTATGGACCGGAACTCGCGGCGTTCCAAAGGAGTTGGGTTAGTTTCGACACTTGTTTATTGATGTATATTCCTCCATGGGATGGTTTTGCAAGAATATATGTACCTTGGTCTGAATTATCTTAGCTCGCAGATGATTGAACCGACAATGTGTGTGCTAAGATTTTGGTTTCCTACCATGTAGGACCGTAGTCAAATCCTGAGTGACTTATCAAGCTCCCTGCCGCCAGCACGCACAAAATCTAAAAAAAGTCAGTATGTGTTGCTAGAAAAGGAAAAAAATGGAATCATGGGCATATGTAATCACCACTCCGTTGGTTTATTGATGGTGCTTTGCGATGCAATTGCATATATATTTATTGTTTGTTTGTACCATTGTGCGTAAGTTAGTTCTGCTTCCTGTGAACGAACTTATGCTTTAGCGAGGATTACACATGTAGTTACAATCTAACCCTCTGCCTACAGAAAATTTGGAACTTGGGATGTATTATGATAACAGTTCTTTCTATGAAATATACCTGTTGGGTCTATGGTTTTCGATCCAATTAGAATTTAGAACCTGTCATATAATTTGTTCTCCATCTATTTACTGGCTGTATCATTACGTGAGCATTTTTTTTCAAGTTCATATTTGATTTTACTTGGGGAACATTTTTCATCAGTTTGTCATACTCAACAGGATTGCACACTGAAATATTTATAGTTTGGTCTACCTGCTGGGATTATCGGCACTTTACAAGTAAGATGGAATATTAGATCATTCTGATGCTGTCCACAATCTAGGGCAGTTTGATTCCAGAGTATTTGACAGAAACTTGGTGCAGGTTCTTAGGAATTAACGAGGGCAACCAAGAACCAAGTTCGAAAATTTCCTACTGACAAAAACTGATCAAAATTTCCATAATATTCTGAAGCTTATGAAAAATTTCTAACATATATAGCCCCATTTAAGGTCAACTTGCTTTGACAGGTAAAACATCTTTTGTTGGATACTCTAATATCTGTACTGAAGGTTTATCTAAATTGACAGGTACATTGAATTCTATGATGTTATGTCTGTTCCGATGGCGATTGCTCTAACCGGTCAGCCACTTCTTGGGCAAGGAGTGATGGTTAAACCATCAGAGGCTGAAAAGAACTTAGCTCAGTCAAACGCGACATCAGGTGGAGCAGCTTCAGGTGGAGCAAGAAAGTTATATGTTGGCAACCTTCATTCCAATATCACCGAGGACCAATTGAGACAGGTCAACTATCAAGTTCTTTTTTTTAACACTAATAGTAGTATATCCTGCTACCTGTATTTTGTTCATTTAAATAGTGTTTTTCCAGCAACAGATGAAAAAACATAGTGCTATAAATAGAGTCCTAGAATCAGTTAAGCAACTTTTGCATCATTTTCTTCTTTTCTGTTGGGTGTCCAAGGTGCTTCATTTCTAATAAAGGCCTGCACTTGTCTACTTGATTAACAATAGCGAAACTAAATTATATTGCTGTGGAAATTAGCTCTTGGGCCATTAAAGTTTCAGTTTATCATCTCCGCAATGTTAATGTCTTGACCACTACATGGGATCGAAGTGCCGCCAGGCCACTGCAGAAGGCCGCTGCATAAAAGCACTTTTCTGAACCTGATGATTAATCGTCATTTTGAACAGAACAAATTCTTCCAGACACGCTAATCGTTTGAAATAAACTAAAAAAATGACAGTCTAACCCATATTACTCTCTTGAAGTGAGATCTATTTCGAGGTATTACATTCAGGGGAAAGAAATAGCTAACCTGCTTTGGAAACACTCTTTAATCTCTACTGTAGAGTTTCCTTCATGGAGTCCTAAACTCCTAATCCATATTTAAAATTATGTTTTAGAGCACTGTACGTTTTGTGCGATTAGAGTATTAGACATAACTAACACTTTCACGCGGCCTGTTATAATGAGTTTCTTTTTCAGGTCTTCGAACCATTTGGCCAAGTTGAGCTTGTCCAGCTGCCTGTAGATCCACTTACTGGGCTATGCAAAGGTTTTGGTTTCATTCAGGCAAGTATCCATATATTCATTATTCCCATCAATCTCTTCTCTTAGATATATTTGCTTGAAGCTCTTGCCACAACTCTTAATTTTCCACTTATACTTGCATCATGCAGTTTGCACGGCTTGAAGATGCAAAAGCTGCTCAGAGTTTAAATGGCCAACTTGATATTGCTGGGAGAGTAATAAAGGTGACACTTATTAATATGTATTGTGTTGGTTCCGAAACAGCTTTAATACATACTAGTCGTCCATCTGACAACTCATATTATTTCAACCAGGTCTCGGCTGTTACTGATCAGGGCGGTATGCAACTTGGTGGCACAACTACTGGAGATTTAGATGATGATGAAGGTGGAGGCTTGGTGCGTTTCTTGTTCTAAAACTATGAACTTCATTACATTGATTTTGTTGTCTTACTTTTGTACTTCTATAATAGCTTGAAGTATGCAGAAATTCGTATAACATGTGTTATCTTGTTTTTTACTTGCCCCATAAGTAGTCTGTATGATATGTTTGCTTGCCTGCCATATGGTAGATAGGAATAAGCATAAAGCATGCAAGTATTTTTTTACGGGATTTCATGATTTGATCATTTTTTGTGTGGTTCTGTTTTTGCTGCAGCCTCAGCTAGGATCGTCGCTTAGTAACCTTAGGCTGTAGCAGAAAAAAAAAGAGAGGGGGATATGTGGGTTGACTGTTATGATTTATCACATATCATCTTATTCTGCTCAAAGATAACGTATATTCATTTCTATGAACATATGCAGGCATTAAATGCAAGCTCTAGAGCTCTTCTGATGCGGAAATTGGACCGGAGTGGCACCACAACCAGGTACTGCTGTTGTGTTTCAGTTTTTTGCTCTGCCTGTTTATGGATGTATGAATCTGGTGGCAGATCTATAGACATCTATTATACATATTATTGTATACACAGATCTTGCTCCCAAACTTAGTCTGAATTAATTTAAATATATTAATCTCAACGAGCTTAATCTTTTCTTTTCGCTACCTGAAGATGGTCCTTGTACTGGCTGTAGCTATGACCACATATGAACAATGACTATAGCATGCTAGGGGAGTGTTTGATTGTGCATGTTGATTGTTCATGGTTTTTGGTGGAATCATCTATGTACAGTTTACATGATCTTGCGGGGCATGTCCTGAATCTTGGTTTTTGTATCTGCAGCTCAACTGGTGGCATTGGCACTCCTGGTTTGAACACATCTGTTGGATTGCCAGCTGCATCAATGTTTGGGGCTCCTATGGCTGCTGCTCCTCTTATGCAACCTGTTGGAGTACTTCCAGGAGCTCCTCTTCTTCCTATTAGTTCCCAATCTGCTGATATTGGGACACCTACTGAATTCCTATTGCTGAAGAACATGTTTGACCCAGCAGTGGAGGTATATCTGTTTTTGTATAAATTTATGTTTCGTTCTATCTTAGTATCCCTCTGTTAGTGTATTTCAGGTGTTTGCCTTATATCTTGTTCAGCTGATAGAAAGATTATTAGTATTAATTTTCTGTGTCAATTGTTACTCTTTTCTCCTGTATCCGCTTTCTGTTTACATCTTAGTCTCTTATGCTAAGCTAACTGGAAGTTCGCTTCGTCATTGCAGACTGATCCTGATTTTGATTTGGATATTAGAGATGATGTGCAGGATGAATGTTCAAAGTTTGGTGTAGTGAAGCATATTTTTGTTGATAAGTAAGTCGTTTGTCTTTTAAACCTTGATGGTATGACCTTTTATTTCAACTGTATGTCCATGTGTCATTAGGTTGTTATAAACACGGATGACAAAGATGGAAGTAACCAATTGTGTTGGCTTGAACTCGTAAAAATATTGGGAAGGAGCTGCTTTATACTCCATCCCAAAATATAAGGCACCCTTTATTTTCGCTGGTCTCTAACTTGCAACTTTGACTATGATTTATACTTACAATATGTCCAAAATTTTAGTATAATGTATGAAATGAAAGAATTTTGCAAGATGAATGCAACGATACCGCTGATACCGCTTATACGTTACCAACCCATATAGTTTAATATATATTAGTGGTCAAAGTCGTGCATCAAAGAGTGCAAAAAAAGCGTGCTTTATAGTTTGGGACGGAGTAAATTTATCATTGAGCATTGTCAAAATAGGTAACGAGAAAGATTTTCAATATGATACTGGTTAGTGCTGTCTTGACTTCCATCAGCTTTTAACATTCAGTTATTGTGGTACAGGCATACTGCCGGTTTTGTGTACCTGCATTTCGATAGTGCAACAGCGGCAACAAGTGCACAACGATCACTTCATGGCAGATGGTTTGCAGGGAAGATGATTACAGCAACATTTATGGTAACATACCTTATCTTAACATTTTGTCGCACCTTGAATCTGTCGCTAATTTCATTTAAATTCTTGCTGTATTTTCCAGACTGCCCAGCAGTATGAAATGAAATTCCCAGACCGCCCAGCAGTATGAAATGAGCTTCACAAACTAGCGGGCCAGTTATCTGGTGAAGACCCACTTGCCGGATTTCATAATGTGGACCTATAGCTGAACATTAAGTTGTGTGAGATCTTGTCAGTGGAGTAACCCAGTTAGTTATTGTTTAATGTAATATTATATCAGGGGGTTGTTATCTGGAAAGTTGCATTTTATTTATAATCTCTTGAGCAGAAATGGACATGTCCAATATTGGACCTATGCTATATTGGAAGAATAGAGAGATGATGTACTACCTCTGTCCATAATGTAAGTAGCTTGCTAAAAAGGCTTATATTATGGAATGGAGTATTTGACAAGGATTTGAGTACCTCATCTTTCTGGAAACGCATTTGTACATGCACATGTGGATACAGAAGCTATTGTGGCCATCCATGGCGAAAAGCTGTGAGGGTGAAAGTTGCGTGTAACGTTTCTCCCATTTTTTGAAGTCGTTTTGACCGGTTGGCAGGAAAGATCCGCGTGTTCAATTCTGTGCACGAGGTTCCTCTATATTCTCTCTCCGAGGCATCCATTCCCTGATTCCCGTTGTATTTGTGCGTAAGTTATCATCAATGAAGACAGTTAGAATCACAAGTTGTCTCGTTCTACAACAAGACGATGAATGGAGGTATTTTGATTATCGCTTGACATGGTACTGGACGGGCCATATTTACCCAATCAGGTGGTAGACAAGTGACAATCGAGGATGCTTTGCTCTATCCCCATTCTTCACGTATCCTAATTAGGTATCGAGATAATAATAAGAGTGTCTACTCTCTTTATAAAAGAATCCTCCTATGTCGTCGGGATTGCACTATATTTACATCAAACCTGTAGAACATGTTACTTACAAGGTAATAATCTATAATGGTAACGCATTCCAAACCTGACATGATCGTTTAGGACATCCCAATATCGAGAGGATAAGGAAGATTACTAGCAATTCAATTGGTCACAATTTGCTTGAGTCCAAATTTCTTCAGGCACTAGACTTTGTGTGCACATCGTTTGCCACATGGAAGCTAATTTTTAGGCTCTCACCTCAAATACAAACTGGACCACTTCAGTTCCATGAACGTATTTGAGAAGACATTTGTGATCCCATCCAACCATTTTTTTTGTATATTTCATGGTTCTCATTGACGCATCTACACGATAGTCACACGTATGCCACACATATGCCTTCTGTCCACAAGATATCATGTATTTGTCAAGATAATGCAAGAAGTAATTAAGTTACACACCCATTATCTACAAAGTCGAATTAAATCAATTCGCATGGACAATGTTGTACAATTCTTCTCACGTGATTTTAGTGACTATTGCATGGCCCTCATGATAGACTTTAACAACTGGCCTTCTTGACCACCGCCTACCAACCCTACAACTACTCCTCGCCTTGTTCTGCGCACTCTCTCTCTCTCTCTCTCTCTCGCAGCCGCCCACAGCTCCAGCGTCTCACTTGTTTTCCTAAGGACCACTAACAGTGTGTCTTCTTTTCCTTCGAAGATCCTGTTATTTCTTTCTCGCCACAGATTCCACATGCCTGCAATTAGCATAGTGGCCGCTTCCTTTCGTTGACTCTGGAACCTCGCCAGCAATTGTCTCCACCAGAGCACTGGACCCCTGGCGTTATATCTCTATGGGTTCTAGCTTGGCAGAGTTTGAACCAGAAGGTTCTTGCGAAGGGGCAGTTTGCCAATAGGTGATTCAGGGTTTCTGGCTCTTGATCGCAAAGGACACATCATGGCGGCGCCTGCAGTCCCCGCTTGCCTAGACGATCAGCCGTCCAACATCTATTCCTCATCAGCAACCAGGTAAAGAATTTCTCCTTTGGCGGCGCTCTGCTTTTCCATGGCGTCTTGGCATAGTCTGCATAGATAGACCCATGGAAGAAGGCTTTGTAAGCGGTGGCAGTTGTGTAATGCCCATTGTTAGTAAGTAGCCATCTGAATTGAGATCTTCTTCGCTGGATAGCCGTTGTCTCTCCCGAAGGATGCACCAGAGCGTGATGAATTGGACAATTGCGGCCAGGGTGAGAGTGCCTCTGATGTCTTTAATCCATCTCCCTTCGGGCAGAGCCTCGATGACGGTTCTGTTCTCCCCCCGGGGCTGTCACAAAGCGTAGGAGGTCCGGCGCAATCTCACCAGGGCTTCTTCCATCGACCCATCTGTCTGTCCAGAAAGACATTCTTGTTCCATTGCCAATGCTGTACTGAGTTGCGGTTTTAAACATGTTCTCCGCTTCAGGGGATAGCTTGAACTGCAAGCCTAACCAAGGACGTAGTCCATCTGTCTTCTCCATCCACCTCCATCTCATCCTTAGAGCATCGTTTAGGGTTTTGATGTTGTGGATGCCCAAGCCCCCATATTGTGTTGGCATGCACACCTGATTCCAGGCTACCCGACAGTGCCCTCCGTTTGTTTCCCCTGAGCCATGCCATAGGATGCACCTGCAGATTTTATTTATTTTCTTTATGACCCACGGCGGCAGATTCAGGGAGAGCATATGATACACCATGATGGCAGAAAGTACTGTTTTGATCAGAACTAGACGGCCGATGGGAGTAAGCATAAGGGTTTTCCAGATGGCCAGCTTCTGGTTTAACTTATCAATGAGCTTCTGCGGCTCCTCCTTCAGTTTGCCGAGGGACAAAGGGAGCCCTAGGTGCTTGCACGGAAATTCAGTTATCTTACACGGAAACGGCTGCGTGATTTCCTGCAGGTTGACTTCTGTACAGGCAATTGGCGCAAATGCACGGAAAAGTCCAATTACATCCGGATATGGCGCCGTGCGGATATCCAGGCCGTTCGCTTGACTACGGGGATCCCCGCCACAGGCCCACACGCTGGGGCGTTGACACCTACGACTGACGGAATCCGTGCTAGAGCCACTCTTAGCTAGGTTACAGACCAATCCCGAGGAAGTGCCAAACAAGTCCAGAATTCCCCTAGTTGCAGTCTACTCCTTTTTTGTCGGTCGGAGAAACATGGCTGCGTCATCTGCAAATAAAGATAGGCGATGTTTGATGCCCCGTCTGGTAAGGCTCTGAAAAACACCCCTTTCCTCTGCTTTACTGCAAACCGCGTTGAGGAAGTCCATGATCATGATAAACCATATTGGAGATGCCGGATCCCCTTGCCTCAAACCCCTCGCATGCCAATTTTTCTCCCCTGGACTGACATTTACTACAACTCTTGTGTTTGCCGAGGAGAGGAGTAGGGAGACCCAAGAGCAGAACTTATTCTCGAAACCCCCTTTCCTCATCACATCAAGAAGAAAAGGCCAAGAAACCGAATCAAAGGCTCGTGCGATGTCAAGTTTAAGGAACATAGCGGGTATATTTCTTCTGTGCAAGGTTTTAGCCGTCTGATCTACAAGCATGAAATTGTCTTGAATCGACCTGCCTTTTATAAAAGCACTTTGATTTACTGCCAAATTCAGCATGGACAAAGTCGGGCACGTCGGCGTCGGCACAACACTAAGCCGCCAACCTCGCCATCGTCATCCTAGCAGATGACATAAGCAGAGTCGTTGTCCTCCAGCTTCACCTCGATGATCGTAGGGACATTAGTGCCACCCAGCATGTTATCGGCTATATATTCCACCACCAATGCACTAGGCAGCATCAACCTCCACAGTAACATGAAGACAACACGACAATGAATTTAATTCCAAAATAATTTGGGATTCATAATGCAGATCGGTCATCATAGAAACAATGTGCAAAACTCGGCGGCATGATGATGCCCCGTGTGTCGTGTGTGCGCTAATTAAAGGAGAATTATTTCAGTTTTTGGTTACCTTCTGTTGTACCCCGAAGAAACATTGTTGTCAGGTCTTGGTGATTGCAGATGCGGTGCAGGCCGCCAGTATGACCATCCCTGTCTTATTCATTGACATTCTCGACAATCCCTACAAATATGTATGGTCACTCATTTAAAACCATGGCCTCTTCGAGTTTTCCTGCTTGCGTTAGGATCTATGAACACATGATCAAATCTTAGCACATGACATGTACCTACACTAAAAAAAATGAGCTGGGCCTAGGAGAAACTAGGGCCAGATTTTTATAGAAGAATCCCACCTGGACAAGAATTCCGGGAATCCTGCTCCTGACAGGAGTCGAACCCTGGTCGTTAGAGCTGCCACTGCAACCCTAACCGATGGGCTACTGCCCCGTTCTCACATGTACCAACACTTGTAACTGATGGATTCTTCACCGCGATATTGTCCTCGATGATCAACCGGGCATGAGTCGTGGGTTTAATCCCGACAAACCGTTAGAGTTCGCAGTCGGCGACCTGAGACGGTCATCTACCGCTGATGGTGACCCTTCCCAGCTACTGGCCTGCTTATGACGTGATTACACGTTCGCTGGGGAACCCCAAGAGGAAGGTATGATGCAGTAGAGCAGCAGTTTCCCTTGATTTACAAAACCAAGGTTATCAATCCAGTAGGACTTGGAGAAGGCTTAGCAAGGTGTCAACGACGCCGTTTACGATAATTGACGTGGACCTGCACATAATCACAAACAAACTACTTTGCCCCAACGAAACAAAGAGGTTGTCAATCTCTCCAGCTTACTGAACACAAAGAATTAAATGTGTGGATGTAAAATATGATGACAGTGAAATATGATCAGCGAGCAAATGATGATGAAAATCTATTAAAACGGTTGTAAACAATGTAGGAAAATAGGACCGGGGTCCACAGATCACTAGCGGTGTCTCTCCAAAAGATATACATGATGGGTAAACAAATTACAGCATGACAATTGACAGAATTGTGGGCGCACAGCAATGCTATCATAAAACAATATAGTTCACCGTTTCATCTAATATGGGCATTACGTCAAAATACATAGAGCGTCATCCAACTGCATCTATGACTAATAATCCACTCCGGGATAGCTATCCAGCATGTCACCCAAAAGTATTAAGTTACAAGCAACAGATCATTGTATTAAGCAAAGTGCATAATGTAACCAATGTAAATAACACAAGAAAATCACACCGCTGTTTCTCCCTAGTGGCAACAACACATCTTCTGGGAAATATGATCGGGTACTTAGGGTTTTCGGGTCGAAGACTAATTTATAGGCGAAGAGGCGACTCGAGGAGGCGAAGGAGTCGCCCAGGTGGGGCCCAAGCACGACCTAGGGTGGGGCCGCGTCTGGAGGACGTCTGGAGGCTGTGGCCTCCCCCTCCGGGCGTCCTTCTGGCTCCATCTTTGTTTCAGCTCGGAAATAGATCCCGTAAAGTTTCAGCTCGTTCCGAGAAACTTCACAGAACAACTTTTCTGAAACAAAACGACAGCAAAAAACAGGAACTGGCACTGGGCGTCTTGTTAATAGGTTAGTTCCATAAATCTTGCCAAAATGATATAAAAACATTATAAAAACATGTGGCACTAATATATGGCACTAATATATAATCAAGCATGGAACATCAAACATTATAGATACGTCGGAGACGTATCAGCATCCCCAAGCTTAACTCCTGCTCGTCCTCGAGTAGGTAAGTGATAACAAAATAATTTTTGAAGTGACATGCTACCAACACAATCTTGATCATGTAATCATGTAAATCATATGAACTGAATGCATTGATCCAAAACAAAGGTTCATTGAATGAAACAAACAATGATCAACCAGGTGTAACATCTAAGCAAGAATTTACTAGAAAAGAGTACTTTGGAGATTTAAAAGTATAACACTTGACAATGATTGATATCTCACAAAGCAATATTAGTTCAACAAAGGAGTTTGGCCAACACAAAGGAAGATTTAAGTTTTCAGCAAAAAGCTTCAACTTGCAACTTGTTTATCTCAAGATAAAGTCAATACAAAGTTTTCATAGTTAGACACAAAGATAACATGAAGTAAAATATGAACCAAAGTTGACACCAAGTGATTGCTTGAGGTGTTAAGAAGGAAGAGGAAGACTGACTCAACATAAAAAGAAAAAGAAAGGCTCTTCGCAGAGGGAAGTAGGGATTAGTCATGTGCAAGAGCCTTTTATTATTTTTTTGATAAAAGTAAAACAGTTTTGAGATACGCATGCTTTCTTCAACGACTTCACAGTAAAGAAACTAGCTAGTCCCCCATTTCAAGAAAGGCTTTTAGACTTTTGAGAGCCGATGGTTTTAGAGGAATGAGGTCACTCCTCTTTCTCCTTTGTTTCACCACTAACCAATGTTTGAGTTGATTTCTCAGATTTTCATTGTGCGGAGGAGAATGGTGAGTTATATTTATATTTTGCTTAAACCGCTCTCGGGTCAAATTCAAGTGAGGACGTGAACCATCAACACCGGGTGAAAGGGGGGAAATGACCTTGCTTGTCACAGGTTATATCTAGCTTCCTACTGCTTCCTCATGAGCTTAAAAACAGAGGCACAAAAAGGGGAATTTTGAAAGTTTTAAAGATAGCACATGAAAATTTTACTTGGAGTGGCAGGGAAATACCACATGTAGGTAGGTATGGTGGACACAAATGGCAAAGATATTTGGCTCAGGGAGTTGGATGCACGAGAAGTATTCCCTCTCAGTACGGAATTTTTGGGCTTAGTAGGATATCAAGCAAACATATAACATCAACTTGGTTCAGTGTATGACTACATATATACATCATGCATAACCACTAGACTTCACACCGTCTACCTTGTTAGCCAAACCAACTCTTTGCAAAAAGAATATCTAGACTTTGAGAGCTACCAAGCAGGACAAGCACCACAATTTTAAAGCTTTACGACAGTTCTGTACTAATCTATTCTTACTAGATGATCCACAAGTTTAAGCATTAATCTACTTCATATCTCTAAACAATTGACAAGTATCAAAGATTCAAAGACAATGATCTACAAGATTAAGCAACACTTTTCACACTTCCTACATGATAATTTCCACTCATCCAAACACCAATCAACTTATTTGAAACAAAACTAAAAGGGTGAAACAACAAGGGCAATACTTCCTAATTACAAAAGCTAACAGCTCTGAACAAGAGATGCTTGAAAACAAGAACTAGAAGCAAAATAACAAAGGCTAAACACTCAACACATATAAGTGAAGAACATGAGTGTATAATGAAAAAGCGGAGCGTGTCTCTCTCCCAAACAAGCATGCATGGATCCAAATTACTGCAAAGACCAGAGAACAAAACACAAACAAACTGAAAGTAAAAACAAACTGACACTCCAAGAACAACACATAATGTGTAAAGGAATAAAAATATAGTACCATGAGAGAAACCGATGATTGTCGATGAAGAAGGGGATGCCTTGGGCATCCCCAAGCTTAGACGCTTGTGACTTCTTGAATATTTCAGAGGAGGGTCCATGGGGAGCCTCCCCAAGCTTAGGCTTTTATCCCTTCTTGATCTTCCTTCATCACCTCGCACTTGGATACTTGAAAACTTCCTTCACGCAAAACTTATAGCAACTTCATTAGAGGGGTTAGTCCACAAAAACAATATCTTCCTTCAGTTCCAAAGCACATATCATGAACTTATTTTTTTAAAACATTATCTACTGTCACAAAGGTCAAATTAAAGCTCCAGCTTTGAAAAGAACTTCACTCTGCCCGTGAAAGAAGCAATGCAAAACTAAGGACAAAATCTGTCAAAAACAGAACAGACTGTAAAGATGATTTTTTTTGGGCACTTCTGGACCTCAAATCAGAAAACTTAAAAACTAGATAAAGGTAGACAAAACCCTGATGCTTGCTGTCAAAAATTTGCAGCCACAAATGATGTTCTGTGATGTTTTAGATTTTCGAACAGTGAAGAACAGAAATCTGTTTCTGGACAGCAAACTGACCAATTAGTCTTCCTCTCTTTAGAGGCTATTTTTGGCACCAAAAACCAAAACAAAAAGATACAAGAGAGTTGTTACAGAAGTAACATCACCCAAAACTCAAAAAATCAAAAAGAAACAGAAGGTAAAATAAAATGGGTTGCCTCCCATAAGCGCTTTTCTTTAATGCCTTTTAGCTAGGAAAAAAGGGCAAATTCAAGTTTTATCAGTCGAGCCCAATTCAAAACCACTCTTTGGCTTACCAATGGAATCAAAATGTTTCTTTATCCTCTTCCTAGGGAAATTTTCCATCCCTTTTTTCAGTGGGAATTGAAATTTAATATTGCCCACTCTCATATCAATAACTGCAGCAACAGTACTAAGAAATGGTCTTCCCAAAATAATAGGACAAGGAAGCTTAAAATCAAGATCCATAATAATGAAATCAACGGCAACATAATTACCATTAACCATGATGAGAACATCATCTATTTTACCCAAAGGTGTATGCGAAGTGGCATCAAGAAAATTCACATTCAAATCACAATCTTTTAGTGGTCCAAGATCAAGGGCATCATATAACTTTTTTGGCATAATAGAAATACTAGAACCAAGATCACACAAAGCATTACACTCAAAATCATTTACTTTTATTTTAATGGTAGGTTCCCAAGCATCCTCTAATTTCCTAGGAATAGAGAATTCACATTTAAACTTTTCTTCTCTCACCTCAATGAGAGCATTAGTAATATGCTTAGTAAAAGCCAAGTTCATTTTACTTGCATTAGGTGTTTTAGCAATCTTTTGTAAAAACTTTATAACTTCAGTAAGGTTACAATTATCAAAAGCAAGATAATTTTCATAAAAAATAACAAGAGCATTATCACCTAAAGAATCCATATCATCAAAACTAATTTCAGCATTTTTATCAACAATAGTTTCTGTGTTGACTGAAAGTTTTGGGTTCTTTTTAGGCATGGTAGAAATTTTCCCAACTCCAATTCTTTTACCATTAGCATACTTAGGTTCTGTAGATGACTCTTGAGCATTCAACATTCTAATATCCTCATTAGTATAAATAGTGCAAACATTAGCAACCTTACTACATTCAGCAATTTCAGCCTCGTTTTCTTCTCTTTCCCACCTAGCATGTAATTCGGCCAACATTCTTATATTATTATCAATTGTAACTTGTATGGCATTTAAAGTTTTATGTTCCTTAACATCATGAGGCAAAAAATTTATTTTAAGGAAATCAACTTCATGAGATAGACTATCAACTTTAATAACAAGATTATCAAGTTTCTCTAGTTTTTCTTCAACAATTTTATTGAAAGCCTTTTGTGAAGTGATAAAATCTTTAAGCATGCTTTCAAGATCAGAGGACACACTTCTATTATTGTTGTAAGAATTACCATAAGAATTGCTATACAGATTACCACTATTTGAAGGATAAGGTTTATAATTACTATTACCAAAGTTGTTCCTATAAGCATTGTTGTTGAAGATATTCTTAACAAAATTAACATCAACTTGTTCCTCTTGAGCAACCAAAGAAGCTAAAGGAACATTATTTGGATCAATAGGAACTTGTTTTCTAGCAAGCATAGACATAATCATATCAACCTTATCACTCAAAGAGGAGATGTTCTTGACAAAATTTACCTTCTTACCACTACGAGCTCTCTCGGTGTGCCATTGCGAATAATTTGCCATCATTTCATCCAAGAGTTTTGTTGCATCACCTAATGTGGTGGACATGAAGGTACCTCCAGCGGCCGAGTCCAATAGGTTCCTTGAAGAAAAATTTAATCCTGCATAAAAAGTTTGGATGACCATCCAATTAGTCAGTCCATGAGTGGGACAGTTTTTAACTAGAGATTTCATTCTTTCCCAAGCTTGAGCAACATGTTCATTATCAAATTGTTTAAAGTTCATAATGTTACTCCTTAATTATATATTTTTTGCAGGTGGATAATATTTCCCAATAAAAGCATCTTTGCATTTAGTCCCGAGAAATTCACAGTTGCACCCGAGCTCACATGCTCGTGATAGTTTCGAAAAGATTAGAAAAATAGTAAGACATTATGAAAAAATCTGTAAAAATAGGAGACAAGCATATATATAGGTTGTTCACATTCGTGCAAAGTTTTGGAATGAAATGACATTTTCTGTGGTCTGTGCAAAAAAGAAAAATTCAGTGGTCAAAATACACTGAATTTGTCTTTTTTGCACAGACCAAATGAAATGTCATTTCAATTCGAAACTTTGAACGAATGTGAACAACCTATATATGTTTGTATCCATATATTTTCATATATTTTTTTAATGTTTTACTATTTTTTTTTCAAAATATCAGGAGCATGTGAGCTCGGGTGCAAAAACGCCTCCCCCAAGAATCAATACTATTCTGAGGCAAAGACAATAACCAATCTTTAGCACGTCCTCTTAAAGAAAAAGGAAAAAGTTTCAGTTTTATGATGTCGCCCTCTACTTCTTTATATTTTTACATATCACATAACTAAACAAAGTTATTTAAATGAGAGGCGGCATCATCACCACTAATAGCAGAAAATTGCTCTTTCATGACAAGATTTAATAGAGCGGGCTTTATCTCATAAAATTCTGCTGTGGAAGCCGGTTGAGCAATAGGTGTGCATATAAAGTCATCATTATTCGTGCTAGTGAAGTCACACAACTTGGTGTTCTCAGCTGAACCCATTTCCATAATATAAAAGCAAGAAACTAAGCAAAACAAAAAGAGACTAGTTGCTGGAATTTTTAATTTTTTTTTTAGTTTTAGAGCAAACGAAAGGCAAAACAAGACTAACAAAAAATATACTAAGCAAAACAATAACAAAGTGAATTGAAAGGATGTGTGAAACTCCCCTAGCTGAAGCTTCGAAGTCCCCGGCAACGGCACCAGAAAAATCTTGCTTATGACGTGATCACACGTTTGCTGGGGAACTCCAAGAGGAAGGTATGATGCAGTATAGCAGCAGTTTCCCTTGATTTACAAAACCAAGGTTATCAATCCAATAGGACTTGGAGAAGGCTTAGCAAGGTGTCAATGGTGCCGTTTACGATAATTGACGTGGACCTGCACACAATCACAAACAAACTACTTTGCCCCAACAAAATAGAGAGGTTGTCAATCTCTCCGGCTTGCTGAACACAAAGAATTGAATGTGTGGATGCAAAATATGATGAGAGTGAAATATGACCAGCGAGCAAATGATGATGAAAAGCTATTAAAACGGTTGTAAACAATGTAGGAAAATAGGATCGGGGTCCACAAATCACTAGCGGTGTCTCTCCAAGAGATATACATGATGGGTAAACAAATTACAGCATGACAATCACTACTAGGGAGAAGGCCATTAGTGGCGCAGCAGTATAGGGTTTTTGTGGCGCATCCTGGAAATGGTGGGATGCGCCACAGAAACCTCGCCACTAAAATATATTTCTGTGGCGCACCCCCTCGGTGCGCCACAGAAATACAAAGATTCTGTGGCGTACCAGCTGTGGTGCGCCACAGAAATATTTCTGTGGCGCATCTGTTGCCTATGTGCCACAGAAGTCCATGCGCCACAAAAAATTAAAAAGATGCGCCACAGAATAATATAAATGTATTTTCGATTTTCTGCTGCCTACTGTACAAATACAGGTATATTACATAAAATACAGGTATATCACATTACAGGAAATACAGGTATATTATAGGAAATAGGAAATACAGGTATATATTATAGAAAATACAGGTATATCACATTACTTAGAGCCCGAGATACACAATTTTTACACAAGTATGATACAAAAGTTCATCGTGTCACACAATAATTACAAGTGCCGAATTTTTAACATCGTTTCACATTACAAATGAATAGGTCACACCGCCTACACTAGGATCCGTGATGATGGTGAGGAAGAGCGGGGAGGACGATCATGGATCCTTCTTCTTCGTCGGCACCGGGAAACCCTCTTTCGTCGTCCACGTCCTGGTGTCCTGCTGAGCCTCTAGGATTTTTTCGATCTCCCTCTTAGGCAACCCTGGAGATGGATTGGGATATAAATATATTGGTTAATAATACAAATCTAAGTGGACAAGTCTATAATAAAGAAAATAAAGAAGCACTTATTGCTACCTCTGACGTTGTGTAAGGACCCCCGATGATTGTTGACATCTTCGACGATGATTTGCGATAACTGCACCTGGATGCGATGGAAGTCTTCTCTAAGATCGGCATCGGTGAAATCCCCCGCACATTTGGTCCATTCTTGGAGGCTAGATGGCAACTTCATTTTCTCAGCATCCCGGACAAACCCTTTAAGGTGATGGAGGGCGTAGAAGGCTTCCTTCACGCTGCCAGACTTCTGCTTGATGCAGCAGAACTCGGTCACATGCTTGAACTGGTGTGTGCCGTCATTGCTGAAAACATCTTGCTTTTTTTGAAGGGGCCTCCCTTTTTGGCGTAGCCCTCGAGAGCCTCATCGAGAACACCCTTTAGCTTGGTGTAGTCTTTCTTCATATCCAAACTCCCCGAGTCGAGATAAGTGGCACTGGACCACCTCGGGTTCAGGACGACGAGTGTGCAGCACTTGTTCTTGCTCAACACAATTGAAACGAAATGTTGGAAAGGATCAGCAATGGAACAAATCTACAAGAAAGCATAAGTTACGACGGCGGCGAGCGGATGTGTACTTACTCAGGAAAGAAAGGCAGAAGAATGTTGTTCTTCCTCTTGTTGGTCAGCATGAACCTCCGGAGGTACTCTGTCGCCTTGGTCCGTGTCGCTGATCCTTCCACCAGCTGTCAGTCACGCATGTAGTAGGGATCCGCTACCGCGACGGACTGGGTATTATCTCTCTTGATCTTCATCACCATATCGAGCGCGTATAGGCGGACCAAGTTATTATCCAGCCGTCTAGAGTGAAAGAGATTGAAGATGTCCTCGTACGCTATGAAGAACGGATTCGCGGGGGCATCATGGATGAAGTTCAAGTCCATTGGCACCCTGACCGTGAACACCGGGTAATTTGGCTCCTTGTCTTGAAGAAGGAGGCGCTCTAGCACCAAGACAGATTCATGCAAAGCGTGCATGGGTCCACGTGCGAGGCAGAGCAGCTCCGGAGGCAGTATCGCTTTACCAGCTTCATGAACTTGGGTCAAGCCATCCGCACGGGGTGATACCGTGTCTTCATGACCCCGGATAGTCTTAAGAGCTGGCTGGCTCACAGAGGCGCCTGGCCCCCTCTTTCTCTTCTTGTCCTTCTTCATCTCCGGGGATGGTGAGTGTGGTCGGGGTGCGGACTCCGAGAAAACTGTCTTACATAGTGTACCAGGGCTGAAAATGGTAGACGGTAATTTGCGTAGAGCTTGATCGCCGGCCTCCGGAGGCGTGTCTTGAGATAAACCCTGGAAGTCCAGGCGCTGCGTGCATGTACTGGGACGAGCAGGTTGATCGCCTTGAGCGCGGAAGGGTTCTTCATCCATAGGAGGCATGTACATGTCTACGCTGGCGCTAGTGTTGAGGTAGCCCTCGATGTCGACATCATCACCATCGTCGTCGTTGGCATCAAGTTGAGGTGCATTGGTAGCGCCTTTGGATGGTTGCGGTCCAGACGCTCCCAACAGTTTTTGGTGGTGGCTGTTGGTGGCGACGACCATCGGTTCCTTCTGGGTGACGGTGATGGCTGCAGGCTTCGAGGAGGGCCGAACGATCGGGGGCCTCGAGGTGGCGCCGGTGGTGCGCCTTAACCCTAGAAGACCAGTCCCAAGACGAATCTGGGTCTTCGGCCATTTCATCGGCCACTTGATGCAATCTTTAAGGACCATGTGATCATCGTCGGCTCCCGGAGGTTGAATGGGGGGCTCAACGTCGCGAAACTCAGGCACTATCTTAACCAACCTGACCCTCATCACGTCCTCGTCCATTTTACTGTGGTGCATATCGCGGCTCATTGGTTGTACGACAGTGCCTGAGCACAGTCCTTCAACTCGCCGCCAGGCACCAACCTATGCAGTAGTATGCAAGGCATGTCCTGAGTCAAAATATGTTGGGCATCATGAGATGGCAGTCATCATAGGCATAGTTATAGAAGATTCCGCGGACTAACTAATTAGTTACCTGGGTGATGGCGTCGAGCTCGACAACTGTCGAGACAAGGGCGCCGGTGCCGGCGGCCGGCCTATCATTCTCCGGACGCTTGATTGCATTATGAAGCACAGCCGCCGCCGGCTGCGGCTCGGTATCTTTCGCGGTAGGGGGCGTCGTTGCGTTCGGCTGTGGGGTCGTCAGGTCCGGCGACACGTTTTGGTTCATGATGGAGTTACTGCCGCTGACGCTGGGCACGTATATCGGCCCCTGTCGACCAGCCACATTCCAAGCAGCAAACCCCTCGATCAACCCAGGGGGTAAGAAACTTTTCAGCTTCTCGTCCACTAACCGCTCAACCGTGGCGGAGTCCACTATTTTACTCTCCAGTGTCTCCACCTTCTTCCTTAGCTCCACAACCTTGGCTTTATCCTTACTCGGCCTCCTCCTCTCCTTTTTCGTCTCGGCGTCCGAGTGGTAGTAGTTGATGAACTTCATGCTCGTACCGAAGCCGGACACACGGCCAGCTGACGTCGACGGCTTCGACTTGTCCCTACCCTTGTAGGTGTTCGTCGCCCTATTGAAAGTCGTGTCCCACGGCTCCGTCGACCCCTGGGACGACGGGCCGCCGACCTCAGCGTCAGCCTTCAACTCTGCCTCCTGCAGACAAATTAGGCATTAATTTATATATTTGGCTTCATTATCTAACTAGATAAATGCAATGGACTATGAGATATCCGCGGTAATTAAATTCCTTACCCGATACTTCTCGAAATCCTTCACCGCCTCATCGTCGGTAACGAATTCCCTCGTGGTCTTGTCCAGATAGTAGCGGGACCGGACAAAGAACCTCGTCTGCTCGTCCGTGAGTTTTTCCCACGGGTTCTCTTTTCCGAGACGTGCATACTCGGCATCCTCCTTGTCCCAAATGGGCTTTTTTCCTCGGTAACCGCCGCTTCCACAATGGTGGTTACCTATGTTTTGCTCCCGCATGTCCTTCCCCCACTTGGTCCATGTTTTAGCCTCCTCAGTTCTTAAGGACAACTTGAATTCCTCGAACTCTTCTTGGTCGAGCATCGGCTCTTTGGCTTTTATCTCCTCCTAGCTGAGACCCTTCTCAATCTTCCGCTTCACCCGTAATTTCCAGCTGCTCAAGGCGGTGCTCATCTTTGAGATGGCTAAACTATCCACCTTTTTGTTGAACGGCTCCGGGAACGTGTACCGTTGGTGAAGCTTCTAGAGGAGGACGTCGCGCAAAGCCTTATTGGCCGTGCTTCTGATGTCCTTCGTGTTGATGGACACGCTTTCCCGGAGGATGCACCCTAGTTGCATGCTGTACCCTTTGGCAGGGTCCAAAGGCACCACTGGTAGGCCACTTGGCGTGACCTCGGTGAAATGGTCTGTGCGGCACTTGAGGTGTCCTATCCCTCCTTTCCTTCTTCTGCTTCGGAGCGGTCGGGTCGCCACCACCATCCGTGTGGTCGCCGCCATCGGTGGTGGTGGTGTTATCCTCATGGCCGCCACTAGCAGCTCCATCGGTGGTTTCGGCGTCGTCGCTCTCCGGGGCGTCTTGCTCATCGTCGGCACGGTGGCCACTAGCAGCTCCGGCAGCGGCGACCTCCTCCAACTCCTGGGACGCTTCCCAGAACGACTTGTTGGCGTCTCTAGCTATTTCTTCGACGCTCATCTTCTTAGAATGGCCCGCGGAGTCCGACATGTTTGCACTTAATTAAAAAGAGGCAAAAAGTTAGTATAACAAATATAAGAAAAAAATCAATTAATTAAGTACTAAGATACCCCGGGCCATGCATTAGTCGCAATACCCCATATGTCCCTTTTTTTAGCAAAGTCATGCCAAAATTCACGAAAAATTTCGGCATGACCTTTGCTAAAAAAGGGACATATGGAGTACCCAAATTTGCCGGAACGGAAGTTAATCGACATTCCGGAAAACTCAAGGGCCTCTCGGGGTACCTGTAAACATTTCACAAAAATATCGATCCACATCTCCGTCCGGCATCTCCGGCCGACATGTCCACGACGCGATGGTCGGAGCACAAGCAACCACGACAAACTCCACGACACGATGGTCGGAGCATAAACAACCTCACCTGTAAATTTTTCACACACAAGGGCGTCTTCTTGCCTAGCACACTCAAGCACCTCTGCACCTGTACAACCAAAACAAAGAAAAGGAACATATTTTCAGCATCAATAAAGCATCTAATAACAGAATCAATAATAACATATGTCAATAATAACAGAATTATTAAGCATCCATCATCTAAAGCATCTAAAGCATCAATAATAACAGGATTATTATGCATCCATCATCAATAATAATACTGTTTACTTTTCTGTTTTGTTAGGGATCTGTGAAAAAACATAAACCTAACTTGACAGGAATAAACAAGATCGATATATTTTTGTAAATGCAAAACTAAATGCACTAGCTATTATTTTTTTGTTCCTACTGTCCTTTATTGGCTGTCACTGCTATTTAAATATGGTGAATAAATACAATGACACCCAGATTGGAACAACTAGGTTAAATGATCATGTAGCTAATTTTTTGTTCTAAGGATGACACCCAGATTGGCTGTCACTACTATTTTTTTGTTCTAAGGATGACACCCAGATTGCTACTTAAATGATCATGTAGCTAATTTCCTTTTCCACTTCTCTATTTCCATGAATCTCAACTAGGTTTAATATGTACAAAACACCTAACAGGTTTGTCTAGTTAAACCGAAGCTGCTACATAGAGATCAATATATTTTTGTAAGTGCAAAACTAAATCCACTAGCTATTATTATCGTTCCTACTGTCCTATATTGGCTAGTAGAAGAATTCTTTTTGCACTGAACATGAACACAAGTTTAGAGCAAGCAGCGTACAACAGGAGCATCCTAAAAACCGTGAAACTGTTACTTGTTCAAGTCCATGTGGCAGGAGCATCCTAAAACACACTATCAGAGGTTAAAAAATTAAACCTAAAACACCTAGCAAAAATTAAACCTAAAATTACTGCATTTATGATAGACACTATCAAGCACTAGAGAATCCCACCATACACAGCATCTAGCATCACAGCATCAAGCATCACAACATCTAGCATCACACAGCATCCAGCATCAAACTTGGGCTTGGGATTTTAACAAACACCTAGGGTGAAGCTCTAAGGTAGGGGAAGGAGGAGAGGGAGAGGGGCAGCACCTCGGAGAGGGAAGGGAGGGGAGGTCGTCGAAGGTGGTGGAGGTGCTCCTTGTGGGCGCGGTGGAGGTGCTCCTTGTGGGCGCAGTGGAGGCCGGTGCTCCTCGTGGGTGCGGTGGAGGCCGGTGCTCCTCGCGGGCGTGGTGGCGGTGCTCCTCGTGGGCGCGGTGGAGGTGCTCCTCGTGGGCTGGGGCGGCCGGCGGCGGTGAGTTGGGGCGGTGGTGGTGCGGCGGCCGGCGGTTGGGCGTCGAGGGGGCGTGCGCGCGGGTTTGCGAAATTTGGGAAAGGAGAGGCCGGCGCAGGGAGGGCCCACATGTAAGTGGGCGCAGAAAAATTCTGTGGCGCATCCCCGCCTGGGTGCGCCACAGAAATGTGAGATTCTGTGGCGCATCCCTTCCTGCATGCGCCACAGAAATTTGATATTCTGTGGCGCATCCTCTTTAGAGATGCGCCACAGAATTAGGTGGCCTAAAAATTTAAAACATGGTGCTGCTGTTTCATGACACCAACAACTACATAGCCATGTGGTTAGCAAGCTGAAACTTGGGGCAGCCAGGTTCGAATCCTGGCTGTCTCAAATTTTTTTTTAATTTTTTTTTGGTTAATATAAGAAGAACACACACATATTTGTTATTCTTTTTGATGATATTTTTTCTTTTCAAAAAATAATTTTTTGGTTAAATTTAAAGAAAGAACACACACATATTTGTTATTCTTTTTAATGATATTTTTTTCTTTTCAAAAAACAAAATTTTGGTTAAATTTAAAGAAAGAACACACACATATTTGTTATTCTTTTTAATGATATTTTTTTCTTTTCAAAAAATAATTTTTTGGTTAAATTTAAAGAAAGAACACACACATATTTGTTAATATTTTTAAAGAAAGAGTAGACACCTTTAGTAGGTATAATACTAAAATTTTTTTTGGTTAAATTTAAAGAAAGAACACACATATTTGTTATTCTTTTTAATGATATTTTTTATTTTCAAAAAATAATTTTTTGGTTAAATTTAAAGAAAGAACACACATATTTGTTATTCTTTTTAATGATATTTTTTTCTTTTCAAAAAATATTTTTTGGTTAAATTTAAAGAAAGAACACACACATATTTGTTATTCTTTTTAATGATATTTTTTTCTTTTCAAAACATAATTTTTTGGTTAAATTTAAAGAAAGAACACACATATATTTATTAATATTTTTAAAGAAAGAATAGACACCTTTAGTAGGTATAATACTAAAATTCATATGCTGCCACTTTTGTATTTCTGCACAGTAATTCTGTGGCGCATGGAACAAGATGCGCCACAGAAAGTCGCATTTCTGTGGCGCATCTTGTTCCATGCGCCACAGAAATGGCTCCCTCAATTATTGGTGCCGGGGCCCACCCATATTTCTGTGGCGCATGGGTCCAGATGCGCCACAGAAAGACAGATTTTTGTGACGCATCTGTCTACATGCGCCACAGAAATGGTGGGGTAGGATGCAATCCAGCCGTTGGTTGTGGGGCTCACTAATTTTTTGTGGCGCATGTGCGCTGGTACGCCACAGAATACCCTAATTCAGTGGAGCATTTCTTAAATATGCGCCACAGAAAGGGGACGATTTCTGTGGCGCACCTCCAACGGTGCGCCACAGAATATTTTCTGTGGCGCACGGCCACTTTGGTGCGCCACAGAATAGCTATCCACCTATAGCTAGTTTCCTAGTAGTGAATAGACAGAATTGTGGGCGTACAACAATGCTATCATAAAACAATATAGTTCACCGTGTCATCTAATATGGGCATTACATCAAAATACATAGACCCTCATCCAACTGCATCTATGACTAATAATCCACTCCGGGATCGTTATCCAGCATGTCACCCAAAAGTATTAAGTTGCAAGCAACAGATCATTGCAATAAGCAAAGTGCATAATGTAAGCAATGTAAATAACATAAGGAAATCACACCGCTGTTTTCTCCCTAGTGGCAACAGCACATCTCTAGTCTTAATCGTTTCTGTCAACCCGAGCTCAGACAAAGAGAGGCATGAACCCACTATTTAGAATAAATACTCCCTCATATAACACTAATAATTACTTGGCCAAAGCATCCACTAGCATCAGAGAGCATGCAAGATCATAGATAAAACACAACACATAGATGAACAAAAGTAACGACTTCCACAATTCATCGGATCCATGCAAACACAATCATGTAGAAGTTACAGATAATATGATTTTGATCATGATAGGCAGCTCACAAGATCTAAGAAATGGAGTAAAAGGAGGAGAGACAACCATCTAGCTACTGCTATGGACCCGTAGTCTCGTGGTGGACTACTCACGCATCACTCCGGAGGTAGGCATGGTGATGTAGATGCCTCCGGTGTCGATTCCCCTCTCCGGCAGGGTGCCGGGAAGAGGTGCAGAACCCTCCCGAAATAGGGTTGGTGATGGCGGCGGCCTCTGACGTCTTCTGGGAAATATGATCGGGTACTTAGGGTTTTCGGGTAGAAGACTAATTTATAGGCGAAGAGGCGACTCGAGGAGGTGAAGGAGTCGCTCAGGTGGGGCCCAGGCGTGGCCTAGGGTGGGGCCGCGCTTGGAGGGCGTTTGGAGGCTGTGGCCTCCCCCTCCGGGCGTCCTTCTGGCTTCGTCTTTGTTTCAGCTTGGAAATAAATCCCGTAAATTTTCAGCGCGCTCCGAGAAACTTCCCAGAATAACTTTTCTACAACAAAAAGACAGCAGAAAACAGGAACTGACACTGGGCATCTTGTTAATGGGTTAGTTCCATAAATCATGCCAAAATGATATAAAAACATTATAAAAACATGTGGCACTTATATATAATCAAGCATGGAATATAAAAAATTATAGATACGTATCATGGCCCCACACCCAAACATGTTCGGCCTTCCAAACTATTTGAACTAGAGAAACGGGGGAGAGGGAAGGTGCGAGATACGTTGTGGTCTTGGGGCTAGAGAGAAGAAGGTCTTCCTAGGACAAAGGCAGCTCTCCCATTGGATCAAGGATTTCATACAACTCGTAACGTAGTAACAGACTAGGTGGTGATAATCCAGTCAGGGCAAAGATTTGGCAAGCAGAGGTGCCCCCAAAAGTAAAACAGTTTTGTTATTTCTCACTTGAGTGTGAATTAAGTTAGAGCTTACTCAACTCTAATCTCGTCAGATTTGTATCGTGATTCGTACGGTATGTCATTTATGCAACTTAAAAAAATCAGTTGCACAAAACTGCAACTGAGATTTTTCTGGTTGTAGACAGGTTGCACATGTGTTGCATATGAAATTTTCTCAGTTACACATGGTTTGCACATTAGTTGCAAATGGGTTGCACATGAGTTACAAAAAAAATCTCAGTTGCACATGGATTATACATAAGTTGCACATACAATTAGATGACATCATCTGAATAAGAATTAACATAATTCTCACTCGATTGAGCCCTAGTTGCTCCCAAAGTAAAATAATTTGCATGGAAAGTGGCGAATAACTCACTGGTAACTGGAGATAATAAATGGAATTGGAACTTTCAGGTTATTGGGTTCTGCAAGATTTCTAGGAGGAAGCCGGACAATGTGGCGCATGCCCTGTACAAATGCCCCATGCATCCAGTCAGTGGGATGCAAAATGAGACGAGTCTGGTGCTTGTCGTCTCCTGTCGATCTTAATATTTAGAACAACTTGTTGTTTTAGTCGCTTCTTGTTAATATTCCGGACAACATGGTTGATACCACACTCCTTGTTGCTTGGCGTGCTTGGTATGCCAGAAACGAGGTGACTCGTGACAAAGCTATCCCTCCAACTGAGGGCTCCATAAGATTCCTTGGCAGTTATCTAAACCGGATTAGAAATATCAAAACACTGCCAGTTAAAGATGTGTTAAAGGAGAAAATTACACATAACACCAAGCTTTGGTGTCAAAGTTACACATAACACATAAATTAAACATTTTTTACAGCCGGCTCTAATTTTTTGTGTAATAAGTTGCAGCTAGCCCAAAATGTTGATTTAGGGGCTTAACATGTACACGTGGGCCCATGACCATTATATTGTTTTAATACTGTATACCATAATTACATAACAATTTAAAAAATAGCATAACAATAGACTATGGTACGACAATTATACTCTCAGAATAATACAAAAAAATCAGCATCAACAGAAGACCATGTACATAAAGAACTTTCTAAACTCCAAAGTTTTCCATGGTATTCTACATATACTTAAGCCACTAAATCAATGTTTTGCATTAGCTGCAACTTTTTAGACAAAAAACTGGGCTAGCTGCAAAAGGTATTTGATTTATGTGTTATGTGTAAATTTAACATGAAACTTTGGTGTTCAGCGCCGGCTTTGAGATTTTCGGGGCCCTTGACGAAACTGAAATGTGCGGTGTATTCTCTCGCAATCGGGGGTCTCGACAATTCAAATCGACGAAAGGAGTAAAGGACAAACTAGTAATCAACATTAGAAGGAGTTTAGAGATCGTCAGATCGTGTATCAAATATAGCAAAAGTAATTAGTGTGGTGGCTTGGAGAATTAGAGATTTACCGTGACAGCCTGAGGAATTGGGGATTCGCATTCGCCTCGATGGCTCGACGGAACTGACAAACTGTGACGGCGGCGACCTGGAGCAGAACTGTAAATGCGGTGCGATTCGCCTCGACCATCGACGACTGAAGCCGTAAAGCGCCGCGACAAAAACGAGCCAGAGGCAGACCGCCCAGACGAACATGCGGAAACAGTTAGACGAATGGTCGCTAACTTGCGATGGCGAAACAAGCTACGCCGAAGCAAAACGGTGCTGTGTGATGTGGGTCATGGGCCAGCTGACCTCGTCCCCAAAAACTGGCCCATTTCTTTTTTTCTGCTGGGTGCTGCCAATCCTGACAGATACACTTGTAGTACAACGTAGCTGGTCTGGCCTCTGAATTTTGGGGGCCAGAGGGATCGCCCCATATGTCCACCCCTCAGGGCTGGACCTTTTGGTGTTATGTCCAATTTTCTCGTGTTAAGGGAAAGAATATCCAGCTTTGGTCGATTGTACCAGCGCGTACCACTACTACCGTTAAAGATAAACAGTGTCAGTTGTGCTGTGCGATCTGTGCCGGACATTTAGGGACCGAAATACGGTCAGTTGGATATTCGAGAATACTAGTAGCCTAGTAGGACTATAGTATGCACGTACAGTGATTTGGTACAGTTGCAGGGAGCATTGAATGAAGTTTCGAGACTCCGTCTAACAGGTCCGTTATAAGGATTACGATTTTCATTTAGAGGACCGCTAGTCCAAGACGGAACCTGCGTCTACGTCCGTTATAGGTCCAAGGGAAGAACAAATGCGCCGGGGGCGCAAAAATGGATCTACCGAATCTATCTATCTATATATAAAATCAGGACGATTTTGAGCTCTGGGAGGCCATCGGCGACTGTTCACAGCTACAGTGATTTACTGTAGAGCTACAGTAGCTACAGTAGCGCGCGATCCCGACCGTCCGCCGGCGATCCGACGGCTCCCAGCGCGCGTCGACGACGCTTTTGCAAAAAAGCCCCTCACAAACCCGTGAATCGAACCCGCGGTCCACGACCTAACGCAGCGAAGGACCTCATTGGAATTTCAAAAAAAAATGAGGACTTACCTGTAAAACCGTCATCACACTCCCCCTCCCCCTTCCTCTCTCGCGCGCGGCGCCGAAGCTCGCCGCCGCCGCCGCCGCGTCGCCCCGCCGCCCCGCTCCTCCCCGTCCAGATCGACGGCCACCGCGAGCTCCGCCGCCGCCTCCGCTCCCTCCTCGCCGCCGAACACGTGCCGGGACGCCTCCGTCGCCCCGCAATCGCCGCCGCCGCACCCGCGGGCCTCCGCCGCCGCCGCTCCGGCGACACAGAAGCGGCGGCGCCGCCACCTCCGGGCTCCGCGCGCCCGTGCGCGTCGGCCGCGCGCACGCTCGCGTCCGAGCACGCCGGCGTCGCGCGCCGGCGGCGTCGATGCGGCCGCGGCGGGGATCGGCCGCTGGTGACGTCACCGTGACGTCCCAGCGGGCCTGGGCTGGCTGCTGGGCCTGCTGGCCTGGGCTGGCCGCTGGGCCTGCTGCGCCCTTTTTTTTTTTTTTGCACATTTATTTTTTCCCTGATTCAATTTTTTTTTTTTGCAACTTTTCAATTACAGTGTGATTCTTGCATGGAGAAAATAAAAAATTTGCAACTTTTCGGCCCAATGTTCTTAGTATTATTCAAATCAGTTATTTAGAATACTTTGGACTCATTTCACAAAATATGTATTCCACAATTTCATTTTGAAGAAAAAAAAAAGATCTATACCATTCAATATGATAAGTAAAAAAAAAAAAAAAGATGCGACACCAATCCTCCCATTTACATTTAAAAAAAAAAGAATTTCCTCCAACTACTTAACCAAATTAAAAAAATAATAACAACCGTAAAATTTGCAGTCGATCGATGTCCTTTAAAAAAAATATATATATATTTACCAAAATGTTGCATTCCTATGATCATTTCAGTAAAACAATTTGCACAAAATAAAACAAATGTCCAACAAAAAAAAAATTTGAACATATCCACCTGGAAAAAAAAAACTAAATAACATTTCCAATTAATCAGAATAACTTTATCGAACTGGCCACCATCGCACATAAAAAAAAAAACTCCCTGCACTTTCCTAAAAAAAAAATTTTAAAAATTGAATTTCGCCACACGGTCCATAGGACTAAGTTCCAAATTCGAAAAAACTTCTAAAATTCCTACGGTTTCGAAATTCAAGCATTTGAAAACAAAAGAAAAAACAATATACAAATAGCTTCCCACTTTCATCAATTTAAAACAACATAATAATTTCCAGACAATAATATTTGAATACACCAGATGAATTAACATGCCGCCGCGCCGTCCACCTCCTTGCCGAGTTCCCGCGTGTCGGGCCGCTGCGGTGACGGCGGAATCGCCGCCGCCGTGCGCGCAGGCCGCCGCCACCGATTCGGTTGCCGCCGGCGTGTCCGGCGACCAAATGGTCCGCAGCGCCGCCCCTCCGGCTCCCCGCGTCGAGGCGCGTTCAACGCGCCCAACCGCGCGTGCTGGGTCGCCGCGTTTCGCCGCCGGCGTCCGCGTCGCCGCCGCGGCAGCCCCGCCCGTGGCCGCCCGTGGTGACGTCACCCTAACGTCATCGCGATGGGCTGGGCCGGCACTGACCGGCTGCTGGGCCGGCATGCGCCTGCGTCGGCCCTTTTCTTTCCTTTTTTTTTCCCTTTGTTTTTTCCCTTTTCCCTGTTTTTGTATTTTCAGAAACTTTAAAAACTTTTGGAATACAGGCCAAACAAATACGGACCAAATTATAAAAAAATGAATCGACAAAATCAAAAATAACCATATCAAAATGATTTAAAACCTCAAATAATAAATAAATATAATTTTAGGTTCCACTTTCCGAATAAATATAATTGAATCAGGAAAAAAAAAATATTTAAAAAAATGCTTTGCATAACTTAAAAAAAAAAAAACCTTCAGAGATGCTACTTAACGATAATTAGGCAAATTCAGAAAATGACTAGGAACTATAAAACTTTATAGGTGCTATTTAGTGATATTTACACACTCCTGAAATGTATTCTCTCCGAATATATAGTTACAATAAAATTTTAAAACAACAAAACTACCTAATTGCATGAACCGAAAAAAAAAAACAATACACGCCCAAACAAATACGGACCGAATTATTAAAAAAAAAATCTACAAAATCAAAGTAACCATATCAAAATGCTTCCGTACCTCCTCAAGATGATTTAAAACCACAAATAATAAATAAATATAATAAAACCGAAACACGAAGTTCAAAAAAAAAAATGCTAAAGAAGGAAAAACGAAAGCATCAAAACAGTCATTATATATGCTTTTGAACCTTTTCTAAATTATTTTAGGTCTCACTTTCCGAATAAATATAATTGAATCATAAAAAACAACAATTTAAAAAAAAATGCTTTGCATCACTTAAAAAAAAATTCATATAGATACTACAAAACTTTATAGATGCTATTTAGCGATATTTGCACATTCATGTAATGTA
Source organism: Puccinellia tenuiflora (assembly GCA_012064385.1). Lineage (NCBI taxonomy): Eukaryota > Viridiplantae > Streptophyta > Magnoliopsida > Poales > Poaceae > Puccinellia > Puccinellia tenuiflora. Next base: position 218,256 of record QRDG01001746.1, on the reverse strand, counting down.
TTCCCTGCGAATATATAGAGTTACAATAAATTTTTAAAACAATGAAACTACCTAATTGCATCATCCGAAAAAGATTAATATTTATAAGTAATTTCACTTAACTCCCTCTAATTATGCCTATAAATTAAATATATGCTTAACAAATAGCCAACATTTCCATATGGCTTTGAACCTTTTCTGCATTATTTTAGTTCTTACACTCCAATAAAAAAAAGCTTTGCATAACTTAAAAAACTTCACAGATGCTATTTAATGATATTTAAACAACTTCAGAAAATGACTCCGTGCTGCAAAAAATATGCTTCCAAATTGAATTAAATATAAATATAAATAAAATGCTTATGGCATATGATGTCCATTCAAATTTCACAAATTTGCAAAACAAAAACAAAAAAACAAAATAGTCACTGCTTTTAAAAAAGAGTTCGATTACATCAATGTTCCAGCAAAATGCAAATTCATTTGCTCTAATCGTACCTTGCTTCTAAGTTGAATATAATAAATACAAATAACTTTCCAAATTTTGGCATTCGAGCAACTTAACAATGTAAACTTTCCTTAAAATTGAACATATTAGAAACCAAAAAAAAAAACTTTAAAATATGCATATTACCAAAATTTAATTATTTGCACCATGGTACTCATAAATATGGCGAAAGAATACCAAAAAACAAATGCTTATGGAATATGATGTCCACTCAAATTTCACAAATTTGAAAAAAAAAAACCACTTCATTTAAAAACCAAGTGTTTAATTAGTTGAATAAATCGAGAAAATGCTACGTACTCATACCAAAATTAAAAATATATATATTTCCCAAATTCAAATTTGGTCTACAAACTTCCCAAATTTTGGCATTCAAGCAACTTAACAAAGTAAACTTTCTTTAAAATTGAACATATTACAAAGCAAAAAAAAAATTTGAATATGCATATTTCCAGAATTTAATTATTTGCACCACGATACTCATATATATGACAAAAGAATATCTAGGAACAAAAATGCTTATGGCATATGATGTCCATTCAAATTTCACAAATTTGTAAAACAAAAACAAAAAACAAAATAGTCACTGCTTTTAAAAAAAAAATATTCGATTACATCAATGTTCCAGCAAAATACAAATTCATTTGCTCTAATCGTACCTTGCTTCTAAGTTGAATATAATAAATACAAATAACTTCCCAAATTTTGCCATTCGAACAACTTAACAAAGTAAACCTTTCTTAAAATTGAACATATTAGAAACCAAAAATCTTTTAAATATGCATATTTCCAGAATTTAATTATTTGCACCATGTTACTCATAAATATGGCAAAAGAATACCAAAAAACAAATGCTTATGGCATATGATGTCCACTCAAATTTCACAAATTTGAAAAAACAAATCACTGCATTTGAACTTTAGAAATTGTTCACTTGCAAATACAGCTTCAACAATTTCCAAACCTACGCAATTTTAAACTGCAGACATTTCCGAATTTGAAATTTAGCACAAACAATATAAGCAACAAATCAAAAAAAAATCACATAAAAAAATACTTATTCATTATGACAAAACATAAACATATGTAAACATTTTATTTTACCAAATAAATTGAAAAAAATGATTGTACTCACTCGAACTATTTGAACAATTGTGTGTACTTGAATTTGAAAAAAAGTATAAAAATTTGGACAAAATCATCACCAATTTCCAACGGAATTCAAGCTTTCCAAAGTACATGAAATATGAAACTTACTTATGGCACAAAAAAACTAAAAAAAAAAAATGAACACTTCCAAATTAGTGAAAAATTTATAGAAAAAAAAAACGACAAATTCCAACGGATTTTGACATTTCCCAATTAGTCAAAATTTAAAGAAGCACTTTAGTGAAATTTTCGATGAAAAAAAAAATGACAAACCTTGACAAATTGAGACATTTTCAAATACAGCGAATGTAGCATATGCTAAAGAAAAAAAATAGAATATTGAAATGTTGTTACTATTTCCAATTAATTCAAATGCAACTTTCCCTAATTTGAATTCAACTGTTATCACTATTTGGACGTAATACTACTGCATCTCCCCTAAATTAAATACTCCCGCTGAAATACAAACATGTTCGACCAATTCACCCTACTAAATATTTGAACATTACAGGAAATTTATCGAAGAAATGCTTACAGAAAATGCTACCTATTCATTAAAAAAAATGTTTGAACATTACAATTTAGCAAACATTTTGTCGAAAAAAAAAATCTACAAAAAAAAAAAAATCACTAAAGGCGTGGCGTGACGCCACGCCAAATTCAACTAGTCTATATATTAAAGAGGGAACGTTTTGCGAGCTGAGAGCGCTCGGCTACTGTTCTTAGGAACAGTAGCTACTGTAGCGCTACAGTAGCTACAGTAGCGGCGATCCCGGCCGTCCGTCGTCGATCCGACAGCCAGCAGACGCGTTCGTGATGGTTTTGCAAAAAAACCCTTTCGTAAACGACAAATCAAACCTGCAGTCCACAGCTTCGCAGTAAAAAGGACCTATAAAAAATTACAGAAAAACTGAGGGTGCTTTTTGTAAAAACGTCATCACTTCCCCCCTTCCCCTTCTCTCTCCCGCGGCCCCGGCGTCGCCGCGCCGCCGCCACGCCCCTCCCCGCACGAATCCAAGCATGCAGGGAGCTCCGCCGCCGCGCCCTCTTCAACCTCGCCGCAGATCGGCCGCCGGGGACGGCCGTAGCTCACCGGGATTGACGCCGCCGTGCTCGGGTCCTCCGCCGCGCTCGCACGTCACCGCCGCTGCTCCGGCGTCCTTAAAGCGGCGGCGCCGCCTCTCCCGGCCACCCCGCGCCGAGCCGCGTTGAACGCGCGCGCCCGCGCGTCCCGCCTCGAGGTGGCGCGCCGCCGGCATCGACGGCGCCGCCGCGGCCACTCCGAGCCCCGGTGATGTCACCGTGACTTCACGGTGGGTTGGGCTGCGGGGATGGGCCGGCTGCTGGGCTGGCCTGCCTGCTGTGCAGCCCGCACGACCTTTTTTTTTCTTACTTTTTGTTCTGTTTTTTTCTTTTTACTTTTAAACTTTTCCAAATACAACTCCAAATAATTTCAGACCAATTTCTAACAATTTGTAAATATCAAACTACTCATTTCAAAAACTTTATGACCTTTTCCAAACTATTTCAAACCTTAACTTTGTCAAATAATGCGTAAAGACTAATTTGACACCTTCATGCCATCTTACAAAATACGAATTTTGTAGCTTCCTTTCGGAAAAAACATAAAAATAGAATAGAACATGCTTTAGATAATTTAAAATGCTTCATAGGTATTGTTTTAGGGTGTTTGAACATTTTTTAAATTGTACTAAATGCTGTAAAATCAATGACTTTAAATATATCCATAGATATATCAGAGTGATCATAAAATTAATTGCTAATTATTTACGACACACGGCGAAATTTCAAAATTGGATACTTTAAATTTTGAAATGTCTCCCATATCAGATCATTTTACGGATGTGTAAACAAACCCGAATCTGCAAAACTTTACAGTTTGAACAAACTGTGAAATTTGAACCACTTTCAAGCGTGGGTTTTTCTTAAAAAATTGCAACAATTTCCAACACTAAAAATATTCTTGGATACGTCCATTTCCAAATTTAAATTACTGGTCACATTGTTAAATATTTCTACATAACCATAATACGCTTCCTCTCAATATGGTGCTAAATAAAAAAATTACAGCAAAATTAGACCATATTTGAACATATTAAAATCCGAAAACCTTCTTAATGCTCACATCTCCAAATTTCAATTATTTGCACCACGATACTCACAAATATGGCTTCCTCTGAATATGGTGCTAAATAAGAAAAAATATGGCAAAATAAAACCATAAATATGTGAACATATTAAAGTCTGAAAACCTTCCGAATGTCCACACCTCCAAATTTCAATTATTTACACCGCGGTATTACCAAGTATGGGGAAAAAACCTGCCTTCCAAACCTTAGCATTTAAAAACCATAAAGAAGAAATCACGTACGAATGTTTTCTCACTATTAACAATTTAAAAATTTCAGATACTTACAAATGTGAAGTATTTTTAAAAAATTCAATACATTCAATTCTGAACCATTTTTTGCTGCGTCCATTTCCAAATTTATCTTTTTGTCACGACAGTATTTACAAATATGACAAATATATGAACATGCACATAAAAAAATCTCACTGCTTATGCCATAAATTTGCTAAATATTTGCAGCTCAAACTTTTACGACATTTCAAAAAATCTGCATTTCACAAAATTTCTTCTATAGTCAAATAAAATCAGCAGAAATAACATCAATAATATCATTCAATATGATAGACCAAATAAATTTTTTTTTGCTACAAACCATCCTACTTAAATAGAGTTTGCTAAATCATTGAAATACAAGTACTCATCTATACGGATTTAGCCATTTCCCAATTAGTCCAAATTTAAAGAAACAATTTAGTGAAATTTCGGATAAAATAGATGACAAATCTCGACAAATTGGGACATTTCAAAATACAGCGGGTGCGGCATATGCTAAAGGAAATTTTTTTTGGAACATTCAACTGTTGTCACTACTTGGAAGTAATTCAAATGCATCTTGCCTAATTTAAATTAAATACTCCCACCGAAATACAAACATGTTCAACCACCCTATTAAATATTTGAACATTATAGAAAATTTATCAAAAATGCTCACACAAAATGCTGCCTATTCAAAAAAAAAATGCATATAATACAATTTCATATCTCCTAATTATGGATTGAATTTCAATTGCATCTAATAAATTTCAAAAAAAAGTATTTCCTCTAATTATTGATCTAAATTGAAAAATTAACAGCAATTCAAATAGTTTAAATAATTTCCAGACGATAATATTTTTACTACATCAGACGAATTTCCAAAACAAAAAAAAACAACATATAAAAAAAACAAAAAATTTAACACATCTTCAAACTCTCCACACAAAATATGCATTAAAAAAAACACAATAATTTCCAGACGATAATATGTGACTACATCAGACGAATTAACGTGAAAGGTAAATTTTTCCAGAAATGCTTGACTACATGAATAATTGCATACAATACAAATTCATATCTCCTAATTATGGATTGAATTTCAATTGCATCTAATAAATTTCAAGAAAAAGTATTTCCTCTAATTATTGATCTAAATTGAAAATCTAATACAATTCAAATAGTTTAAATAATTTCCAGACGATAATATTTTTACTATATCAGATGAATTTCAAAAAAAAATGCAAACAATATATAAAAAAAAACAAAAATTAACATATTTCCAAACTCTCCACACAAAATATGCATTAAAAAAACACAATAATTTCCAGACGATAATATTTGACTACATCAGACGAATTAACGTGAATGATATCCTTTAAAAAAAATATGAATAACATATCCGACCGATCAGAATAAATAAATACTTTCTCCTTATGCCACCAAAAAAAATGTTTTTAAATCCCAAAAAAAGTATAACATTTCAAAAAAAAATCCCTTCCTCTAAATATGTTAAAGGTAATTTTTTCCACAAATACTTGATTACATGAATAATTGCACATAATACAAATTCATATCCCCTAATTATGGATTGAATTTCAATTGCATCTAATAAATTTCAAAAAAATGTATTTCCTCCAATTATTAATGAAAATTGAAAATCTTATAGCAATTCTAATAGGTTAATATTTAGAGATTCAAGCTCTCAACACATATAATTTCCAGACGATAATATTTGACTACATCAGATGAATTAACGTGGATGATATCCTTTTTAAAAAATATGTTTATAAAAATGTTGCATTCTTAACAGGTAGGACCATTTTACTAAAACAATTTGCATAAAATAAAAAATATACCCTTCCTCTAAATATGTTAAAAGTACATTTTCTCACAAATGCTTGATTACATGAATAATTGCATATTGCTACTTATGACAAAAAAAATCTGAATAATGTACCCAACCAATCAGAATAAATAAATACTTGCTACTTATGACAAAAAAAATGATTATAGATTCAAAAAATGTATAACATTTCGAAAAAAATGCCCTTCCTCCAAATATGTTAAAGGTAAATTTTTCCGCAAATGCTTGATTACATGAATAACTGCAAAGAATACAAATTCATATCCCCTAATTATGGATTGAATTTCACCTAATAAATTTCAAACAGTGTATTTCCTCTAATTATTGATCTAAATTGAAAATTTAATAGCAATTCAAATAGGTTAATATTTAGAGACAATAGATAACTTCACACAATGTATATTCCTTCAATTACTAAATTAAATTAAACATCTAATAAAAAAACACAAAACATATTATACCGATTCGAATAAGTTAAAATTTACAAACAATATAACTAAACCAGAGCAGTTTTTAAACAATTTTAGCTCAATATTTGCATAAAATGCAATTTCATGTCCCCTAAATATGAACTGAATTTAAATTAAAATTCATTAAATGCTCATATAATGTATTCCTTCCAATTACTGCATTAAATCAAATATTCAATAAACAATATAAATATATTACGCTAAGTTGAAAAGGTCAATATTTAGATACGATACAACTGGACTCCCTCCAATTATGCAACTCAATTTAACGAACACTTGCACTAAACTTAACTCTTTCGAACTACATAGTTAAATTGTAATAATGCTTTCCTAAATGCATATTGGAGAAAACAAAAACTTAGACAACTTTAGAACACGATGCAAGCATACAATTTCCATTTAGCCAAATTTTTGCCACCATACGAATAAACATTTCCCAGGAAAACAGAAATCAAATTCAAATGGATTTTCTAATTCAAATTAAATATTGACTTCGAAATACAAATATGTTTGAACATTTCAAATCACTAAAGACTTCAGTAACCTACATAATATATTATAAAAAAAACTCACCAAAAAAATGCTATCTATTCATACCAAAATAAAAACATATTCGAACATTTCAATTTGGCTAACATTTTGCTAAACAACAAAACAAAAAAATTGTAAAAAAAAATCACGAAGGACGCCACGCCAAATTCAACTAGTATCTACTATAGGAATAAGATATTCAGCTCGTCTCCCTCCTCCCCCCGCCGCGTACAGAGCAAGAGAGAACAGGAGGACACATTGCCGTCGGTGCCGGAGTGGTCATGGAATTCCCATTGGAACCAGTGAGCAGGTGCGTTTAATTTCAGGTTCTATTGTCAATTTGTGCGTACATGCTTTCTTTTATGTACAATTCTCTTGTAAATTTGCACCTTAAACAAAAATCAATAAAAATATGCAGCAGAGAGATCTGCTGTTTCCGTCAAAAAAAAAAAAAATTGAGCGTTCATGAGGATGTCGATTGGGGGAAGGTATGTTTAAGTTAGGTTCCTGATTCGATACCTTTACGAACAGCTCTGCAATATGCGAAGTAGCCCCGATGGCATCGGCTGATGGAGGCGAATCACAGCGGAGCGGGATCTTGGCACCGGAGCAGCCAGTCGTCGGGGTCCTCATGCATGGAGATGCTACCGGCGAACAAAACTCTGGGATGAACGGGTTTGCTGACAACGAGCCAGCAGATTCCGCGCAATCCACGGATCATGTTGATCCGCAAGCACCAGGCTGGACTCGAAGGTAAAGATCGTAATCTCACGTGTGCCTAAAAATTTCTTCATGGCTACATGTCCAGGATACATTTTGCGCTAGGCAGTCTGAACACTGTATGGTAGTGTATTACAACATACATTTAGCAGTGTTGGAGACTAAGAATTCTAGTTAGCTCTATATTCACCGAGGAATGCTATACTCCAAAGATTAGATGTGCAGGCGAAAGAGCCAGACCGTGTATGATTGTTATCATGGTCGTGAATCATGTATATAATTGCGGTTGAGATGGGCACGAAAATCATTTGGTACACTGACAAAAATTGTTATGCTGGGGTCGGGAGCCGACGACTATATTCACGGGTAAGTCTTTTGTATTCAACACATTACGGCTATTCTAACATCAGTTGGGACTGAAACAATTAGTTATCTACTGATTTCAGATGCGGTGCAATGGAGTTGGCAATAAAAAAAGTGATGCCAAACAGTTCGCACAGGTGGTGCAAGTGGCATGTCCTAAAGAAAGCAAAAGAATGTCTTGGTCAACTTTACACGGGAGGAGTGAATTCCGTGTGGAGTTCCACAAATTTGTTAATCACATGCTCATTGTTGACGAATTTGAGAAAGCATGGGAGATGATGGTTGAGAAATATTCGCTTCGGTCTCATCCATACATGACCCAATTGTACGAATAAGAGAAAAGTGGGCGAAGCCTTACTTCAAGGGGATTTTTTGCGCAAAAATGACCAGCACTCAACCTAGTGAGGGTGCGAATAGCCTCCTCAAAACTTATGTTTCTCGGCGGTGCTCGATGAACATGTTCGTCAAACATTACATGAGATTACTGTATGACAGAGATTCAGAAGAGAACTCTGAAGAAAACAGGACAAAGTTGGTGAGTTGAAAATAACTTAATTCCTTGAAATGTGTAGTATAGTCTGACACAAAGGAACATTTGATAAATTGGATGTTTATGTCCGACAGAGTGGAGCTGTGATCAGGTTTAATTTCGCGGTGGAACGTCATGCCAGCAAGATTTATATAAGGGCAATGTTTGAGAAGTTCGGAGAGATACTGTATGATGCCTGCGCGTATAAGGTGGAGGATATTAAAAACAAAAGTTGTACAAAGCAACACATACACTAGAAGAGCGTCGTGAAAGGTGGTGCCGGGTGGAGTTCGAAGTGAAGGTAATTAATGGTGAAGAAGAATTCGATTGCGAGTGCGGGCTTTTCGCACACATGGGTATGCTTTGCTGCCACGCAATTAAGGTAATGTTTTCAATTTTCGTTGTTGCCTGGCAAAAAAGTTTCAATATAGCTGACTGACTTGATGACTGAATTTGCAAATGAGTAGGTGATGGATTATCTCGGGATTGCAGATATACCAGAAAAACACATCGTGAAGAGGTGGGCAAGGAATGCCAGGGATGTACTACCGGTACATCTAAGACATTACCAACTTGACCAAGTTGCGGGTAATTCTTTCACATACAGACATTCGAACTTGTACATGCAGGCCATGGAGATTGTGAGACTTGGAGATACAAGTGCGGAAGCTTATGAAAAGCTAACTGCGATGTTCAAGGATGTGTTAGCTACGATGGCACCCTTTGAAGAAAACAGAGATGGTCTTGCACTTGAAGACAGACCTTTACTGATAAATAGAAAACAAATTCTGGAACAATTCGAAGGTAGCGGTGACAATTGAATGACAGTTTCAGAGTCAGCTGATGGATTGTCTGGTCTGACAGCCCCAGCGAAGAAACTGAAAGCTGGGAGGCCAACAACCAACCTGGACAAGGCTCTGTATGAAAACTTGAGCAAGAGAACAAGGTTCTGCACCATATGTAAGAATCCAGGGCACAAGAGAACTACATGTCCTCAGAGAGGAGACGAACCAAAGGTTATGAGAAAACCAGAAAAATGTAGCCTATGTGGTCTGACTGGCCATAGGAAAGACACCCGAGCAAAGAGTAGGCAGGATTGTTATTAGATAAAATTACTAGTTACGTACTGATATTGTCGTAGATTGGGTGTAATGTCATGGTTGTAAACTAAAAAAGGAAATGTTTATTTGCTGACTTCGATTGTTTTATGCTAGTGTTGTGCAAAATGTTGTTAGGTTTAGTTGAGAGATTAAGGATATACATAACAATAATTGAGAGTATTAAACTGCGAACATACATACACCATTATCAGCAAACAGGATCATCTCTTCTTATGTTGTGATACGGTAAACTCCTCCAATACATGGCAGATAAACATGCAATATCCTCAAGTGTCCATCCTAACTAAGATGCTACTAATTTGAGATGAAATGCTACACAGTTATATCGTACCAAACCAAGCTTGTTTCTCCAAACCAGAAAAGGAACAAAAAAAAAATAGAACCAAAAGGAAAAGTAGGTTAGGGGCCTGGTGCTTCACCGTGCCAATCAACCTACCATCAGCTGCAAAGCTAAATTAGAACCTCATGTTCCCCATGGGCATAATTTACAAGTTTTTCTTACATAAGTTAGAGAAGCCAGAGGATTATAAACCAAAGTAGCTCGCACAACATTAACAACCATATCATCACCTAATGTTCATGCTTGACACGCCCTTTTAGTATCCCTGGAATAGGAGGTGAGGTCCGTAGCCTAACTCCATTTGGCCTTGAAGGTTGGGGTGATTGGTGCCCATGAATATTTGATGTGCGTGAGCATTCAACCCCGTTTGCAACCAGAGCCATGGTACCATCAGTTTCTTCCTTACCAGAGAACCCCATTGCTTTCAATACAAAGGAATCATCATGCAACTCAAATGGAGTGCTGCATTTTCAGAAATAAACAAGTCAGTCATGGTTTCGAAAGATGCTTCTTACATAGCATGAGTTTCACAAGGTTTCATGATCTCCCACATCATTGGTAGAGCTAAACACGAGATTTAATAATATCCGTTGCCAACAAAGTAGTAGATGCGGGCTGACCATGCCTAGCACACATAGGCTGGTCTCAAAAAAATACTACCTCCGTTCCTAAATATAAGATGTATTGGTAGGCCATTTTAACCTACCAAAATGTCTTATATTCTGGAACAGCGGAAATAACAAGCTAGGGACACCACAAGGCCCTCGAGTGGTATTAATGAACAGACATTTTTCTTCAAACAAATGGACTGTAGGGTGATGTGCCAATTAACTGAAAAAATAGAGACCTGTCAACAAACAAGTGGTACAATTAGTCTTTTACCTATTGAAGTCAAAATGCACCAACTGCATATCTTCTGATATCTCCACTTCTACAGTTGCATGAGGACGGGTCTGATGCACAACAAAAAGAGGCTCTTGTCACTGAGACTGTCATGAAAAGAAATGCTGGTACTAACATTTACAAACTGAAGTTGGGAAAAGCATTTTGCGGGGTATATAATTGGTAAAAAAGAAGATAAAGGCAGTTATGAGGGTTAATATGGATAGTTCGTGCTTTTAAATTAATATTTCAACAACAAAAAATCAATTCATAGCCACCTAAGAATGTACACACAATGCAATACTGCTCTTACAATTATGAATATTTAGATCTGTAGGTCAAAGGCCCATTTAGGCCAGGTATAAAAATAAGATCAGGATTTTGAGAACGTAACCTGGAGCTATCATCCAAATATGTAATAAAGATCACTAAGACCTGACAGAGTGAATTCGCATACGCAAGGAGCTAGGAATGGATTATCCAATCTGAATGATTTTTGTTTTCTTTCTATTTGTTTGTTCTCAAGGTTGGAAGTTAGCTCCACCTTATATTAGTAGCATATATGCAGTCCATGCAAAGCAACAACATAGATCCCATTTCAGGATTTTACTACAGCCACAAGGCCACAACACACCGAGAAAACCATGAACCAGATGGTTTTGACTGGTTAACCCTACTCAGAATTCGCCTCCTTCGTTGCAGGCTCCTCGAATAAGATAATCCAAGTCCAAACCTCAAAAGGAAAATGGATGCTCCTTGCACTCAAAACTTGGAGAAAATATCATTCAATCTAAATATGCATGTTCCTTAGTGGAGAAGGGGCCTAGGACAAAAAAAGGGTTATAACCTAGAAACTTGAACAACCGCAATATTTGGTTATTTGGTTGTTATTTGTTCAAATAGGCGGAGTGTTTGCTTATTTGGTTGACAACCGCAATTTACCAAGTCTAACTTCAGCAAAGCGTGGCAAGCCAAATCTTGTGTGGTGAAGAAATTGTTTATCAAAGTTTGGGAAACTTATGGCCATGAAACAATATATCTCAAATTCATAGAGCTATGATAGTGTGGCATGCCACAATCGTGGAAACAAGCAGATGCCATAAAGTCAAATGTGCCAAACTTGAGTTTCACCATGTGTTGCCACTGACACATATTCTCTGACGTAAGTCAGTGACTTGAGTCGCATGTCAGCGGGCCACCACCCCACATGTAATGACCCAATGATCCACGCCCTATAGCAATGTACAAAACAGGCCCATGGTTCCAAAGGGGAAGTGGAAACTTGTTCAAGTTCACAGAAAATCAAGATTCTACTTCCCATAATAAAGCTCCAAAGTCTTAAATGGACATTTTGAAATGGCAGCGCAAGTTAGCTAGATCATCAGCATTGGCATTCAAGTACAGTGGCATGATTTACTCATTTAAGCCTATTTGAACAATAAAAAACAATTGTATTCACCTGAACCAGTATAAATGGCAGGGCCACTCCGCCTGAAGGAGCATCTCCCGAACTATAAAGCTGCTCATTCCGGTCTACCAAATTTTGCAGGCCTACATACTTAAATACAAAAAGATGTAGAAAATAAATAAATGATTAACAGCTAGATATAATCAAAACTGTCTCTATCATATAGTCCAATCTTATTCTTATATTTGAAAAAGAAACAGCAAACTTCGCATAGAATAATTCCAAAACAGGTCAGTTTAATTATAGCAATACGAGAACTTTGGAAACGGGTATTATGCATTCTAGCACCCCTACAGAAGTTGAACTAACATTCCTTTGATTGATTAATTCTAGCAGCCCTACAGCAGTTGAACTAACATTCCTTTGATTGATTAAACATGCACCGAGAGGTTGCTTTTGCCTCCAACACAACATGTACCATAAAGGCTGAATAGAAGATTAGCTGTTCTCCTAATTCTGCATCCATGCTGTGGTATAGAAGTGTATACCAAGAGATTCCCCATTGATGTGGATGAAAGTTTCACTATCCAAGGTAGAGTGAAAAAACTGAAACTTTCACGGTCACAGAACAACATCAACTCTAATTTATACGGAACTAAGTGCTCTGGTGTTTAAAACCGGAGACCCTTGTCATAATTTTAAAGATAGTGGGAATAATTTATATTATCAATTCAAGTAACAATAACAAATAAAGAAATACAATATATCCTCACTTGGTCTTGTAACTCCTGCAAATATGCACTTTTCTTGTCAATTCTACCTTTCAGTCCAATGAGCTCAGTCTGTAAATGCACATGAACTTATGAAGGAAACGACCAAATGAAAAGTAGAACTATTGTTGAAACATGATCCTGATGAGGGACAAACTTACCTTGAATTTATCAATATCACTCAAACTTGTCCGAGGCAAGCCCTTCCACTGAATTTCCTTTTTATCTTTGGATATAATATCCATAGCCATCAGGACATTCAGTGCATCATAAACCCTTCTTCGTATATTTTTTTCATCATATTGTTGCTGCATTTTACATACAATCAGCACACTGCACTTAACAAATAACTTTCCCAAGAGAGTAGTCATATTCCTTAACTGTGTTGGGATTATCAGGATCTGGTGACCCAATATTACTATATGGATCTGCAAACTCAGCTACAAGTTCATCTGCCACCTGAAAAGACAGGCCTTACATTGTAATAAATAAATAAAAAGGAAACAATTGCAGCTGAAGAATCACGCTACATTAGTCAAGAGTTTTTCTTTTACAAAACAATAATGGTACTTTGCGGTTTCCACACATTGTAAATGCACATTAAGGAAACAGGGTTGTAGTATCTCCAATGTTGACAAAATTTTAGCAAAATCCAACCAGGGTTACTCAAGATGGAAATAAAACAGACTAACAGAGTACCTCTTCTAAACATTTGCATAGATGAACCTACGGCAGAAGGTTTCCTTACAACTGCTAAGGAGCCCAATGCTCAGCATGCTAAAACACTGACGAGATTTTTGCTTTACAAAATTGGTATGTCATGTTTTTTCAAGAAACCGGCAGGAGCAAACTAACGCAACTCCGTAGAAAGAAGAAGACTCATAATCCTTCCAGAAACGCAAGTTATTCTGTTGTATCACAGATTCAGTGCTACAGATGTAAAGCAGATCAAATAATAATGGTTCAGATCTATGTTGTTCACTTAAAAAAATGCAGAAGTACATCTGCATGATATATAGTATACATTATTACAATTTAAATATAGCAAAACAAGATAAACTGTAGCATAGTAAGAAACAAAAAACAAATACCTCATTGTAGGTTGTTCTCCCTTTGCCTTCCACTTTCTCACAGACTGAAAAGGACCAAATGGAACTCTTCATGAGAACTTTTAACACTACATTTGGTTAAATACGATTCAATAGACTGACTTCCTTAAAAGAGTAAGAAAATAGAGGAAAAAACAGTAGTGCTTTTACATCAACAGTATTTCAGTTGGTTTCTGCTTATGTGTCCTATGGATCAGTATGCTGGTATGATGATGAATAGATGACTATCACAGAGGCACTAGTGGAAAGAGAAGCTCAACTCACCTTTCATACTGAATTGGCGCAATCCACGGTTACCTTTGTCGGGACCTACTATGCGTGCTCCTTTCTTTTTCTTCTTGCTGCATTGCAAAAACCAGTGCAGCTAGGGTCTCAGAAAGTGCACAGCTACTTATAAATTGCCAGATAAAATAAGTTTAAAAGGTAAGAAATATATGTTTTGCAATAATAAAGCAGAACCGATAACAACTGCCAGCTATTTCTCACCAAGAAATGGGAAAGTCCAAACCCAAGGGGGGAAAGGAGATAAGATCTAACTTAAGGAAGTCAACAGGAAAGAAACCCTAAACATAGACAAATCAAAAGCAGCAAAATCTGTCCATGGAATATTCTACACAATTCCAGAGATAAGATCTAACTTGAGGAAGTCAACAAGAAAGAAACCCTAATCATAGACAAATCAAAAGCAGCAATATCTGCCATCAACTGATGCGATGTTCCATTTTTGTCCTATGGAATATTCTACACAATTACACAAGGATGCTATCACTAGCTTGCAACATATTTTCTGATCAGCACGAGTACCTTATCACACTACTTATCTACTCCACACAGAACAAACAGAACTAACAGTAGCATGATTATAATTCTGCATCCAATTTTGATTCACAGAAGTCCTAAGCAAGACATGAACTGACATGTCAAATTTCTTCGACAATGAACTTCAGAAAGCATGTTGTGGCCCAAACAATAGTTACAGCAACCTGTTTTCAACACTTTAATGCAAATTAATCCCAACATTTTGTTGAAGTTCAGAAGTTTAATGTCGCATCTCCCTAACACCCTCTTCCCTGGTCAATGTGTACCGATTCGAACGAACACGAGCTGCAGAAACTATGCATCGACCGAATCTAGTGGACAGCGAAATGCAGTTCCACATAGTACAGCCAACGAGACCAAACACCCCCCCCCCCCCCCCCCCCCTCCCCCCATATCTCAGATCGCAAAACAACCCCAGTCTAACCCGCGGGAGCTCAGACGGCGGTACACGGTCCCTGGGCAAAAGCATGTGGTGGGCAACTCAACTTAAGCAGCAGCAACACAAGAGCAGATTTCACGGACCTCGCGGCGAGCTGCGACGATGGCGCGTCGTCTCCCTGAATTTCGAGATCGTTGAGGCGGCGGGCGACGGTGCTCCCGCTGGCCGGAGTGGACAATGAGACCGACGTCGTGGCGGCCGCCGCCGCAGCCCGTTTGCTGGGCCCGGCGCGGCCGGAGGGGGAAACGGTGCTTCCGGCGCTGTTTGAGGCTGAGTGAGCCACGCCGCCGGAGCTACGGGCGCTGGAGACCATCGCGGTTGGGATCGCGCGTACGGGGTCGCAGAATTGGGAGGACGAGGAGGGGGAGAAAACCCTAAGAACGAAGCGCAAAATGGAGGGAGAGACAGGAACCGACGGGAGAGCGCGGAGGAACGGACATGAATTTTTTAAAGATTTTTGTTTCTATTTTGTTCCGGGGTTTTGTTTTTTCAGTTCAAAAACTCGTTCATTGGGAGACCAACAGATGTTTTAAGAGCAACTCCAACACATGCTCTATTTTAAGGTACTCCCATCCGATCCATAATAAGTGTCGAAGATTTAGTACTAATCTAGTATGAAGTTTGTACTAAATGAACGACATTTATTTTGGATCGGAGTGAGTATAAAAAGTGATTTAAGGGCACTAAGGCTCTGTTTGTTTGGGCTTCTGTTTTTGCTTTTAGGGAAATTGTAAAGCACTTTAGAGAATCTTGGTTTGAAAATGAACTAAACGAGAGGACTAGGCCGGAAGCAGCCCGCGACCTGCTTCCCGAGCTTTTTCTGCTTCTCGAGTTTCGTCCGACGAAAATGCCCTCTGTACTTTGAAGTATTTACCCGTGACCTACCACCCCGATATATCTCGAACAATTTTCCTTCGCTCCCGTCCCCGACCTTTTTTTCCCCGCGCGTCTCGTTCTGTCTCGGCATGACAGGTTAGGGTTTCCGCCGCCGTTCCCCGCCCCCGCCGTTACCCGCTGTCGCCGCCGTGCCCCCCTCCGCTGCTCTGTTCCCCGCCGCCGCCGCTCCGTTCCCGACGTCAACCATCTCCAGTCGTCCTCGAATCGACGGGTCGATCTTGTTCCCGTCGCCCGCCGGCGGCAGGAGCACATCGAGCCGCCGGGTCGCCGTTTCTCGCCCGCCGCCGTCCTCGTCACCTTCTCCAACGACTCCATGCAGTACTGCTCCGACCCCGTCAGCTGTTCGTCATCGCCGACCACGTCCGCCGCCCTGCTGCACGAAGCACCTCCAACAGCAAGGTGAAGCCATTCCCTTATTCCTTCTTCCTTTGTGCAATTTGGATTCTGGTATTTTCTGTTGTTTAGATGTGTGTATCAGATTGTTTAGATGTATGAGATTGTTGTATACAAAGAATTCATTTATAGATGGTACTTTGTGCTGTGTAGATTTGTGTATCAGATTGTTGTGTAGACAGAATGCATGTATAGACAGTATTTTGTGCATTTTCGGTTTATATCCATATACTTCATGTAATTAGATGGAAGTTAAGACACCTAAGGCACATTGGGATACTTTCTCAACAACATTCTTTTGCGAAATCTGCAAGGCTCAGAAATCTGCAGGAAATAGGCCAGCTGCTTTCCTTAGTTCAGAGGGGTACAAGAATTTAGGTAGAGAATTTGGTCTTAGGACAGGGAAGAACTACACCAAGGCACAGTTCAAAAATAAATGGGATTCAACCAAAGCATTGTACCAATCATGGGTTTATTATACTATCAAAGCAACTGGACTTGGTTGGGATCCGATGAAGAAAACAGTTACCGCAGATGAAGCACAATGGGCTGAATTGATCAAGGTATGTGTCGCAACAGTGGAACACGGGGTTCCCCTGATGCGGTCAAAGTGGGTCCACCGCCTGTGGGCCCACCAAGAAGGCGAACAAGGCTAAGGTTCAAGACTGGCAAATGGGCCCCCCATCTGCCCCACGACGACCAGGCAAGAACGACATCGACAACCATGGCTAAGGACCAGGGGACCTTCTGGGGCCCGCTTCAACCTGGCAGATGACGCGGAGGTCCTGGGGACCCCGATTCCCGACAGGAGGCCAGGCTCATCCCCGGGATCCAACCTCCGCACACGCGAAGAGGATAGGCTTGCCAGCTCCGGTTGGAAGCTCCTAGAAGACTTGGGCGCCAAGAAGATGGATGCGTCGTGGGGGGACAGGGTCGAAAAAAGGTGTCAGCCTCTGTCCGTCCGCCCTGCAAAAGGTGGGCGACCACACCTAACTCCCCTCAGAAGAATACTTGGACGAGAAGAAGCCACGTCACCCCCGAAGAAGAACCCGGAGGGGTTTTCCCGCCAAAACCCCTCCACCCCCAAAGGTGCACTTGTGGGATCCCCTTAGCCTATAAAAGGAGGACCAAGGCACCAGAGGGAAGGACGGATGGCCAGAGAGTCGGAGGCGAGGCTAGGTAGCGCACAAGACGAAGAGTAGCATAGGCGAGAGGTGATCTCCTCCGGGTCAGGATCTGCTCGTCTTCAACCTCTAGCCGACACCTCCCGGTTTGGCACCCGCAACCACCCCTGTAAAGCTACACCATGATATACCACTCAATCCAGACATGTAGGAGTAGGGCTGTTAGCCTCCGGGCGGCCCGAACCTGGGTAAACTCTTTGTATCTCTGCGTTGCTTGCTAGTACGTAGATCTAAGGCGTAGACGAAGTCCTCCCGGCGGAAGACGTTTCTCAGCCTCCTTCGCGCCCCATACCGAACCTAAAAAGGGGGTATCCTTTACTCCCGGTGTCCATGATCCAAGACACGACATCTGGCGCGCCAGGTAGGGGGTGCAAGCACTGGATCCATCTTCATCGACTTCGAGATCTTCGTCGAGATCTACCTCAAGTTCTGCATCGACCTCGCCGTCAGGGTCATCGACAAGGTCTGCGTCGACCTCGTCGCCAGGTTCATCGATAAGGTCTGCGTCGACCTCGTCGCCAGGTTCATCGACAAGGTCTGCGTCGACCTCGTCGCTAGGTTCATCGACAAGGTATGCGTAGACCTCATCGCCAATTTCATCGACAAGATCTGCGTCGACCTCAGGTTCATCGACAAGGTCTGCGTCAACCTCAGGTTCATCGACAAGGTCTGCGTCGACCTCAGGATCATCGACAAGGTCTGCGTCGACCTCAGGTTCTTCGATAGGGTCTGCGTCAACCCCGTCGCCGTGTTCGTTGCCAGGATCTGCCTCGACCGCATCGTCAAGCTCTGCGCTAGGGATGGCGCGGAAGAAAAAGGCCAAGACTGACGTGGAGTATCTTCGGCACCTGGGACTTGGCTTCAACCCTGAAGAGTCCTCGGCGACGCCTTCTAATGAGGACATCCCTGCTATAGATGCAACCGCCACTACTACACCACCTACATTACAAGGACCTATGACTAGAGCTCGTGCACGTCAACTTAATCAACATGTATTTTCGTTCTTACAAGCTACTCCTAATATTCATGAGAATATGATGCCGCCTAAATCAAATGTGTTTGTCTCTCTTAGGAATGATGGACCAAGCATGGACGCGAGGGACAAGTTATGGAGCATGTACGTCAATGGAGATGGCAGCAGGAGTGCACATGAGGAAGGAGATGACGCTGCTAATGGAGACTATGATGATTGAGGACTTGGACGAAATATTCATGCCTATACTTCATATTTTCGTCCATAGTTGAAAGAACAAACGATGTCCTGGATGTCGCCTAGAGGGGGGGTGAATAGGCGATTAACACTTTTTCTAATTAGGGGCTTGATAATTGCAGAACAAAACTATGTGTTTAAATTAACAAGCCAACAACCTAATATTCTAGGTTCACCTATGTGCACCAACAACTTATGCTAAGCAATTCAAGCAACAAGATGATAGCAAGATATGGACTTCAAGCACGAAGGCTATCACAATGTAAATTGCATAAGTAAAAGCTCGGGTATAGAAATAACCGAGGCACACGGAGACGAGGATGTATTCCCGAGTTCCTCCTTGTTAAGGGAGTACGTCTCGTTGGAGGGGTGTGAGCTCGCCACAAGAGGCCTACTCAAGATGCCACAAAGGCCTCACCCTATTCTCCGATGAACCGCACCCAAGGGATTGGTTCACCTTCCACTATCGGAATCCTTCGAGGCGGATTCCGGAGCCCTTTTACAACTTCTCTTGGGGCACACACCCACAACTCAATTGGGGGCTCCCAAATCGTGCCGAAGCTTCACAACTCGAAGTCTTCGCGGCACCTCCAAACCGTCTAGGGTACACAATGCACCCAAGAGGCACAAAGCTCTTGGGAACACAATGCACCCAAGAGTAACGAGCTTCTCAACCTTCAACTTCACGTATCACCGTGGAGAGAGCAACCCGATGCAACTAATGCAAAAGGCAAGAACACACTAAGTGGTCAAATCCTTCACTCTCAAATTCCAACCAAAGCAACTAATGCTATGGAGGGAATAAGAGAGGAAGAATAAAGAGGATGAACACAAAGCAATGTAAAAATCTAGTTGTTGTAGGAATTATGTGTTGAATACTTGTTGCTATTAAACAGTGTTACATATGCAATGCAAAGTTCTTGTCAAAGTCTTTTTATCGCTTCTGCACTATGTTTGAGTTGTTTGAGGACAAACAACGAGCTAAGCTTGGGGGAGCTGATGCATTCAAAATGCATCCACTTTTCCAAGCACTTTGCCTCATAATTTGCTCCGGGATCATTCCATATTTGAATAAAACTGCTGATTCTGACGCTGTTTTTAGCAAAGTCTCTCCCCTGGCTATTTTTGCAGGAAATAAAATCGGGAAAAAATACCACGTCACTTTTCATGGAAAAGAAGCATTTTGGACAAAAGATGGACACGAGGGGGTGCCGGAGGGCCAAAAGGGGTGGCCCCACGCGGCCCCTGTACTGGCCGCGTGCCCCTCCCAAATGGGCCTCGGGCACCGTCTTGCCTCCGGTCTTCGACGTACGCCTATATATATATGAGAAAAATGCTTGCCCTAGGGAGGGAGGAGCTTTTGCGAAACACACCGCCGCCGCCACCACGTTCTTCGTTTTGGGGACAGATTGATCCATGATTTCTCCTCCGGTGGAGGGATCCGGAGGCCGTCTTCACCGCCATCTTCACCGCCCTCATCTCCATCAACCATGAGCTCTTTCTCCATCACCATGCGTGAGTAGTTTGCTGTAGGCATGTGAGGTGGATGGGGATTGGATGAGATTGACCATGTAATGCTACCCGTTGTTCGATAATCCTAGGGTTTATCTTGAGGATACTTTTGTATTGTGTTGGTGCACTTATGCTATGTTTAATGCTTGCTACTAGGGCCCGAGTGGCATGATTTCAGTACTGAACTTATTTGCTTTATCATATAATTGAGTTTGGTATTTACCTGCAAAGTGTATCACCTGCTATTCTGTTGAACCTGCGAACCCTAAAAGTGACATATAGGGAAAACAAGGGGGAGATGTTTTAGTTTGAGGATCCTATGTGTTTATGGAGTGTTAATGCATTGTCCCGGTCTACACGAAAGGGTAGACCTTAATTACCTGTAGTTCCAAGTTGGCCCCGGTGAAATGGGCAGGTAGGGCAATAGATGTTGTGCAAATTCTCTTAGTTAGTACGCACAACTATTTAAGGAACACATACCTACATACATCGGAGTTAGAGAAAAACCCCATTGCTAGCTTTATTTTATTATATGATCAACCTCATTCATGCAACGCCCCGTTGTCACCTCATGCCTACGTTTTAAATCTCTGAGTTACACTTTCACTTTTCCTGTGAAAACTGGGAAATCCTTGTTTCTTTTGCTGTTTTATTTCTGCTCGCTTGAATCCTTTACTGCCATCACTACTACATCTTCAAGTTATTGATATACAGGTGTGGTTGAGAGTGACGCCTCAATTGCTAAGGTCTTATTAATATTCTTGTGTTCCCATCGTGTCGAACTATAAATTTGGGTAATACTTCCCAACGAAGACTTCAGCGATCCCCTATACTTGTGGGCATCAATGAGCTAACTTTAGACTAGCATAGGATGCTATAAGATCATCATTAGAGTTAGATAGCTTTTTATGAATTTCTTCTAACTCCCTATACTTGCTAGTTAGCAACTCAAGTTGAGCCCTTAGCTCAACATTCTCCTTCAAGATAGATGCTTCACAAGAAATAGAGTTAGTAGCACAAGCATCATTGACATTAGGAATAGAAGAAGACAACTTGTCAAGCTCATTATGTAATCTAGTATTTTCCATTTTAAACACTTTATATTTTGCATGAGCATGATCACGTTCTTTAATGATTTTAGCAATTATTTCATTATGAGACTCCTCGATAGATTCTAGTTTCTCCTCTAGAGAAGCACGAGTCTCATGCTCTTCCTCAAGAGCATCTTCTAACGATGCCTTTTCCATAGCATCATCTCTTTCGATCTTACCCTTTTTCTTCAAGGCTTGCTTCCAAGGTCTCAATAGTCTCCCCGCGCTCAATTAGCTCCTCCATAATTTCAAAGAGAATAGCTTGAGCATTTTTATTGTTAGGGAGGGCTTTAAGAATCATTAGACCTTTATTTTGTAGGAGAGCATTAACCTTTTCCACATCATCTTCTTCTTCAATATTATCATTATCATGATCATTACCATTGTCATTACTAGAAGAAGATTTAGCCATAAGGCAATGAGAGGTGGATGAAGATGAGCAATTAATTTTTGAACTACTCAAGTTCACATCTTGTTGCATAGCTAATTGGGTTTCCTCTACATCATTGTTTATGCAAAAGTTAGAGGGAACACAAGCATTTTTATCATGGGAACAAGATAAAGCAAGCATATCATCAAGAGAATTATCTACGCAATTTTTGGATGATATGCAAGGACTATCAACACTAGCATGTATGACATTTGGAGTGCTATGTGTGTTTTGGTCCAAAGAAGAGGCATTGCAACAAGATAGAGATAAAAGATCATCAAAAATGAGCTCACTATCAATATTGCAAAACCTATCCCTACTCACCATCACATTAGTTTGTGGCTTACCACATTTTGGTGAAGTAGATGAAGACGAGAGCTCGTCACGGCCAGAGGTGGAGGGAGAACAATCATCCTCAACAGTTGGTCACTCCATATTTTTCTTGAAGCTTGGTCCAAAGCTCATGAGCGTCCCGTAGAGGCAGGATTGACTCAAACACTACAACACTCACAAATTTGCAAAACTCATTAGAGGCTAGAGCATCTAGATATAAGTTTTTCTCATCCTCTAAAGTCGTACTTTCGTAGTCCTTTGGAGGAGAAAAACCTATATCTAAGATACGCTCAATATTGGGGTCCAAGACCCGAAAGTGACTAAGCATATGAGTTTTCCAAACATTAAACTTTGTGCCATTGAATATAAACATGGAATCATGCACTAATCCTCTAAACGACATCTTTACTCTCTAGGCGGTGTCAGCACAGTGGAAACCAGGGTACCACGGGCCGGCCTGCCAGGGCCCACGAGATTCTTCGGGTGATTTTCGCTAAGGACCAGGCTCTCCAGCCTGGCGAGCCTCGCGAGGGTTTTCCCCTCGTGAGGGGTTTTTTTTCTCCTCGCCGAGGGTTTCCTCCCTTGGCGAGGGACCGCTCCTCGACAAGGTGTCTTCGACGCCACCCGCAATTCTGCTAAGGACCAAGCCGAAGGGCTCGGCGAGGCTTTTTGCCTCGCGAGGCTCCTTCCTCACAAAGCAACCTCTGCCTCGGCGGCAGGGCGCACATGGGCTCTGCGCCCATGTGCATGATGACGCGCGTGCCTACGCGCGATGACGACGACGCCGCAGTTGCCGTTTCCATGTATAAAGCGGTCAATAAAGCGGAGCCAAGCAAAGCGGACAACGAGTATTGCCTCTTTGGTGATAAGGGAACCGTCTGCAGCTACACTCGAAGAGCGACGTCACCATGGGTCACATCCCACCTCAGCAAGCGCCAGCCCATCGTCCGGCTGGTCGGTGGCCTTTTTCAGCTTTGGTGACGCCGCTCCCCTGCCGTGGACCGCGTCCACGAGCTTTACCTTTATGGTGGACTTCACCTTTATTGTGCACCCTCCTCTTTCCTTCGTCGCCATGTGGTAACCCTTCCCGCCCAAATGTTTGGGCAGAAGAGGTCCAAGACGCCTATAAAAGGGGAAGGGGCGCGCCCAAGCAAAGGGTTCGGTTCGGAATCTGGGAGCTTAGACCAAACCCTAGATCTGAAGACTAGCAAGTAGCTATTGTTAGCCACCTCAAGCTCTACAAGCTCTCCCTGTACTGTAAACCTCTCCAAGCAGTGCAATACACCATAGCAGGACGTAGGGGTTTTACCTCCCAAAGAGGGCCCTGAACCTGGGTAAGATCCCGTGTCCATCTCTGCAGTGTTGTCCGCAGCGAGTCCGACGAGTACCGTCGCCGGAGCACGTTGAGGATTGTTTGACTCCGTGTTCAGCCCCTTACACGATACCTTGGAGACACCCCCAGTTCCTGGGAACAATCTCTGACATTTGGCGCGCCAGGTAGGGGGCTGAGGCGCGTCTTCATCCTCAACACAGCCATGGCCGGCCCTTCTCGCGCCGAACGACTCGCTCGCCGGACGGCTAGCGCCGCCACCGCTCCTCCTGCCGGCCGCCCGCGTGGGAATGCTGCTCCGGAGCGTCACGTCGACCCCGAGCCCCGCGTCGAGCACCCGGAGGACGATGACATCGACCACGCTGAGGACGACCTCGGCGAGGAGGAAGCCTCCTCCCTGCATCCGTCGCAGGACCGTGCTGCTTCTTCGCTGGGCCGCCCCGCGCCCAGCCCGGCGACCGCACTTCTCATGGCGCAGGAGCTACTACAGTACCGCCCCACGCCGGAGGCCCAGGAGGCCTGGCTCAATCGCGTCTCCGAGCTCATCGACGCCGCTCGTGTCGCCGCTCCTGCACCGTCTCGCTCGCTGGTCCTCTCTGCCCGCGCAGGGGACGTGGCGCACGACGCGCCGCACGCTCCTCTCGTTCCTCCTCGTCACCCCGCTCCCGCTCCGGCTCCACTGGCTCAACCGCAACCCGCTCCAGTGGGGGCTCCCCCTCGCGACGGCCGCGCTGCATCGCACGCGTCGTCGCCGCACGACTGCCAAATCATGCAGCGAGCCCCCGAGGACGCACGCGTGAGCATCGAGCGCGGGCAGGACCGCCGCAACCGCGCCGTCCAGGACGTCGCCACCGCTGGGCGCCACCTCCGCGCCACCCTCGCCAACGGCACGATCACCTACGGCACGACGGCCTCGTTCACTCGCAGCCTCCGTCGCGTCGTCTGGCCGGTCAAGTTCAGGCCGGATCTCCCTCCGCGCTACGACGGCAAGAACAACCCCCTGGAGTTCCTGCAGCTCTACACTCTGGCCATCCAGGCCGCCGGGGGCGATGACAAGGTCATGGCGAACTGGTTCCCCATGGCCCTCAAGGACTCCGCGTCCTCATGGCTCACCAACCTCCCTGCCGAGTCCATCAGCACTTGGGAGGAGCTCTGCCGGTGCTTCGTCGCCAACTTCAAGGGCACGTACGAGCGCGGCCTCACGTACAATGACCTCCGCGCCGTGTGTCAGAAGCCTGGCGAGACCCTCCGCAAGTATATCCAGCGCTTCAGCCAGGTGCGGAACAAGATCCCCAACGCCACCGACGCGCAGGTCATTTCAGCCTTCCAGGCTAGAGTGACAGACGTGCGGATGCTCGAGAAGCTCGGCATCCACGACAACATCACCACCGTCATCAAGCTCTTCGACTTGGTGGACAAGTGCGCCAAGGCTGAAGAGGGCCGCTTATTCGTCAAGAACGAGCCAGGGGACCCCGCCGAGGAGTCCAAGAAGAAGAAGAAATCCACTGAGAAGCGCAAGACTACTGCGGTCCTCGCGGCCAAACCCGACGCCAAGCAGCCTCGCCAAGCTGCCACTCCAGCCGCAGGACCCGAGAAGAAGGACGATCGCTCCTTCTGCATCTACCACAACAGGCACTCCCACGCCACCGAGGACTGCTACGACCTCAAGAGGCTCATCGAGGCTCGCGAGGCGCGCGAGCGGGAGCAAGGCCGCGGTGGCCGCGGCGGCGGCCGCAGCGGCCGCGGGGGGCGACGCTGGAACAACAACTACAACGACAATTACCAGCAGAACCCCCAGGCCAACGCTGTCGAGCCCGCGAACGACAACCTGCCTGCCGAGGCTGATGAGGGCTACCAAGTGCCTCGCGGCGTCGCCTGCATCCTCGGCGGGGCTCAGGCCCCACGCTCCAACTGCTACTTCAAGCAATTCACTCGCGAGCTCGCAGCAGCCCTCCCCGGGGTCGAGGCCTCTAGGCCCCTCAAGTGGTCTGAGCACCCCATCACCTTTGACTCCACCGACCACCCCAAGTCCACCTCAACCGTTGGCACCATCCCGCTGGTCTGCACCCCCACCATCAACAACATCGCCATCTCCAAGACGCGCATTGATGGGGGTGCCGGCCTCAGCGTCATCTCTGTCGAGACATTCGAGAAGCTGCAGGTGCCCTACGAGCGGCTCATGCCCACCAGGCCCTTCTCGGGGGTGACAGAGGGCCTCACGACTCCTTTGGGGCAAGTGAGACTCGCGGTCACTTTCGGCACCTAGACCAACTACCGCACCGAGCTAATCAATTTCGACGTCGCGCACATCGGCCTGCCCTACAACGCCTTCCTCGGCTACCCCGCCCTCGCCAAGTTCATGGCGGTGACCCACCATGCCTACAACCTCGTCTAGCTCCCTGGCTCTAGTGGCACCATCGTCATCTGCGGCATAGTCTCTGACGCCGTGTACGCCACGCAAGCGGCCTACAAGGCTGCCGCAGTGGCGTCCCCCGCCGACGAGGACGAAGAACCCCTCCCGAGGCCCCCCGCGAAGAAGAAGCAGCTGTTCTCTCAGGAGAAGGCCACGACAAAGCAAGTGTCTCTGGAGGCAAGCGGTTCGGGGGCTAGCGTCACCATAGGCGCCAACCTGCCTCCCAAATAGGAAAGCGCGCTCGTCGCCTTCCTCAGGGCAAACTCTGACATGTTCGCTTGGACACCGTCAGATATGTCCGGAGTACCAAGGGAGGTGATCGAGCACCACTTAGCCGTGTGTCCAAACGCACGCCCCGTGAAGCAAAAGGCGCGGCGCCAAGCGCCAGAGAAACAAGACTTCATCGTCAAGGAAGTAGAGAAGCTGAAGAAGGCCAGCATCATCAAGGAAGTGGTCCATCCCACTTGGCTCGCCAACGGTGTGGTCGTCCCCAAGCACACTGGAGGAAGCCGCCTCTGCATCGACTTCACCGACCTCAACAAGGCCTGCCCCAAGGACCCCTATCCCCTCCCGAGGATTGACCAGATCGTGGACTCCACCGCCGGCTGCGCACTCCTCTGTTTTCTGGATGCCTTCTCTGGTTACCACCAGATCAAGATGGCAAAGGAGGACGAGGAGAAGACAGCATTTCTCACCCCTTGTGGTGTGTTTTGCTACGTCTGCATGCCCTTCGGCCTGAAGAACGCCGGCGCCACGTTCCAGCGCCTCATGAGGATCGCCTTGGGGGCTCAAATGGGGAGGAATGCAGAGGCCTATGTCGATGACATCATCGTCAAGACCCGCGAGAAGGACACGCTTATCCAGGACCTCGAGGAGACTTTTGCCAACCTGCGCAAGGTCAACATCAAGCTGAACCCCGCCAAGTGCGTCTTCGGGGTCCCTTCAGGCAAGCTCCTCGGATTCCTGGTATCTCACCGCGGCATCGAGGCCAACCCCGACAAGATCAAGGCCATAGAGCAGATGTAGCCTCCTCGTCGCCTCAAGGACATGCAACGCTTAGCGGGATGTATGGCCAGCCTTGGCCGTTTCATCTCCAAGTTCGGCGAGAGGGCGCTGCCATTTTTCAAGATCATGAAGAGGTCCGGTCCTTTCAAGTGGACCCCTGAAGCAGCAAAGGCCTTTGAGGACCTGAAGAGATATCTGGCGAGCCCACCCATCATGGTTGCCCCACACCCTCGCGAGCCTCTGAAGCTGTACCTTGCAGCCACTCCTCAGATGGCAAGCGCGGTCTTGGTGGCTGAAAGGGAAGAGCCAGTCCTCGACAAGCAGAACTCCGCCTCGCCAAGCCCAGAACCCCCCGACAAGGAAGCAGCCTCGTCAAGCCTCCAGCCCCAAGAAAACCTCGCGAAGGACTCTGCCGAGCCTGGAGAGGAGCCAGCCGCTGCCACGCCAATGACTACCCTCGTCGAGCATCCCGTGTACTTCGTCAGCACAGTGCTGCGGGACGCTCGCGAGCGCTACCCCATGCAGCAAAAGCCCCTCTTCTCGCTCCTCATCGCCTCCAGGAAGCTGCGCCACTACTTCCAGGGTCACCCCATCAAGGTGGTCACCTCCTACCCCCTGGAGCAGGTCCTGCGCAACCCGAACGTGACAGATCGTGTCGCAGGCTGGGGCATCGAGCTGCAACCCTTCGAGCTGGATTTTGACACCACAAGAGTCATCAAGGGCAGGGCGTTGGCTGATTTTATGGCCGAATGGACGGATACGCGCGAAGAAGAAGAGCCTCCAGAGGAGGAAGCTACAGCCTCAGGTGGGACGAAACCAGGCCCCTGGACCATGCATTTCGACGGCTCCTTCGCGGCCAGGAGTGCGGGGGCTGGTGCCGTCCTCACCTCTCCAACAGGCGAAAAGCTCTACTATGCCGTCCAGCTGTGCTTCAAGGACAACGACAAGGTCTCCAACAACATCGCCGAATATGAAGGCCTCCTCGCCGGGCTCAGAGCCGCCATCGCCCTCGGCGTCAAGCACATCCTCATCAAGGGCGACTCCCAGCTCCTCGTCAACTTCTCCAACAAAAGCTACACGCCTAAGGACACCTACATGGTGGCCTACCTTGAAGAGGTACGCAAGCTGGAGAAGCACTTCAGGGGCATGGAGCTCAAGCACATCCCGCGAGCAGAAAACCAAGAAGCGGACGACCTCGCTAGGCGAGCAGCAAGAAGGGAAGCCCAGAAGCCTAGAGTTTTCGAGGAGAGTCTCACCAAGGCCTCCGTCAAGCAGCCAGTGGCCAATACCAGCATCGACGAGGAGCTCCCACCAGCCCCATCAAGCGGAGCACCAAACTGTGGGCTGCCCTCAGGCGACCGCCTGCTGCTGACTCTGGTACGCCAAGACGCCAGCTGGATCGACGAGATCAAGAGCTACCTGCAAAACCGAGTCCTCCCCAAAGATGACGCAGAGGCCGAAAGAATTGCTCGCCAGGCCAAGTCCTACTGCCTCCACGACGGAGACCTGTACCGTAAGCGACCCAATGGGGTTGCGTTGCGGTGCGTCCCTGCCGAGGAAGGCCGCCAGCTCATCAACGACATCCACAGCGGCGAGTGCGGCCACCATTCTTCCTCGCGCACCCTTGCAGGCAAGGTCTTCCGGAGTGGCTTCTACTGGCCTTCAGTGCTTCAAGATGCGGCCGCCATCGTCCAATCTGCGACGCCTGCCAATTCCACGCCAAGCAAATTAACCAGCCCGCGCAAGGACTCCAGACCATCCCGCTCTCCTGGCCATTCGTGGTCTGGGGGCTGGATCTGCTGGGGCCCTTCCCGCGAGCGCTCGGGGCTACCGCTACCTCTACGTCGCCATCGACAAATTCACCAAGTGGCCTGAGGTGGAACCCGTGCGCACCATTCCGGCGAAATCGGCGGTGAAGTTCATCAGGAGCCTGGTCTGCCGTTTCGGCGTGCCCAACCGCATCATCACAGACAACGGCTCGCAATTCATCAGCGGCGCCTTCAAGTCCTACTGCGGCAGCCTCGGCGCCCAAATCTGCTACGCCTCGGTGGCGCACCCACGAAGCAACGGGCAGGCCGAGCGAGCCAACGCCGAGGTACTCAAGGGCCTCAAGACGAGAAGCTTCAACCGCCTCAAGGCCAGCGGCAAGCACTGGATCGACGAGCTCCCCTCGGTGCTCTGGTCCATCCGCACCACGCCAACAAAGCCTACTGGTGAGACGCCGTTCTCCCTAGTCTATGGCGCTGAAGCCGTTCTCCCCAGCGAGATCACCCATGGCTCTCCACGAGTCTTGGCCTTTAAGGAGGCTGAGCTAGACGAACTCCGCAACGACGACCTACTACTGCTTGAAGGGCTCCGCCGAAATGCGGCCCTGAGAGCGGCAAAGTACCAGCAAGACCTCCATCGCTACCACAGCCGCCACATCCGGCCGCGCACTCTCGAAGCAGGAGACCTTGTCCTAAGGAGAATCCTCTCCAGGGCAGGCCTCCACAAGCTCTCACCGATGTGGGAAGGCCCCTACAGAGTCGTGCACATCGCCAGGCCTGGCTCTGCGCGGCTCGAGACGGAGGACGGCGTTCCTGTCGCCAACCCCTGGAACATCCAGCACCTGCGCAAGTTCTACCCCTGATCGCCACCGGCGAGCAACTTTTTGCATCAAGGGAGAACCACACGCCATCATCCTCCACGAGGAAAAACTTCGGGCTCCCCTCTCTACTATACGTTGCCGCGGGCCGTTCGAGAAGACTCCCAAGCCACCAAGCCTCGGCACGGTAACCTCTTCAGGCACCATGCCTTGGCGAGGTGGATCCCCATGCCGGTCATGGTGGAACGCAGGCTAAAAGCCACCCCCGCCTAGGGGCCCCCTGAGATCTCTCTACATGCGTCTGCCTCGGGCACGCCCCTCGAGAGTCTCAGCCACATCATGTGGACCCCATGCCCAGAGCATGGCAGATATTTTTTGTGTTTCTGGCCACGTTAGTGTAATGAACCTATGTTTCAGGTCAATTTGAACCTTTGCGCATCGCGCCAGTATATTTTGCTGCTTCGGTAAGCTCTAATGTTATTTATTCTCGCTCGTATGATCCCTCCTGTGTATCTCACGAGCGGGGGCTAGCATGGTGCCATGCCACGGGAGCATCCCGGCAGCGCCTAAAATCCAAGGGATCCGAGCTCTGAACTTGCGGGTCAGCTCTCATGCATGTCAACTCCCAAGGAGCTCTGAACTCATGGGTTAGCTCCCGCGCACGTCAACTCACCAAGGATCACCAAAAACCTTGGTGCTTGTTCTCCTCGCGAGACACACATGAAGGAACCTACGAGCATAAGTTACCTAGCTATCTATTGCTTGTGGGTATGCCTATCTGTCCAAGTGCAGGGAACAAGCTTCAGGCACCCTCTCCAAGGCAACAACGCATCGCCAGGGAACCAACACCCTCTCCAAGGCGAAAACGCCTCGTCAAGCTAAGTCTATGCACTTGTTTAATTTCCTCTCGCTGGTTTTTGCCCCTCGAGTCTCTTTTCTCTCTCCTACGCCTCATGGGCTGCTTGCACGTCGAAGGGGGGCCCCAAGCATCGCGCTTCGAGGAGCTCTTACTTCTTGAGGCCTCACGCACCCCCCGGCCTTGTGGAGCCCTGACTCTCACATACCGAAGCGGCGGTGGTGTAGCGCTAAGAGAGGGTCCTAAGACGTAGAGCGAAAAAGACATGAAGGGGAAAGACAAAAGCCTCCCGAGGGACATTCACAAGCACATTCCAATAAACTTAACAAGTCTTTACAAAGCCTTACAACCAAAATCCTAAGATAATGTGCCTCATGCACGCCCAGCTACAGGAAGGAGTTTAAGCCGTCGCGCCTCCTGAGGTGCCCGCTCCGTCCACGGCAGCTTCCGCCTCCAGGGCACCTTCCTCGCCGTCGCCTTCATCTTCATCGACCAAGACTTGGTCGTACTTCCTGGCGAGCACCTCAGCCGCTTCCCGCGCCTTGCCGCGGATGTCGACCGGCGCCATCACGGCCTCGAGGTCGAACGAGGGCCAGAGCCTCAGGAGGTTGCTGAAGACGCGGCTGGTGGTGAGGACGAGGAGTTCGCGGCTCTCCGCCACGACGCGCTCGTTGAAGCTCTTCGCGACCTCCTCAAGCTCCCCGAGGAATTGCCCGAAGAAGTGCGTGTATGCGGCCTCGTCGTCGATCCCTCCGGAGGGAAAGTGGGGGACCTCGATCCTCATGTCGTCCCCAATGGCGTTCGCGCGGCGGACCAGATCGTGGAGCATGACCTGGCGCTGGCGCGTCATGGCCTGGCCGTGCTGCGCGGTGTCTCGCGTCTGCTCTGCGAGGTTCGCGGCCGGCCCCACCTGCTGCTGGAGGTCGCTCAGGTCAGCCTTCAGGGCGGCAATCTCCCTCTCCGCGCGAGTCAGCGCCTCCTTGGCGCGCTGGAGGCGAGAGGTCAACTCCCTCTCCGACTTCTCGAGCCCTTCGATCTGGTGCAGGAACTCGTTGCGCTTGATTGTGAAGCGCTCTTCCTGCTTCTTGGCCTTGGCGTTGTAGTCATTGGCGAGGCTCTCGCGGATGCGCTCAACCTTGGCGTCGGCCTCCTCCTGGGTTCGCTTCTACTTCAGTAGAAGGTCGGCGTTGGCCTTGTCGTGGCGCTCCTTGCGGGTGGCCTCGCTCCTGGCCACCGAGTTCTCGCGCTCCTGCACAGCTGCCCCTCGCGGGTGGCCTGGGCCTCCTCGAGCAGATGAACCTGCTCCTCGCGCCGGTCCAACTCCTTCTCGCGGAGGGAGAGCTCTTCCCCGCGCTACGCCAGCTCTGCCTCGCGCGGCGCCAGCTGCCCCTCGCGGGCATCCAACAGCTCGCGGAGTTCCTTCAAGCTGGCCCTCGCGTCCTCGGACTCGGCAGCAAGCTTTTGCTCCGCGGCTGCCAGCTCCTGGTGCTTGGCGGTGGTCTCCGCCTCAAGCGCCTCCCGGGCGGCGTCCAATTGTTCCATGACCTCCGCCGCCTCCCACTTGACGCTGTCGCGGGTTTCTTGGGCGAAGCGGATCGCCTCCTCGCATGCCGCTCGGGCCGAGGCGTCCTCCCGGCGGCACATCTCCACCCTCTCGTGGAGGAGGGCCCAGGCGTCGGCGAGCCTTGCCCGCTCCTTCTCCCTGGCGAGATCTTCCTCGGTGAACTGCGCCGCCAGCTTGTCGAGTGTCTTCCGCACTTGGTGGAGGACAACGTCGCGATGAGCCGCGCGAAGGCGCGGCTCACACAGCGTCAGGACCCCCGCGTCGTCGTGGGGCACAGAGGCCTCGACGCTCGTCGAGGCACCCAGGGCACTTTGCCCCGAGCTTGTACCGGCCCCCGCCGCGGCGTGGGGGCTCGTGGGGGCACCTCCCTCGCTGCGCGCGGTGCTCGACCGCGGGGGGAGAGGCAGCCCGCGTTGGCGGCAGCGTCGCCACCTCAACCACCTCCTCCGCGCGGTGCTCGACCGCGGGGGGAGAAGCAGCCCTAGCTGGAGGCGACATCGCCTCCTCAACCACCACCACCTCCACGCGGTGCTCACCCACGGGAGGGACTGTCTCTTGCTGCGGCTCGTCAGCCGCCCGCTGCGAATCATCGGCCACAGTCGTTTCCTCGGCGGCGCCGGCGGTCTCCCCAAGCTTGCGGAGACGCCGCCTCTTCGGCGCCGCGGGTACGCTGAAAAAGCACAAACAAAGCAAATACCCTTCAGGAGAGGATTCTCAGAAGCAAATGCTGAAAGGAAAAAAAGAAAGAACCAAACTTACTCATCGGCCGCTCTCCACACCCTCTTCTTCCCCTTGGGCGGCTGGAGGGTGCTCGCCCCGGCCTCTTTGGGAGGCGCCGCTGCCGCTTCGGGAGGAGCATCCCTCGAGGCGGCCCCGACATCCCTGTCGTGGAGGGCCTTGGTGCGGGGCTCGCGGCGCCCTCTCCTGCTGTTGCCTCCCTCCTCTGTGGGGCGCTGGGAGCGAACCACGCGGAAGGCGTCCTCGTCGTCACTGGAGGAGATCACCTCGACGTTCTCGCCAGCCGGAGCACTCCTTGAGGCGCCCGTGTCGCCTCCTGAGGGGTTAGCGCCCCTCGAAGCCTCGTCCTCGCCGGAGGCATCGGCATCTCTTGGGGCCACATCCTCGCCGGAGTCCTCTCCTTTGTCCGGCTCCGGCGACTCATCCATGAACTCCGGCTCCGCCGCCCATGGGTTGGTGCGGGGCCAACGGTGCTCTGCGGGCACGATGCCCCACTCGTCGAACACCGGCAGGCGCCTGCGGTGATTCTCCACACTCTCCACGGTAAAGTTGAAGAGCGTCTTGGCCTCCGGGGTTGCAGTTCCTGGAATGTCCGTTGTGGCAAAGAGGACCCCCATGATGGGGTGCAGCACCTCCCGAGCGAAGTTGTCTACACACAGGCGCACCCTGTCCACCTTGCCGGTGTATCGCCACACCGGCTCCGAATGCTGCTGGAGAGGCGCGATGCGGCGCCTTGTGAAGTCCTTGGCCACCATCTGTCCGGTGACCCCGCCAACGCGAAGCCTCCGTATGCACTCATACACCCTATCGAGCTCTGGGCCTTCAAAGTCTACGCTCGCCCAGCGCGCCCACTTCCTCGGCGGCGCCTCGGGCACGTCCAAAAGAGGGTTCGTCCCCTTGGTGTCGACGAAGAACCACCGCTTGCGGAAGCCATCCACCTTCTTCGTCACCTTGGTGACGGCGTCCTCACCGCACCACGCGATGGGAATATAGGTCCCGCTTCTGGCGGCGGCGATGCGGAAGGATACGCATCCGAGCCGCTCGTTCGACTTGGTGCTCCGGAGGGAGTAGAAGCTGCGGAAAAGCGCTACCGAGGGGCGAATGCCGATGTAGGCCTCGCAGAGGTAGGCGAAGATGGCGAGAATAAGGATGGAGTTGGGGTGGAGATGAAGAAGCTGGATCTAGTACGTCTCCAGAATCGCGAAGAGGAAGTCGGAGAAGGGAGGAACCAAGCCGGCGTAAAGAGTATGGAGGAAGATGGGGTAGTACCCCTCGGGAAGCTTGCTGCCGGTCGGCCTCATCTCGGTGACGCCATGCTCGTTGGTGTTCGAGGCCGCCAGGTAGCGCACTTTCGCAATCGCTGCCGCGTTGATGCGCGACGGCGGCAGCGCCGCCACAAACAAGGCGCCCCGCGCCGCCGCCGTAGACGTGCCGGTCTGTATCCCGCCCTTGCCCTTCTGGCCGTCGGTTGCCCTCTTGGGAGCCATGGCCGTCGGAGAAGGAGCTTGAAGACGAAGACCTCGGAAGCGATGCGCTCTGGGAGGAAGGAGAAGTTTTAGAGAAGAGGGTGGCGGTGTAATGGGAGAAGTGATGGGTGCAGTCTGCGCGCCAGGCTTTATTGACCGGTTGCCCCGGACATGGCGGGTCCCACTGGGTTTCCCGTTGAAGCCGAGGAGATCGTGGCCACGGTGCAACCGCTGCGTCCCACGTGTCACGGCCCTGCCAGGCATTTTGGCCCCCCGACGCTTCGCCTGCGTCCATGGGCCTCGGCGTGCCCGTCGCGGGCCCGGGGGCTACTGTCGGCACAGTGGAAACCAGGGTACCACGGGCCGGCCTGCCAGGGCCCACGAGATTCTTCGGATGATTTTCGCTAAGGACCAGGCTCTCCAAGCCTGGCGAGCCTCGCGAGGGTTTTTCCCTCGCGAGGGATCTTTTTCCTCGCCGAGGGTTTCCTCCCTCGGCGAGGGATCGCTCCTCGACAAGGCGTCCCGATGCCGCCCGCAATTCTGCTAAGGACCAAGCCGAAGGGCTCGGCGAGGCTTTTTGCCTCGCGAGGCTCCTTCCTCACGAAGCCATCTCTGCCTCCGCGGCAGAGCGCACATGGGCTCTGCGCCATGTGCAGAGTGACGCGCGTGCCTACGCGCGTTGACGACGCCGCCGCAGTTGCCGTTTCCATGTATAAAGCAATCAACAAAGCGGATCCCAGCAAAGCGGACAACGAGTATTGCCTCTTTGGTGATAAGGGAACCGTCTGCAGCTACGCTCCAAGGGCGACGTCACCGTGGGTCACATCCCACCTCAGCAAGCGCCAGCCCACCGTCCGGCTGGTCGGTGGCCTTTTTCAGCTTTGGTGACGCCGCTCCCCTGCCGTGGACCGCGTCCACGAGCTTTACCTTTATGGTGGACTCCACCTTTATTGTGCACCGCGCCTCCTCCTTCGTCGCCATGTGGTAACCCTTCCCGCCAAAACGTTTGGGCGGAAGAGGTCCGAGACGCCTATAAAAGGAGGGGAGGCACGCCGTGCGAGGGGTTCGATTCCCTGGAGAGCTCGACGCTGGTTTGCATCCTAGCTCAAGATCTAGGGTTAGCCATTGTTAGCCACCTCGAGCTCTCCAAGCTCCCTTGTACTGTGAACTCCAAGCAGTGCAATACACCATAGCGGGACGTAGGGGTTTTACCTCCCAAAGAGGGCCCTGAACCTGGGTAAGATCGAGCGTCCATTTCTGCAGTGTCGTCCCGCAGCGAGTCCGACGAGCACCGTCGCCGGAGCACGTTGAGGATTGTTTGACCCCGTGTTCATCCCCTTACACGATACCTTGGAGACACCCCCAGTTCCTGGGAACAATCTCCGACAATGGATATGCATTGGAGGCTTGTCTCATCCATAAAGAAGGTCTTCTCACCATGTGATTATAAGAGTAAAGCTATGATGATTGCCCAAGTCTCATCTTCTTCATCACCAATGTCATATCGGTAACAAGTATCTATCCCATGCATACCTTTCTAGTCTCAACCTTGTGTAGGTTGCTTCTTGGCATGAAATCCTTTATGTGCAATTGTTGTGGTTTTTGGCTATTTCCTTCACTTAATATATCTTTGTGATATGTGTGATGAATTTGCAAAAAACCTTTTCTTCAATTGATATTATTTCTTTGTGATACTTGTTGCCTATCTCAAAGCATCTTCACTATCTCTTGTTCCCTTAGTGATATGTGTGATGCATTTGATATATTTGAAGTTCATTTATATACAATGAGATAAATTTGAGCTATGTGCTATGCTTTTAAGCAACAATCTCGTTTGTATATTTATGACTTCCTTTGGATACCTTGTTCTCTTTTTCCCGAACCATTTCGTATATATATGTTTCTTTGCGGATGTATATCTTCAATGGTTTGTCTAATTAGAAACCTATACATATGAGAGAGGTCACCTTTTAGTTGGTATCCTAATTCTTTTGAGCTACCTTGTTTTCATCTATAATCCTTTGGTGGCTCCAAATTTGTCTCATGAGTGCTTGCCTTATTTTTATTGGTATCTTTGCACACTCATGTATTTGTTGAAGATCTTTTACTTCATGCTTACCATGGTGAGCATGTTGAATTTTATTGGCTAAATGATCTCACTAGCTTTTGGCATTTTCAATTGGTTTTAGTTTCCAATTGGTATCCCTAAGCGTGTGAACATATTTCTTTAAAAGATCCTCTCTCTATCTCGGTTGGGCCTATCTTATGTTGAATCTTTGAAATTTGGTATCTCCTTATGGCTCAACCATATCTTTGGTGCAAGTGCTATGATTTGCTTTTGCTTTATGCACTCTTGCACTTGTTGCGTGTTCTAGATGATTTTGGGGGAGCGAGGATGCCATATTTGTGCACTACTCAATAGTGCATGAACATTGGGGAGATTCTCCATTTTTATTTAGAACTCTCGCTTTGGATCTTTTTGATTGCTTATCTCCTTTATGGAGATGTTGAGAATGATTTCATCTTTTGCAATATTTGGATCCTCAATATAGTTTGATTTCCTCTAACTATCCATCATTGGATAGGTGCATTTGATTTCACTCATATCTTGAGAAATGCACACATTTTTGAGGAACTCATACTATATTGGCTCTCTAAATTTTTCTTCCCATTTCGGCAATCGATGCCAATGGGGGAGAAGTTTATAGGGTTTAAGGGAATTTGGGTTTTATACTTTTGTTGCATTTGCCACACATGCGCTTGCATCCTTGCTCGTTTGTCTTGCAAGGATGCTTTATTCATTATATAAACCCTCTTAATAAGGGATTGTCATCAATTACCAAAATGGGGGAGATTGAAAGTGCATGGTTGCCTTGGTAAATTAATGACAATCTCTATGGACTAATGTTTGTATTAAGCTATATTTGTAGGTGTGTCCATTGCGTTGCTTGATCTCCATTTGTTGGAGTCAAGGTTAAGGGAAGAAAAGATTTGTGTTGACCAAGGCTAAGTGCTGTGGCGCCCTCGCTTAGAAAAGCAAGGCCACATAGTGAAATATGCTATTCCCTGGATCGAGTATGGATAGCAATTCACAAATAGATGTAATACCATGCATCAATGTCAAATAATTATTACATCGCGAGATCCATAAATAAAATATTCTTTACAAATTGCATAGCCAAAGGCTAACTTCAATGCAAAGTTCGGCAGCGGAAACATAAGTAGCACAGAGAGCTTCATCATCTTCATGTGCCACTGGCATACATGTTGGTTGCAAGCTCGAAAGGTAGACGTCCTCACGCTTCATCGTAAAAACCTGCAACATTAAAGTTGCAGCCCAGGGAATTTGGGTCAATACCTTGTGACAGGCCGGCAAGTGAATACTATGGTGGATTATAAAATGGCAAGACTAATACTACATGCTCATCTGCTGGTGGGGTTGACGGCTATTGCATAAAGCCAATTTTGTCCTACTTTTCACAAACATTATATTCTCAACTTTCAATATGAGACACACCCATGGAACGCATCCAAGGTCTCATATACCCGACTTCACCCATCAAATTTTATTATGAAATTGGAATGAGGAGATTTTCCATCGACATCCTTGTCCAGCTGCTCAGAATTGTCCGTAACTGGGGACACGGCTATGATCATAGTTTTAATACTCTCGAGAGTTTGTGGCACTTTCCCCACTAGACTCGATCAACCCATTCCATCCTTAACCCTCATTTAGTGAAAAGGAAAGGAGAAGACCAAGACGAGATCTTTCAGAAGAGCTTTCCCATACGAACATCCAAACAATACCCACCTAAATCCCCTACATCTGATTGTTCGTCCTATCAGGTCCACTCAACTTACTTAATCAAGACAGAGCCCATATGACTAGTGGCTGCACTGGAAGCAATCTAACGCAGAGTGACATCGAATCTCTTTGTTCCTGGGTGGCCGTTCACAAGTGCACGTACTCAGGTACCCGCAGAACTGGGCCTGAGCAGCCACTCAACTTAACCCACCAATAGAGCAAACCAATTGCCACCCAGGTAGTTCATTAACTTAGTAGAGTTTTTATCCTTTCGCACTACAATAAAAACATTTCAGCATTGCAGTTGTAACTTCTACCAAGTGATTGGGTTCCTAAATCAACAGGAATAAAGGATGATATACTAAACAGGTCTGCATAGCAATATAGTAGTACCCTATCATGCATACTACAGAAATAGTCTACAATGCATATATAATAAAATAGTAGGTCTTTCATGAAAGGGTGTATGCACTTGCCTTTTGGAACTTGTCGTTGCTCACACACTCTTTTTCAACGTAGCTCATAGCTCTCCGTTCAATCTATACAATACAAACATATGGCAATAAGCAACAATACAACAATCAAAATAACAACATAACAACAAACAAAGATAGAAACAAACAAAACTAGGTTGGTGGTCCAAGCTTCAATACATGATCCCATATGTAAAAAGAATCAATGTATTAGGTTTGGGGTTTGCCATTTGGGTCAGGGGTTGGTCTGAAATCAAATTTGGATATTCCAAATTTGAATAGGTTGAAGGGTTGTTTTCCAGGTTGTTGGGATTGGTCTTGATCTCTCTGGACAGAGGCAAGTATTCTAAGAAGTTTTCTAAAAGAAAGCAAATTAAAAGGATTTATAGAAATTAAACTATATCAGAAATACTCCAATTTGAGTCTCTGATTAAGAAATCTTTTTAAAACTATCAAAAATTAATTATAATAGTGGGTTCATGTCATGCATGTTCCAAGGTTTCCAGAAATATTTTATTTGCAAAATTTGGACTTATAGATTTAAAACTATGCCAAATTTACTCAAATGACTCATTTGAAATTTGAATAAATTTGGATTTGTTACACTGAAAACTAACAGTGCCAAAAGATTCTACAAGTCCAGAGCTTTTCAAAAGATAAAATTTGTTAAATTTGGCCAAAGGGTTAAAAGATATAAAGGTTTGAAGTTGCAGGGACTTTTTTGTAAAACTGCCATTAATTCAATTCGGGAATAAAATTCCAGAAAAGAACAGGCCACGCGGTGTGCTTTGATTGGTTGGGCTCGGGCTGGGCTCGGCTCGGCTTCGGCTGGGCTTGAACTGATCTCAACCATTGAGATGAGATCCAACGGTCCAGATTTTAGGGTTCGTACCCCGGCAGCGCGGTCACCGGAGACGGACGAGGACGGAGGCGGAGCGGCTTCGGGCGGGGATGTACTCGTCGCTCCGGCAATCCCGGAGATGGCGGAGGGGTTGACGAGGAGGAGCGCGACACGGCGAGGACGGTGGGGTGGTCGATGTCGATCTCCTCTTCCGGGGACGACGGTATGAGGCGAACGACGTGGTGGCGGCTCTGGCGAGCTCCTGTCAAGCTCGGCCTCGTCGACTGGATGCACCTAAAAATCGAGTGAGGGGATCAGCGGACGCACGAGGGAGAGGGGAGAAAAGGGGACCAAGATTTGGCAGCGGGGCCTCACCGAGGTGGCCGAAATTGAAGAGAACACGGCGGCGGACGAGCTCCACTCCGGCGAGCTTTTCCGACGGCCTGGCGGCACGATTCGACGAGAGAGGAGAGGGCAAAGAGGGAGGAGGTCAAGGGCTTCCAAGGGGCGTGCTCGGGGAGGCCAGGGGTGCCTTCAATCGCGAGCAATCAAGGGAGAAGAAATCGGGAAGAAACGGCAGTCGACGGGGTTGATGAGGATGACGTCAGATGATGTCATCAATTTGTTTTTTTGTTCAATTCTTTATTTTACTGTTTTCTTTTATAATTTTTGATTTAGGCCTCCAAATCAAGTCAAATAAATTTGTAAAAATTTGTAAAATTCCAAATAGTCAAATTAGACATTTTGGAACTATTTTTGGTCAAAAGAAAATTACCAAAATACCCTTTTGATCAAATATGCCTTATATGGCTAATTGGGAATTTGAGAGACAATTTGCTACCCGCATGGGTAGCTACACACCCATGCGTTATACGGAGATGCAAGCCGTATGTATCCGTTTATAGCTTGTTTTCCTAGTAAAACACGGATATTTGGTGTACAAAACTGGTTTCGGAATTTTCAAAAAAATATTTTTTGGTCGTCATATTTATCTTTTTTTCATTGTTGACTTTTTTGTTGACTTTCGGGTCAAACTTTACTAAAAAAATCACAGCGGATGGAAAAAAATTCGAAAAAATTTGAAAATACTTTTTAATAATTCTATCAACTCTACTAGTGACATCCCCCTTATCTACTTGAGTAATCTCATTTTACCGTTGCATATACGTTTCGGTCAAACTTAGGGTGTGTAGCTACCCATGGGGGGTAGTAAGTCTTTTTCGTTGGGAATTTTCTAAATTAGGGTTTATAAATATCCCATAATATTTAAATAAAAACCAGTGAAATAATATGAGTTATATAATTCAAAATGATAACTCATTTTCATATTCAATAATTTAAGATAAAACATATTTATAAAACAAAGCTTGCAAAAGTATTTAAATTATTTCCATAAATGAAATAGGGTTTATAATATCCCCATATTATTTATTTTAAAACAATAAACCAAAGGGGAAAATACTATTTGAAACCCCATTTAAATATTTTATTTCCAGGACTTTAAAATTGAGATTTGAAGATAAAGGAATATTTAATTTAAAATATAACCTTGAAGATGTCAAAAAAATCTTCTATAAAAGCTTTTCTTGATTTTTGGAGACTTTATTTAATTATTAATAAAAGTTTTAAATTTTTGTGATTTTTACAACATTCCAAAATTTGGGATGTTACAAACCTACCACCCTTAAAATGAATCTCGTCCCCGAGATTCGGAGAGGCTAGAAAGAAAGGTGGGTTCGGTTAACCGGGTTTTTTTTTGGCAACTGGGTGGGCTACCACCCTTAAAAGAAACTTTTGTAGGCAGTCTTGAACTCTTTCCTTCGGGCTAGGGTCCATCGGGTTAGTCTTTAGGTCTCACTGGAGTCAACTATATCTTACACTCATGAAGTGCTCCATCTCCAATAGGTGGGTGTCTCTTTAGATAACTTCGGATACCATTCTCTTTAATATGGCTTGACATATTACATCCTCATCCATGTGATGTCCTCCGGAAATATTTCTTCTCTAGGTTGGCATCCTTCACTGCAAACAAAGCGTCAATTCTAACGAGACTCTCATGGTAGGTCAAAACATTCATTGCAGGATCTCTTCTTCTTCACGAGAGCTGGGGTTTATCCTCACCGAAAATCTTACGTTTCAGCAACTTTTGCCTCACATAGGGTTATAATATTCCGTTGGTTCAGGCTTAGCCACGTCGTCTCTCTTATAGGTATGTCACTCCGATTTACCAATCCAAATAGTGAGGGAATAACATGAGTAGTAGGAATGGTGATCAGTCCATCCTGCACCCGTATCATTTCCTCAATATGTTGATAGGTGAATCACGTAGTCTATCTCTTGGGCATCCTCACTTGTCTAACAGAAAGTTTCCCATCTGCAAGACAACCTGAACTAAACTATCGCTCCTTTAAAACTATTGGGTTGCGTAAGCTCCTGCACACGTTAGCTCACAAGCTAAAGCTTGTTTTCTGATTCTTCTCAGTGGGAAAACACGCTTTCCAT
This sequence comes from Puccinellia tenuiflora, assembly GCA_012064385.1. Classification (NCBI taxonomy): domain Eukaryota; kingdom Viridiplantae; phylum Streptophyta; class Magnoliopsida; order Poales; family Poaceae; genus Puccinellia; species Puccinellia tenuiflora. The sequence goes on along the minus strand of QRDG01001746.1, from coordinate 176,221 downwards.
GTCGTCTTAGCTTGTCCATTTCAGTGTCATGTCTTCATCCCTGATATGACGAACAGGCTTCACAACAATAGCTACTGTTTCGTTTAAGTTTTGGTATAAGATAGTCGGTACTAGTTTCATTCATCCTCACATAATATGGTTATTACTTCAACATTACATCACTCTTACATCATAATGCTCATTTCCTCATACATAATTCTGATGAAAAATTAGTCGAGCAAGGCATTCACACGACGTCTCTTCCGACTTGGGCAATCATCGGTGAAGTGTCCTGTCTCTCTGCAGCGATGGCAAATACTGTTGACATATCTCGGGGCTCTTCTGGGCATTCTCTTTCATAATGGCCCATTTTCTTGCAATTAAAACACCTCACTTGGCTGTTGTCTTTCTTGTGGAAATTGTTGGGGTGGTTCTCATGCTTGTGTCCATTTTGTACCCTAACATTGAATCCTCCACTGCTTGCTCTGAATCCACCACTTTGGTTGATAACGTGATGATGGGGGTCATGATCTGTACTGCGATGGTTCACAAGTCCCTTCTTATACTGTTTTGGATTGATCCCATCACCAACCTCCTTCTCTGAGCAATCCCATGAATAATGACCCATTTTCCTACATGTGAAACATGTTATATGGCCAGTATCTCGCTTGCGTTCCTCCTTCTGTTTCATTACTACCATAGACCTCTTGAGAATTTGTTGCATTCCCGCTTTGACTTGCTGACTGACTTCTTGCACCATGGGATAGATTTGGCATTGAGCCGGGATGTGATTTGTTCCTTCACACAAAAAGCAGGTAACCCCGGTTATGGGATATCCTTCATCTAGATTAGTTTGCCTCACAATGGGGCCACTCATCCTGACATTCTTTGGATGAATGACCTATCTCTCCACAGATTTTGCAGGCTCTAGGTCCTGCCATCATATTCTCCTTGATTTCAATGCCAGCATCAACCTGTGGTAACTGGTTACTGTTGCTCATCATCAGCTGCACCAATTGAGTTTGGTTGTCTAACCATTGTTGAAAAACTGTGGTTAACTCCTTATTGGGGTTGTTGGCTTGACTTTCATTCATCACTTGAGTCATCTGAGTCTGGGCTGCTGCTAGCAACTGAACTGCATAGGGCACCTTGAGGTGGCTATCTTTTTCATCATGGTTGGTATGTGGGTGAGACATCTGGTTTGGTTTAGAATGGATGAGTGAAGATAGAAGAAAATCTAAAAGAAGTTCTACCCAAACACAGCAGATCAAGGCAATTCATCTTACAAACAACATCTAGCAAGCAACAAGCAACAATCAATAGAGGTAAAACAACTATTCCTAATTAATTTTTGAAAATATAGTTTGGATAACAAACAAACACATCAAGGTTTTCAAAATAGACACGATAGTACTGCCATACCACAATTTGGTAAGTCAATACAATATTACTATAACGCTATTAGGGTAAAATGGTGGTCTAGTCTATCTCTTTCTTCAATGCTTCAAGATTCTCTTCTATTTCTTTGAGTTCGTCGAGGTACTTCTAGATGTTGTGAAGTCAAAATTTTAAGTCTTCGGTCAAGGTGCTTGATGGCTTCTCATAATTGTCAAATTGATCTTCAACGTCTTCGGAAACATTTCTGAGTTATGGTCATCTATAAATAAGATAAGATAACTTAGAAAGCAATTAGATGAGGAGGTTACAAGAAAGATAATAGGAAAGTTTTGGACGAATAGAAATAACATTTGTTCCTATGGTCTTTCCTATTTCTAATCCAAACCTACGGTTTTCGAGCCTACAGGCAACATTACGCTCTGATACCATCTTGTGGCGCCCTCGCTTAGAAAAGCAAGGCCACGTAGTGAAATATGCTATTCCCTGGATCGATTATGGATAGCAATTCACAAATAGATGTAATACCATGCATCAATGTCAAATAATTATTACATCGCGAGATCCATATATAAAATATTCTTTACAAATTGCATAGCCAAAGGCTAACTTCAATGCAAAGTTTGGCAGCGGAAACATAAGTAGCACAGAGAGCTTCATCATCTTCATGTGCCACTGGCATACATGTTGGTTGCAAGCTCGAAAGGTAGACGTCCTCATGCGTCATTGTAAAAACCTTCAACATTACGTTGCAGCCCAGGGAATTTGGGTCAATACCTTGTGACAGGCCGGCAAGTGAATACTATGGTGGATTATAAAATGGCAAGACTAATACTACATGCTCATCTGGCTGGTGGGGTTGAAGGCTATTGCATAAATCCAATTTTGTCCTACTTTTCACAAACATTATATTCTCAACTTTTCAATATGAGACACACCCATGGAACGCATCCAAGGTCTCATATACCCGAGTTCGCCCATCAATTTTATTATGAAATTGGAATGAGGAGATTTTCCATCGACATCCTTGTCCAGCTGCTCAGAATTGTCCGTAACCGGGGACACGGCTATGATCATAGTTTTAATACTCTCGAGAGTTTGTGGCACTTTCCCCACTAGACTCGATCAACCCATTCCATCCTTAACCCTCATTTAGTGAAAAGGAAAGGAGAAGACCAAGACGAGATCTTTCAGAAGAGCTTTCCCATACGAACGTCCGAACAATACCCACCTACATCCCCTACATCTGCTTGTTCGTCCTGTCAGGTCCACTCAACTTACTTAATCAAGACAGAGCCCATATGACTAGTGGCTGCACTGGAAGCAATCTAAACGCAGAGTGACATCGAATCTCTTTTTTCCTGGGTGGCCGTTCACAAGTGCACGTACTCAGGTACCCGCAGAACTGGGCCTGAGCAGCCACTCAACTTTAACCCACCAATAGAGCAAACCAATTGCCACCCAGGTAGTTCATTAACTTAGTAGAGTTTTTATCCTTTCGCACTACAATAAAAACATTTCAGCATTGCAGTTCTAACTTCTACCAAGTGATTGGGTTCCTAAATCAACAGGAATAAAGGATGATATACTAAACAGGTCTGCATAGCAATATAGTAGTACACCTATCATGCATACTATAGAAATAGTCTACAATGCATATATAATAAAATAGTAGGTCTTTCATGAAAGGGTGTATGCACTTGCCTTTTGGAACTTGTCGTTGCTCACACACTCTTTTTCAACGTAGCTCATAGCTCTCCGTTCAATCTATACAATACAAACATATGGAAATAAGCAACAATACAACAATCAAAATAAAAACATAACAACAAACAAAGATAGAAACAAACAAAACTAGGTTGGTGGTCCAAGCTTCAATACATGATCCCATATGCAAAAAGAATCAATGTATTAGGTTTGGGGTTTGCCATTTGGGTCAGGGGTTGGTCTGAAATTGGTCTTGGTCTTGATCTCTCTAGACAGATAGAAACAAACAAAACTAGGTTGAAGGGTTGTTTCCAGGTTGTTGGGATTGGTCTTGATCTCTCTGGACAGAGGCAAGTATTTTAAGAAGTTTTCTAAAAGAAAGCAAATTAAAAGGATTTATAGAAATTAAACTATATCAGAAATACTCCAATTTGAGTCTCTGATTAAGAAATCTTTTTAAAACTATCAAAAATTAATTATAACAGTGGGTTCATGTCATGCATGTTCCAAGGTTTCCAGAAATATTTTATTTGCAAAGTTTGGACTTATAGATTTAAAACTATGCCAAATTTACTCAATGACTCATTTGAAATTTGAATAAATTTGGATTTGTTACACTGAAAACTAACAGTGCCAAAAGATTCTACAATTCTAGAGCTTTTCAAAAAGATAAAATTTGTTAAATTTGGCCAAAGGGTTTAAAAGATAAAAAGGTTTGAAGTTGCAGGGACTTTTCTGTAAAACTGCCATTAATTCAATTCGGGAATAAAATTCCAGAAAAGAACAGGCCACGCGGCGTGCTTTGATTGGTTGGTCTCGGGCTCGGCTCGGTTCGGCTCGGCTTCGGCTGGGCTTGGCTCGGCTCGGCTCGGCTTGAACTGATCTCAACCATTGAGATGAGATCCAACGGTCCAGATTTTAGGGTTCGTACCCCGGCAGCACGGTCACCGGAGACGGACGGGGACGGCGGCGGAGCGGCTTCGGGCGGGGACGTACTCGTCGCTCCGGCGATCCCCGGAGATGGCGGAGGGGTTGACGAGGAGGAGCGCGACACGGCGAGGACGGTGGGGTGGTCGATGTCGATCTCCTCTTCCGGGGACGACGGTACGAGGCGAACGGCGTGGCGGCGGCTCCGGCGAGCTCCTGTCAAGCTCGGCCTCGTCGATTGGATGCACCTAAAAATCGAGTGAGGGGATCAGCGGACGCACGAGGGAGAGGGGAGAAAAGGGGACCAAGATTTGGCAGCGGGGCCTCACCGAGGTGGCCGAAATTGAAGAAAACACGGCGGCGGACGAGCTCCACTCCGGCGAGCTTTTCCGACGGCCTGGCGGCACGATTCGACGAGAGAGGAGAGGGCAAAGAGGGAGGAGGTCAAGGGCTTCCAAGGGGCGTGCTCGGGGAGGCCAGGGGTGCCTTCAATCGTGAGCAATCAAGGGAGAAGAAATCGGGAAGAAACGGCAGTCGACGGGGTTGATGAGGATGACGTCAGATGATGTCATCAATTTGTTTTTTTGTTCAATTCTTTATTTTACTGTTTTCTTTTATAACTTTTGATTTAGGCCTCCAAATCAAGTCAAATAAATTTGTAAAAATTTGTAAAATTCCAAATAGTCAAATTAGACATTTTGGAACTATTTTTGGTCAAAACAAAATTACCAAAATACCCTTTTGATCAAATATGCCTTATATGGCTAATTGGGAATTTTCTAAATTAGGGTTTATAAATATCCCATAATATTTAAATAAAAACCAGTGAAATAATATGAGTTATATAATTCAAAATGATAACTCATTTTCATATTCAAATAATTTAAGATAAAACATTTTTATAAAACAAAGCTTGCAAAAGTATTTAAATTATTTCCATAAATGAAATAGGGTTTATAATATCCCCATATTATTTATTTTAAAACAATAAACCAAAGGGGAAAATACTATTTGAAAACCCCATTTAAATATTTTATTTCCAGGACTTTAAAATTGAGATTTGAAGATAAAGGAATATTTAATTTAAAATATAACCTTGAAGATGTCAAAACAATCTTCTATAAAAGCTTTTCTTGATTTTTGGAGACTTTATTTAATTATTAATAAAAGTTTTAAATTTTTGTGATTTTCACAACATTCCAAAATTTGGGATGTTACAAGTGCGGGTTGATCGACACTCAAGTCCAAGTGAAGATATGCCGAAGTGTGCTTTCCCCATCTTGGTGTATGGGGGAGCGTCATGTGATTCTTCACCATGCGAAGTGCAATCAAGAAAGGTGGTGCGCCTTGAAGAGATGAAGATCGCCATCATCAACCCCAAGTGGATTAATGCGCAAGGCAAAGGTATGATCTTGATAGGGCTTTTATTTTACCAGTCTCATGATGTTAGTTGAGAGACCGGGTTATAGGGTAGATAGCCGTACTATCAAGAGGGGCTCTCGACCGAGTATCGTGATCGTTTTGTTCGTGGAGAGCTCAAACCTTTGCATCCTTTGCATTATTGCAATCATCTTTATTGGTTCTTATTTGGATCTTATCGTGGTGTGGTCTTGGTGCTTGTCGTGCTTGTCATGACAAGGCCAAGTTCACCGAAAACGGTTTTATATGCGTCGTCTATTGCGTTTTCGGTATTGGAGATTTTGCCGGTTCATCCATGCGGAAGGTTTTACTCTTCCATTTATTTGCAAAATCTCCATTGCTTGGTTTCAATATTTTTACTTTTTGTAGGGTAGCTCTTGTCGTCCTCTTTCCAACAAAATTGGATTCGCCTCGACCGGAGTTTCCACGCAAAAGTTATTCAGTTTCTGGTTTCTGCTGTTTTCCAGTTACCGGTACTACCGGCCCCTCGGGCGGTACTACCGCTCGGATCTTCCGGAGGTACTTCTGGAGCCCAGTACCGCTTACGAAAGTTGGGTACTGGACTCAACCGGAAGTAGCACCGGAAGTAGGACCGGAACTACCGGCTTTACCGGAAGTACCGGCGGTCCCAGCGGTACTACCGCCCGGAACTTCCGGTGGTACTTCCGGAGCCCAGTACCGCTTACGAAAGCTGGGTACTGGACTCAACAGAAGTGGCACCGGAAGTTGATCCGGTACTACCGCTATTACCGGTACTACCGGTCTCCCCAGCGGAAGTACCGACCTTGCGGGTGTTCTTCTCTAGCCGTTGTGGGATTTTTGTGTGTGGGCCGGAAGTACCGCCCTTTGGGCCGGTACTACCGACCCTGCGGGTTTTGTTCGGCAGAGAGCCATTGGGGGCAGCTTTTACGTGGGGCGGTAGTACCGCCCCTTGGGCCGGTACTACCGGCCCTGCGGGAATCTGAGCCCAACGGCCAGATTCTCAGGGCACCTTTTTTAAGTGCCTCTTCTTCCCCTTTGGTTCAACACTTCTTCCAATATTTTTGAATCTCTTCTTGCTCTCTCTCCTCCATGGTTGCACATCTTTGAGAGCTTGATTCCTCTCAATCCCTCCAATGATTCTTGCCCAAACTTAGGGATTCAAGAGAGGAGATCTAGATCTACACTTCCACCAATCAAAATCTCTTCTAAGTGAGGGGAACTTGTGGGATCTAGATTTTGGGGTTGCTTTGTGTTCTTCCCTTTGTTCTTCCTCTCTTATTCCCTCCATAGCATTAGTTGCTTGGTTGGAATTTTGAGAGTGAAGGATTTGACCACTTAGTGTGTTCTTGCCTTTTGCATTAGTTGCATCGGGTTGCTCTCTCCACGGTGATACGTGAAGATCGAAGTTGAGAAGCTTGTTACTCTTGGGTGCATCGTGTTCGCAAGAGCTTTGTGCCTCTTGGGTGCATTGTGTACCCTAGACGGTTGGAGGTGCCGCGAAGACTTCGGTTGTGAAGCTTCGGCACGAGTTGGGACCCCCAATTGAGTTGTGGGTGTGTGCTCCAAGAAAGTTGTAAAGGGCTCCGGAATCCGCCTCGAAGGATTCCGAGAGTGGAAGGTGAACCAAACCCTTGGGTGCGGTTCATCGGAGAATAGGGTGAGTCCTTTGTGGCATCTTGAGTAGGCCTCTTGTGGCAAGCTCACACCCCTCCAACGAGACGTACACCCTTAACAAGGAGGAACTCGGGAATACATCCTCGTCTCTGCGTGCCTCGGTTATTTCTATACCCGAGCTTTTACTTATGCAATTTACATTGTGATAGCCTTCGCGCTTGAAGTTTATATCTTGCTATAACCTTGTTGCTTGAATTGCTTAGTATAAGTTGTTGGTGCACATAGGTGAACCTAGTAATTTAGTTGTTGACTTGTTAATTTAAACACATAGTTTTATTCCGTAATTATCAAGCCCCTAAATAGAAGTGTAAATCGCCTATTCACCCCCCCTCCAGGCGACATCCAGGACATCGTTTGTTCTTTCAATCGGGAGGAACTGGAAGTTCGAATAGAGGCCGTACTCGCGCGAGGAGTGCGCCCCCCGGGTCAGTTTTCCTTCTCGTTGTTCGTGTACCTCTCCCAAGTCTTTTCGGCCGGCTGAGATTCGCTTCGGCTGGTGGATTTTGTAGATCTGCGAGCTTCAGGAAGTTGAAGACTTCGGCGTTGTCTTTGGCGAAGACCTGGCCGGACCCCTCTCTGAAGAGCATGCGGCCGTTGCTGAAGGTGTTGCGCCAGACGAGCAGGCGGCGGAGGCCGAAGGCACCGCGTCGGACGAGCAGGCGGAGGAAGACGCCTCTGATCACCCGGATGCGGTGGAGCAGGCGGACAAACACGGTGACGCCACCGAGGAGTCGTCTGATGCCGGCGACGAGGGCGACCTTGCCGTGACGAGTCCTGTCTCCTCGACCGCCACTTGTTCTGATTCGAGCGGCTACGAAGACTCGGAGCTTGAGTGCGACGCGCCCCCTCCGGCTTCGGCAGTTTGTGGTAAGTCTCCTATGTGCGGCACCGCCAACCAAGTCGACGGTGGCGTGTGTGAAGTAGTTGATCTCTCCAGTGGTTCCGATCCGGACTCTGAGGGCTCTTCTTCCGTGCCAGCCTCCAAGCCACCCCCGTCCATCCGTACGACCAAAGAGCTGGAGGCGGCCGTGTGGAAGGCTCAGGCGGTGCCCTCCCGGTAGGTCTTGAAGGAGCGCCGGTCGAAGGCGACAGCCGAGTCGGACACGGCGAGGGGGCCCGGCAGGAGTGGAGGCTCCTTTGCGAGCCGGAGCATATTGCCCGCGAAGAAGTTGTCTTCGGCGTCGAGCCGGCTGACCACCGCCGGCTTGGCGCCGTCAGGGAAGTCAGCTGCAGAGAAGGAGGTAGACGCGATCGAAGCCGCGGCTCAGGCCAGGCTGGCCGCAACGGCCCAGGATAAGGATGAAGGAGAGAAGCAAGAGGCCCCAGCTCACGGGGCTGATGCCGAGGTGACTGGTCGTGCTCTTTGCGCTGATCCTAACTCTGACTTGGGTCCAGAGGATTTAGAAAAGGCTTTTTACGCATGTATGGCGCAGGTGGATTTATGCATCGAGGCTATAAATGCCAAAATGTCTGTGGAGCAGCTGGTGGCCACTAAGAAGGCCAAGGCGGAGGCGGAAGCGGCCGCGAGCAAAGCCGCGGGGACGGAGGCGGCAAGTGGCAAAGCCGCGGAGGCCAAGCTGGAGGCGCAGAGACGCCGACTGCTCAGCTGCAACCGGCAAATAAACCTGCCGTCTCTGCGGAGGGCATGAAGGCGCCCGTCGGGCAGTGGGTCGGCTCCGTCTGCGAAATGCACGAGGAGGAAGAAGCCGGAGTCCTTGGGCACGCGCGATGGGTAAACTCCTGTGCCGAGGTTCCTCTCTTCATGTTCCGTGTTCTTGGTCGTGACGCTTCCGCTTTTATGCAGGGAGCCACTTGAGGCTGGAGGGCCGATTTCCGACGCCTTGCCGGATCCACCCCTGGGACGGCCCATGGGAACTCCGAGGCACAGGAGGCGAAGCTGCCTCCGGCTGTGGACGCGGCGATGTGCGACATGGCGCCGTCAGAGACCACGGACGTGGCGATGGGTGATTCGGTGCCGCCGGATGCTGCGCCTCTTGTGGTTGACCTTGGTCCTCCGGCCTCTGGTGGCGATGAGGAGGTTGTCGTGGAGGCCTTCGTGGTGGCCCCTCGGCTGCATGCGGAGGCTGGAGGTGGCGCCTACTCCTTATCTCCGTCGGCCTCGGCGGAGCCGGCCAAGGATAAGGTCGTTGCCACGGTGGCGACTCCGCTCCCTGGCCCATGCCAGGCCGTCTTGGAGTGTACTCTGCCATTCTCTGGCCCTGTGCCGGTTGGATTGGATGAAGCCGGCTGTTTCTCGCTTGCGGCGCTGGTGGAGAAGTGGGCGAGGGAGCAGCTTGCTGACGTCTTGCTACTTCGTTCGTCGGTGGAGTACGCGCTCCACGATGCCGCCAAGGAGTTCGTGATGCTCAAGAGGGAGCTCGACGCCGCCAAAGGTTGGGATTTTCTTCTTTGTTCTTCTATTTCGGTTCCCCCTCGTTCTTCTGTTTTTCAGCCGGAAGAATGGTTTCCTTTGGTAGGCGACTCGACCTCCCATGCCGGCTTGGAGAGGCAGTTGGCGGCTTCGGTCCCCTTGGCCGTGCTTAACGACAAGCTGAAGGAGAAGGATGCTGCACACGCATTGATTGTGTCTGATCTCCAGGCCGCGGCGAATGTATCGGAGGAGCACCGGCTTGAGGTCATCCGTTGCATGAAGAATTCGAACGGCTGCAGAAGGCGGAAAGGCAACGGCAGGATGAGGTGGAGGACCTTTGGAAGAACGGGAAGGACCTGAAGATCGAACTAAAGGAGGCCATCGAAGCCCATGACCAGACTGTCCTGGTGGCTAAGGAGCGCGGGCTCGAGAATGAACAGCTGGTGCGCGGCTTGGAAGCGGAGGCAGAGCGCGTGGATCAGGCCATCCTTGGTATGGAATGTTCTCCTTTTCTTCATATTTCGCCTGTGGTTCTCTTCATGACCTTGTTGACTTGATATTTAAGCTTTTACCCTGAGGCAGACGAGCAAGTGCGGAAGGCGGTCGCTTTCGCGCATGTGCTGCCAGAGCATTCCGGCGCTGCGGCTGGCGCCGTGCCGTCTGCTAGTTCTCGGCTACTCTAGCTTTGCAAGGAGCTGCAAGCGTTGAAGGAGGCGGCCGACGGCGTCCTCGAGAATCTATGGACGGATGCCATGTCCCCGAGACTCTTCACGATTTATCAGTCCGGCTCGATGGGGCGCCGGTCGGCATTGATGAGCAGATGGAGATGGCGGCTCGAGGAGTTACCGACATGGCGCTGGCTGGTGATGTCTTGGTATCCCGATGTCAAGGTGGACATGCTGACGGGGGGCTTCCGCACGGGCACCTCTCTTGAAGGCCTGCAACCAGGGATTCAGCTGGCCTCAAGACGCATCGCCAAGGCGGTCGACCTGATGCAACTTGTGACTGCTGAACCGTCTCCGGCAGCCCATCCGACTAAATGCGCCGAGGCTGAAGATGTTGCCGCCTCTAGCGACTCTGTGCTCCCCTAGGTTACTTGTTCCCCGGGATGCCGGGCGTTTTTGTCGAACTGTTTCTCAAACTACTGGAACTGTAGCCTGCTTGGGTGTGAATTTGTTTCCCGCGTCCGCTATTCTTGAAATTCTTGCTCTTGAGATTTTGGTTTGGTGATATTCACCATGCCTAGCCCCCGAATTTTGGGCCGGCTCGAGCAGCGAGTCGGGTCAAAATTTCTTGTGAATTTCTTCATTTACGTTTCTTGACGTCGGCTTGGCGACTTGCAGCCCCCGAGTCCTTGACTCAGGGTGTTGAGGTGAATGTTCGGGTGCGTGGAGCCGGCTTGGCGGCTGCGCAGCCCCCGGGTATGTGAATTGTCGGCTGACGGCGTGGCAGCCCCCGAGTCCTTGGCTCGGGGTGTTGATCTTTGACGTCCGGGTGCGTGGAGCCAGCTTGGCAGCTGCGCAGCCCCCGGGTATGCGAATTGCCGGCTGACGGCATGAGCATCCCCCGAGTCCTTGGCTCGGGGTGTTGATCTTTGACGTCCGGGTGCGCGGAGCCGGCTTGGCGGCTATGCAGCCCCCAGGTATGCGAATTGCCGGCTGACGGCATGAGCAGCCCCCGAGTCCTTGGCTCGGGGTGATGATCTTTGACGTCCGGGTGCGCGGAGCCGGCTTGGCGGCTGCGCAGCCACTGGGTATGATGTTTGCCGGCTGACAGCATGAGCAGCCCCCGAGTCCTTGGCTCGGGGTGATGATCTTTGACGTCCGGGTGCGCGGAGCAGGCTTGGGGCTGCGCAGACCCCGGGTATGATGTTTGCCGGCTGACGGCGTGAGCTGCCCCCGAGTCCTTGGCTCGGGGTGATGATCTTTGACATCCGGGTGCGCGGAGCCGGCTTGGCGGCTGCACAGCCCCTGGGTATGCGAATTGCGGCCTGACGGCGTGAGCAGCCCCCGAGTCCTTGGCTCGGGGTGATGATCTTTGACGTCCGGGTGCGCGGAGCCGGCTTGGCGGCTGCGCAGCCCCCGGGTTTGTGAATTGCCGGCTGACGGCGTAAGCAGCCCCCGAGTCCTTAGCTCGGGGTGATGATTTTTGACGTCCAGGTGCGCGGAGCCGGCTTGGTGGATGCGCAGCCCCCGGGTATGCGAATCGCCGACTGACGGCGTGAGCAGCCACGTGTCATTACGACTCTCGCCGGCTCTTTTGCACGGGGTTCGGCAAACTGTCTCCTCGGCTTCCTCGCCCGTGATTTTCTGTGGCAGTTTCTTCTTCGTGGGATCGTTTGCGCCCTAAACCGTCAGAAAGGCATCTGTCGCGTGGCACTCGGAGGGGCAGCAGCGACTGTTGGAGTCCTGGGCCTTAACTCCTCCGCTCGGGTATAAATAGTGGCAGAACTCAGCATTCTTATCATCCCGTTTCTTCTCAAGTTTCTTCGTTTCTCAGTCATGGAGCCAAAGTTGGAACTTGGAGGTTCATCGGCCGGAGGTGTGAAGCGCGGTTGGGGTCGTCTGCGGAAAAGCGGTGGCGGCCCAGGTGGCTCTGCGCCACCAGCAGAAGGTAGGGGGAGCCCTCCTCCAGCTAAGCGTGGAAGAGGCCGCCCTCGGAAGAACGGCGGTGCAGGAGGAGGCCGTGGCGGTCGGAGCGGTCCCGCACCGTCGATGGAAGAGATCCCGAGGAGCCCTTCCCCGGCCGCGTTGGATTCTTCAGCTGGCGAGCTCTGGGAGGACCTCCCTATCTCGGAGTTTCTGCTGACTCTGTACCAGCCCATCGGGAGGACTCAGTGGCTCCCAAAGGCTGTCAGGGATGCACTGGATGGCAAAGGCCCGTTCCTTTTCCAACTCCATCGCGTGGGAGCCCGCCAAGGTCCTTGGGAGGTGCGCACCAGGATTGTTGTCACCCAAGAAGGCAACGAAACCCGCTGGCGGGCAGAGTTCTTCAGTTGCTGGAGGGCTTTTGCCGGCTGGCCCGCCTTTCATCGTCCGCTTCAAGCTGATGCGCGGGCGCGGGGTCTTCTTCGTCAAGGTGTACGACGGCTCTCTCTGCCTTCGGACTTGGGAGGAGAGCGATGACGATACGGCGCTGCCTCCGGCTCAGGCTTGATTTTAGTACTTGTAGTCGAGCCGGCTGCGTCCGTGCGCGGGGGTGTCCGCCTGTGGGCTGCCCCTTTTTTGTTTTAAGTATTATTGTATACCGCGTACTTTTGTAATCCCCTGGGGGTGCTTTGTTATGCTTCTTTCAATGAATTTGCTGTGCCTCGCTATGTTTGTCCGTCATCTTGTGCTAGACAATCTGCTGAATCCGGCTGATCGCAGCCGGTTGTGAGGAACGTGATCCGGAGCCGGATGTCAAGGAGCAACTGGCGTCTGGGGCCATGTGTTGACCTTCAAATTCCGTAGCCGGCGAGCGGTGTTTTGCTCATGAAACAGATGAGGGAGTGGTCAGCTCATGTGGTTACCGATACGCGAAACTTTCATTTTGGTAAGTTAGGTTGTCTACTCGCCCGCAACCATTCCTTCCATCGTTCGCGTGCACTTCACCGTCATGCGGGATCATGTACGCTACTGTGACGTTAAGGCTTGGGTTGCTGGGCCAGAGTTTTTTCAGCCGGCTAGTTCCGTTCTTATGTCTTTCTCATACAGGCATCCTCCAGCTTGTTCTCTTGCCGGCCTTAACCGGATTCGAAGAGTTAACCGTTTAGCGCCATGCATGTTAGTCATCCGTAATAGAGGAATTGGTTGCCGGCTGCCGGCTTAGCCGAGTTTGCAAAGCGGGGTGTTTCAGCCGGCATTATTTTCCTTCAGCGTTTTTCGCGTGTCAGCCTCCTCCAGCTTGTTCTCTTGCCGGCCTTAACCGGATTCGAAGAGTTAGCCATTTGGCGCTTGTGCACGCTACATGGCTGCGAAAGGGAAATTTTGCCGGCTGCCGGAGCAGCCGGTTAATAGGAATTAAATCATTTTGCAGTGGAGATTTGTCACAAACTTGTTTGTCATTCTTTATTGATAGCACTGGGGTGATACATACACGATTTTGTTTTCTCAAGTGTAGAAGCGACGCAAGAGGGAGGCGTTCCATGGCCTTTCCGTCTCCTCGCCTTCCTTGTTCATCTTGTCTTTCTTGTGCTCACGCACGTCGATGAGGTAGTAGGCATCGTTGATGAGCGCCTTGCTTATGATGAAGGGTCCTTCCCATGGTGATGACAGCTTGTGCATGTTTTTGGTATCTTGCATCAATCGAAGCACAAGGTCTCCTTCTCGGAAGTTGACGGGCCGGACTCGCCGGTTGTGATAGTTGCGGAGTTGTTGCTTGTAAATGGCCGATCTTGACTCGGCGAGTTCGTGCGCTTCTCCGAGCAGGTCAACTCCGTCTTCGCGAGCCTGTTTGCCTGCTTCTTCTGTGTAGAGGTCGACTCGAGGCGCGTCGTGCTCGATGTATGTTGGCATGACGGCTTCGGCTCCACAGACGAGGAAGAATGGCGTGAAGCCGGTTGAACGATTCGGGGTTGTCCTTAGGCTCCAGAGGACAGATGGCAGCTCCTCCAGCCATGCGCCGGCTGCTCGCTCGAGCGACTCGAGCAGTCGGGGTTTGATGCCGGCTAGTATGAGGCCGTTTGCTCTTTCCACTTGTCCGTTCGACTGAGGGTGGGCGACGGATGCAACGTCGAGCCGGATGCCTGTCCTGCCGCAGAACCTGGCGAACTCGCCCTTAATGAAGTTTGAGCCGTTGCCGTGATTATGCTGTGATGGTATCCTGATGAACTTAACGGCTCTTGGGCCGTCCAGCTTCTTGATTGGTTTGGCTTCAATCCATTTTGTGAATTTGTCGACGGCTACCAGGAGATGGGTCATGCCGCTGCTCGCCTTCCTCAGGGGACCGACCATGTCCAGCCCCCAGACGGCGAACGGCCAGGTGATGGGGATTGTTCTAAGTGTTGCTGCCGACGTATGCTTCTGGGTCACGAATCGCTGGCACCCGTTGCAGAGCCGGACCAACTGGTTGGCGTCTGCTAGCGCAGTCGGCCAGTAGAAGCTGTGCCTGAAGCCTCCGACGAGCTGACCTCCCATACCTCTCGATTTCCTGCTTGGCGGGACTATCACCGGGGAGAAATCCTACGTCTGTATCTTCTCGGTCGTCGGATTATGTGGCGACGTGTGCAGACATTGCTAACCTCCTTCAAGCGCACCTTCATGGTGGTTGGTCCGACGTGTTTCGAGGAAAACCTCTGGTTTGGGTTGCTAGACCAGACAATAGCGGTATGTGGCATTGTTTACCTTATTGGAGGCAATGCCTGAGAGATCACATCCACTTCGGGGAGATGAGTTGGAGGTGTGGCGACACGGGGCCACCGCATAGACTCGACAGGAAGGGCCACTTTCTCCGGGTGAAACCCTGGATCTAGGTCTACCGGATCAGATGATGGTGACACACGACGACGTTCTTCCTCCCACGACATCGTGTCTAGAGCAAGCGCTAAAGGGGTCAAGCTGAAGCGGCGTGGCGTCTATAGCCTCGACAATGGCAGACCTCAGTGCCATGTCCCAGTGGAGTCTCGACGATGGAATCGTTTTGATGGACGAGCGTAGGGTGGCGTCGCTGATTGGCGTCGTGGGAACGTTGACGGCTGGCCTGACAAGGATCATGCAGATTTGTGCCCTGAAGATGGGTCTACGGTTTGATGGTGGTGGTGGTTTCTGAAGCACGTGCAAGCGGTGCGCGCCTAGGGTCAGCTGGATGTGTTCTCCCGGTACGCCAAACGGACGGCTTGATGATGCCACACCAGATGTCTAACAGGTGGGACGGGACGTTGTTGCGTGAAGGCATGATTTTCGCCATCGTCGATTTCGTACGTGTGGCGTGATGGATTTGTTTGATGTATATTTTTATCATACATTTGTTACATAATTTAATAAATAAAGCTATGTGTATCTTTTTGATGTAAAGGAGTAAATGACGAGGTTTTCAAACTATCAACCTCCTTTTCTGAAAAAATAGTTACGAGTTAAGTCCAGGCTGGTTTTTCTTTGGCAAGAAATGTTTGTTTTACCTCAGCAATGCTGATACATAGACTTGCTTGTGTTCTACCATCTTTTCTTAACAGCTGACCTAACAAACAATACGTGCTTGTTGGGTGGTACCAGCCCTGGAAGACATCACGGTTTCCTCAACGGCAAACTGAGAACTATTTCGTCACCTAAACCTTGAGCAGATCTAGGCCAAAAAGCTCACTCACGAGACGGGAGTACAGACAAGTAGATGATCTAACTTGTAGCAAAGAGCCGGACTCTCTCCACACACTGGCTTTTGCACATCTATAAGTAGCATGCAGCACCCGCCATCTCTCCCGCATCCAAACATCACTACTAGTCTGCTAGAGCCAGCTAGTGTTGCACGCACGTCCAGCAAATATGGCTCCCAAGAACACCGCTGTCTTCCTCCTCGGTCTGCTTCTCTCGTGCGTCGCCATGAGCGGCGCAGCGAGAATCTTGGAGGAGGAGAGCGTTCCGTCCAAGAGCGAAGAGCACAAGCCCGAGCTTCCAATGCTGCCCAAGGTCGAGCTGCCGCCATTCCCGGAGGTGCAACTGCCACCTAAGCCCGAGCTTCCCAAAGTGGAGCTTCCGCCGTTCCCGGAGGTGCACCTGCCACCAAAGCCCGAGCTGCCCAAGGTGGAGTTGCCACCTAAGCCTGAGCTGCCTAAGGTGGAGCTGCCAACGTTCCCGGAGGTGCACCTCCCACCCAAACCGGAGATGCCAAAGGTGGAGCTGCCCACCATTCCCGAGTTTCGCTTCCCAGAGCCGGAGTCCAAGCCATGAGAAACTGCCGTCTCAGTATTGTCGCGTTCTCCGAGCGCTCATACATATACGTGTTGCTGTGTTGTGTTCTTGATGTCTTTGTTTAATGTTTAGTCGTGGTTCTCAGCTGAGTCTTGTGGGAGATGTGCTTATATACGGGTATATACGAGAATTGTTTCGTCCTCATTAATTGTCGCCTTTTTTTGGTCATAAGAAGACTTTGAAAATCTGCATGCTTCGTTTACATTTAATTGACAAATCATATATAGAACTAAGCTTATACAATTTTTCTTCGACTTCGGTTGTCCTAGCTATGCCATGCGATATTTACACTACAAACAATGTACTACTACTTGATTTTGACGTCAACGGTCTTAAAAGCTAATGCGCAGGAGGGTGTCTATATGGCTTTACTAGATTAACGACCAACGGTTTCATGGATGACTTGACATCTAGGGAAACAAATATGGGTGCCAACCCGAAGATTTTTTGTGGTGGAAGCAGCCCACTAGATTCAAATCTTCGACTTGGCATGGATGAGCGCAATTATCTCGATCAACGATATTCTTTCAGTTTTCAGTGGGTGGGGACGTATAATTGGCAATATTTAAAAAGAAATAATAATGCAATAAAATGACTGAATCTATATATATCACCAAGTGCCTACCCGCGATGAATGGCTCCCCAGGCACCACATTGGCATGGTGAGCAGACAACTACACGGCCGGAATCCAGCTATTTGTCGAGCGTCGACCTCTTAGCCGAGTGTCTATCATCGGACACTTGACAAAGACTGATATGTGTCCCATGCCTAATTAAATACACTTGGCAAACGAAGGTAAGTGGCACTAGGCAAAGAAAGTATGAGGCACTAGGCAAAGAAAGTATGAGGCACTAGGCAACGAAGCGGGACATGTGTACCAAGCAGCCGCTGATGTCGGAAGGGGGTGACTGTACCTTCTTTGCCGAGTGTCCCTATGGAAGACACTCCACAAATATTTTTTTCCATTTTTTGCACGGCCTAAGGTTCAGTCCTCTCGTCACTGCGACCGTTCGCTCGCCTCTCCCCCATGACCCCCCGTGTCGTCCTCATAGGGAGGCTTGGGAGGAGGGGGGGTGGAGGAGCTCTCCAGCCACTAGGAGCCCTGACACGCCTCTCCCTTGCTGCCACAACTGCTGGTTCTGGCCGCGGCGGGCCATGATCCCAAACGTAGGGGGGGGGGGGGGGTCCGCCTATTGTCTCCTCTAGGACCAGCAGAGATCGGAGCTGGGTGGTGACGGGCAGCTGTGGCGGTGGAGGACGACATGACTGGCATAACCGAGCTGATGGTGGTGGCGATTCCTAGGCAGGCGTGCCTGGATTTCGTCCCTGCCAGTGGCGGCACCTCTAGTTTAGCTTGGTAGGGTGAATTTGGGCGCTGCACCTAGATTCGTGCGTTTCGGCAAGGCCCTTCCTCATGCGTTGGTGGGTGCCTCCGACTTGTTGACCTCCCATACCTCTCGATTTCTTGCTTGGCGGGACTATTGCTGGGGAGAAATCCTCCATCCGTTTCTTCTGGTGTGGATGATGTGGCGACGTTTGCGGACATTGCTAGCCTCCTTCGAGGGCTCCGTCACGATGGTGGGCCCGATGAGTTTCGAGGAAACCTCTGGTTTGGGTTGCCGGACCGGACAATAGTGGCATGTGGCATTGTTTATCTTATTGGAGATCACATCCACTTCGGGGACATGACTTGCAGGTGTGGCGACATGGGGCCACCGCGTGGACTCGACATGAAGGGTCACTTTCTCTGGGTGAAACTCTAGATCTACAAGATGATGGTCTTCCTCCCGAGGCTTCGTGTTTGCAGCAAGCGCTAAAGGGGTCAGGGTGAAGCAGAATGGCGTCTATAGCCATAACGATGGCAGGCCTCAGCGGCATGTCCCAGTGGAGTCTTGATGATAGAATCGTTTTGATGGACGAGCGCATGCATGGTGGTGTCGCTGAATGTCGTCATGGCAACATATTGACGGCTGGCTTGGCAAGGATCATGCAGATCTGTGCCCTGAAGATGGGTCTACGGTTTGATGGTGTTTCTGTAGCGCGTGCAATATCGGTGCACGCCTAAGGTCAGCTGGATGTGTTCTTCCCGTACGCCATACGGGCGGCTTGTTAATGCCACCAGATCTAACCGGTGGGACGTTGTTGCGTGAAGGCATGATTTCGACCATCGTCGATTTTGTATGTTTGGCGTGATGGATTTGTTTGATGTATATTTTTATCAGACCTTTGTTAAATAATTCAATAAATAAAGCGATGTGTATCTTTTTGATGTAAAGGCCCAGGGTTTCAAACTTTCAACCTTCTTTTCTGAAATTTTTGTTACGAGTTAACTGTTCGTCTGTTAAGTCCAGGCTGGTTTTGCTTTAGCAAGAAATGTTTGTTTTACCTCAGCAAATGCTGATACATAGACTTATTTGTGTTCTGCCATCTTTTGCTCATTGGACATGACGTTTTTTCCTAACAGCTGACCTAACAAACAATACGTGCTTGTACGGTCGTACCTGCCCTGGAAGACATCACGGTGTCCTCAACGGCAGCTTGAGAACTATTTCTTCACCTAAACCTTGAGCAGATCTAGGCCAAAAAGCTCACTCACGAGACGGGGTACAGATAAGTAGATGATCTAACTTGTAGCAAAGAGCCGGACTCTCACCACACACTGTCTGTTGCACACCCTATAAGTAGCATGCAGAACCTGGTATCTCTCCCGCATCCAAACAGCACTGCTAGTCTGCTAGAGATATCCAGTGTTGTACACAAGTCCAACAAATATGGCTCCCAAGAACACCGCCGTCTTCCTCCTCGGTTTGCTTCTCTCATGCGTCGCCATGAGCGGCGCCGTGAGAATCTTGGAGGAGGAGAGCCTTCCGTCCAAGGGTGAAGAGCACAAGCCCGAGCTTCCAACACTGCCCAAGGTCGAGCTGCCGCCGTTCCCGGAGGTGCACCTGCCACCTAAGCCCGAGCTGCCCCATGTGGAGCTGCCGCCATTCCTGGAGGTGCACCTGCCACCTAAGCCCGAGCTGCCCAAGGTGGAGTTGCCACCTAAGCCTGAGCTGCCTAAGATGGAGCTGCCAACGTTCCCGGAGGTGCACCTGCCACCCAAGCCGGATATGCCCAAGGTGGAGTTTCCCACCATTCCCGAGTTTCACTTCCCAGAGCCCGAGGCCAAGCCATGAGAACTACCTTCTGAGTATTGTCGGCTTCACGTCCTCCGCTCGTTCATATATGTACCTGTTGTTGTGTATTGTGCTTGATGTGTTTGTTTAGTCGTGGTTTGTAGCCAAGTCTTACGAGGTATGATTGATGTGCCTATATATTGATATATAAGAGAATTATTTTATTTGGATTGTTACCTGTTTTCCTGTAAGACTAGTCACAATGGGGAGTAACATGATACTACTTTATGTTACTCCCTCTATAGTGGGTAGTATCTTAGGTGTGGTATCATAGAAGGTTTCATTTATTGCTTTCTAGGATCAATAATAGTATTTCAACTTTGTGATCTATTTGTGGCATGTATCATCACCGAATGTATGAATCACACAACAAACAACTTCAACCACATAATTGAAGTGGACTCGACAATCTTAAGGTACTCATCGAGACCCAGGCACCAAACCATCAGGTTCACACAGCTGACCGAGAGACAACCATCAGGTTCACACAATTAACATCTAAAAGAAGTTCACACAGCTGACCCAGATAACAAACATCAGGTTCATAGATCATGCAGCAACTAAACCCATATATCCTCTGTTATGCTTCATTCCTATTCCCCTTGATCACCTTGTCAAACTGTACACAAATAAATTAGTCAGTAGCTGAACCAGATGAAGTTGAGGTGAAGTCACTATGCTGTAACCTCTGTTTTTATACGATGATAGGAAATATGCTAGCTGAAATATGAAGTATATCTCAGAATTGAACGACTTGCCTGAAAAAATTCAGTGAACTAGAATTTGGTGGAATGCACCTAGTTAGCTTATGTGTACTGTCTCTTCTACCCATTTTTCAGTTCAGTTCGTTTCCTAAATAACATGCCTTCAAATGAATGGAAGTATTTTTGTACTGACGGACTACAGAACAACATAACAGTACAGCTAAGTGCTAATAACCATTCTTCACTTGGATTAAAAAAATCCAAAACAGGTAAATTTTGATAATCAAATTGCAATCCGACATAATTATACATACATGAGCATGATAGATTGATTAGGACTGCAATGTACACCAGGGCATCCATATTGTTTACTAGAGTATTTCTTCACCAATGAAGTGCGGTGGGGGAGAGGGATTCACGCCGGAGCTCGTCAGGGCGCCGGTAAACTGCTCCGATGGCGTGGTGGCCGACGGCCGGACATCTGCCGTCGTGTTGCGGGCAGCCAGATCTCCTGATTCGGGTGGTGCTGCCGGCCGGCGCCGCCGGCGGCAAGAGGGGTGCAGTGGAGAGCGGAGCTGAGAGATGGAGGTGGCTAGGCAGGATTGTAGGAGCGAGAGGTGGAGGCGGGAGAAGGTGGAGCTGTGAGATGGAGGCGTTGTAAAGTACGAGGGGAGCGGTGGAGACGATGCGCACGGCACGGGATCAATTTGGCATTTGTTTTTCTCGTAATCCACGCTTTGTTACGGTATCTACTCTTGTTACCGTAAGCTTCTCTCTCTTCTTTAATTGTAAGCCGTGTCAGCATTTTTACCACTCTGGACTACATGATACCGGTTATGTTACCAGCGTTGGGGCCAGTCTAAGAAGACTTTGAAAATCTGCATGCTTGGTTTCTATTTCATTGATAAAGCATAAATGCCTCTACAATTCTTCTTCGACTTCAGCTTTCCTCGGTCTGACATGCGATGCTTACAAAATAAACATTATACTTGAGTTTGATATCAGCGGTCTTAAAGCTGATGCGTAGGATGACTGGCATTGCACGAAAACAGGGATAAAATCTAGGAGTATTTGTCAACGCAAACTGCTCAACTGGGCATCCAGGTTCAAGCCATGGACTTATTCGTGGATGCTGCATTTATGTGGATTTATTCCATTATTTAATTGGCAAAATTCCTTCAGTGGTAGGTTATATGCCTGTTAAAAGCAATTTGTTTCTTAAAAAAAGAATCTAGGTGTCCAGAACACCACATAGACGTTGTTGATGAGATGATAACTAAATCGGTATCACCAAGTGCCCAACCGTGATGAATGTCGACCGATGCACCAAACTAGCACGGTGAGCACACCAGTAGTTACACTATCGAGTTGGAAAATTAGGCAGGACCTGCTGCACAAGTAGTCAGATTAATAATAGTTTTGGAGACGGGCAACTATAAATTTCAGGACAAAAATGATCAAGTTTGACAAGTTTTTTTCTTCTTCTCGGGAATGCCGGAGAAGCTAAAGAACCCAGAAGTGCATTTAAATCCTTTTTTCCTGAAAATAAGGATAACCGTCGACTCTACATTAATTGATGCATGCATCCATATATTATTTATTATTTAAAGGGTTTGCCTATCTCTCAGTTGACTGAGAATTTTTTAAGTCTCAATCACCTTATAAAAGTGCAACTATTGTACAAAAAAGTGCAACTAGTGCACATTTCTTCTAGAAAAGTGCAACTCATGCACATTTTATGTGTGACTAAGACATAACTGAGAATTTCTTAGGTCTCAATCACCTCAGAAAAATACAACTACATTTCAAAAAAAGTGTAACCGGAACGAGTTGCACTTTTCTGGCAGAAAAGTGCAATTGCACATTGCTCCCAGAAAAGTGCTACTCATGCACATTTTTGTGGGTGACTGAGACATAAGAAAAAATCAGGCGCCTGAGAATTAGCAAATCCGTTATTTAAAATCCAATGGCCGAACAATGTTGATCCAAAAAAAAAATTGAAGTTGTATGCATCGTGATAGTAATTCCACTGGGAACCTATGAACCCTATGGTAACAAACTTAGACAAACAGTTGGAAACTCTAGTTGGAAATATTGTTTTTCATGCCAATATGATGCTCTTTGTCCATTTCGGGGAAATATAACGACATGAATTTGCCTATCAACACGGTCATCTCGATAGAAAGCGAAGTTAAGTTATACATGATAGCATTTTTTCGAAGTTTTTTTTCTCAAATTACCATATTGCAAATTTGGTATTTTTTCAAAGAACTAGGTCACATAAAAGTCCTCATGCACAAATTTTCTATTTTTTATTTGTTTGATTTTTCTGAATATAAAATTTGGTCAAAACTTTGAAGAGTTTTGTGTGAAATACTCAACAAAGTTTGTTATTTGCCGAGTATTTGTTGTTTCCCAAGTGTAGCACATCGTAAAGTTTCTTATTTTCCTAGTATTTTTAGTTTGCTGACCATAACACTCGACAATTTTTATTACCAAGTACATATTTTTAACAAATGTTATTTTACAAAACATTCCGTAAAAGCCTTGTTTGCTGAGTTTGGAACAAAATACACTTGACAAACAACAAGATACTCGGCACCTATGAATTTTCCGGTAGTCACTACACGGTTCTCTAATCCACCAGACCAAAACTTTATGGATAAAGCAATGTACATTGGAGAGGGGCCGAGTGCACTTGATATCAGCAAGATGTTAATATATCGCCCTTTACCAACAATCGTACAAAATCTTGAGCTCTAGAACTTGTGTTTGGATTATTTCCAACAGAGGCCGACCAACGCGATTATCGTGTACAAAGTTTTATGTTCTCTTACGCGCACGATTTGATGGTCCAGCTTGAAGAAATAGGCTTTCGCCCCGCTTTATAAATAAAGCCCAACGGCCGAACCGATACAATGTGATGAGGGGAACCTCTTACAAAGCAGGTCAAAGATAGAAAAAAGAAGAACAGGGAGAGCCAAACTTGCCACCGAGGACACCGAAACGATCCCGAGGGACGGGGCTCCACGATGACGCCCCCAAGAGGGTAGCGACGTAGCACATCGTCGACATCGAGACCGGGAAGGTCAAAGGTTTTCACCCGAAGCCCTAACGTGCCGAAGGTAGCCACAATAGCACCCCCAAGAGGGTAACGATACCCACAGGCATCGCCGCCATTGGCGCCGGAGCGCTGAGCTTTCGCTCGGAAAAACCTTCGCACCACATCCACACAGACATATCGCCCATCAGCCTCGAGTAGGATCTCCAGACCACGACCTGGGAGTTGCTGCCACCAACACCAGGAACCCCCGTCGTCGAGCTCCTTGCCATCCACATGGTCCGAGGATAGGACCATCACCACCGTCACGCCGCTCGCCGCAGAGACGTCCGTGCAGACCACCTTCCAGGGCCGCCGCCCCGGCATCCGCAACCTCAACCCGAGGAGGTTGCATACAGCGTTTGGTCGTAACAGGTGGCCTAACAAGTAACAATGTTTTTGATCGGATCATAAGGTCGTACCTGCAATGCAAACGACATCACAGTGTCCTAAACTGCAGCCTTAAACATCCTGAAAACATTCTCATTCTTTCCTCACCCAAATGGTAAGCAGATAGCCAGACATAGACTCAATCACTCAAAGTCTCAAATGGAAAGGGGGCACAGGTGTACCTGAAGTGCAGGCGAGTACGTTACCTAAACACTGGACTCTGGCGAGATAGATTTTACTATTAGTACACTGTACACGCATTAACAAGCCTTTTGGAAACACTATAAGTAGCATGCAACACCTCTATCTGCCACATCAAACCACACCGCGCTCTCAGCCACAGTGACACACGTCTAGAAATATGGCTTCGAGAAACGCGGTTGTCTTCCTCCTCGGGATGCTCCTCTCAAGTATCGCCATGAGCGCCGCTGTGAGGATAATGCAGGAGGAGACCGTTCCGGCCAAGGACGAGGAGCAGAAGACCCAGCTGCCACAGCTACCCAAGGTCGAGCTGCCGCCATTCCCGGAGGTGCACCTGCCACCTAAGCCTGAGCTTCCCAAGGTCGAGCTGCCAGCATTCCCGGAGGTGCACCTGCCAGCCAAGCCTGAGCTACCCAAGGTCGAGTTGCCTCCGTTCCCCGAGGTGCACCTGCCACCCAAGCCCACGCTGCCAACATTCCCGGAGGTGCACCGTCCAGCCAACTCGGATCTGCCCAAGGTGGAGCTACCGCCCAAGCCCGAGTTGCCCACCATCCCCGAGTTCCACTTGCCAGAGCCAGAGGCTAAACCATGAGGATTGTCTTCACTTGTGTTCTCTGCTTGCTCTGGCATATTTGTATCTGTTGGTCGTGTTGTGTCGTTGGTGTGACTGTTTACCTGGTTTTCTGGTTTTCGTTCAGTGAGTTTTTGACTGATGAGTTACCGGCGAAGCGCTTACCTATGGCCCCTACTTAGATGGCATGTATACAATACATACGGATAATACAAATGGATGATTACATTTATGTATACAAAAAAGTGTTTATCTCAACATTCCTTTTCTTGGGCTGTGTGCATCGTCTTGATGCAGTGGCGGGTTGGGCTGGACATAAAGCTAGTAGATTTTGCTCGTTAACACTAACGAGCTAAACAATCGAGCTTGTGAGTTTCGCGAGCTATTCGTTAAACTCGGTAGCAGCAGACCACAAGCCTATGTCCTCAATCGCTATTCCCTATGCTTGCTACCATTTGCTTTGCTCCTGATGATTACTACCTAGCTTGTTCCATTAGCTTGATGCGTGTATATATTCCTACTTGTGGACGGCTAGAACTATGCATTTTGTATGCATGATGGCATGATGTATCTTGATTCTTGATGTACTTTCTTAACGAGTTGCTCACGAGTACTCGCAAACATATAACGAACAGAGCCAAGCTTTATATTTAGCTCGCTATCCTTAACGAGCTTAACGATTCGAGCCTTAATGATCACGAGTCTTAACGAGCCGAGCCTTAACTGGCGGGGTGAAGACCCATTCCAAAACAAAAAAATCATTTCCTTTTCTTCGAGAAGTATCTCAAAAGTTAGGGAATGCATTATTTGTTCTATCAACAGTTTTCTAAGGAAGACTGCTTTTCACTGCATATTATTTCATTTTTACTAAATGTATGTATGTAATGACGTTGGATCATGTAGGATCTAAGGGCATCTCCAGCAAATGATGCAAAATCGGACACGTGCCAAATAACTATTTAGCCTTGATCATTACTGGACCGTATCACTGTCCGAGCTAGGGACGGTACTGTAATATGCTTGGCTTGCTCATCGATATAAATAGCAAGTGGGGTGGCTGGGAGGACCAAGCAATATGAAAATCTGCCAGGTGCTGCCTAGGCCGATGAAGGCGACGCCTGTGGGCGCCGTTATCTTCTTGAAGGCAGCGTCGCGACGATCCCGCTCTCCCCCCGATGCTCCGGATGAAAACCCTAGATCCCTTTGAATTGGTGCCGGCGGAACTGCAGTCTCGTTTCCTTCCTGAAGGCGCCGCCTTTTGAAGTTCATGGTCTGTCTCTCTTCCGGTGGCAGTGTGGTGGCGGTGACGGTGATATTTGTCGATGGCGAAGTCTGCTTATTTGGTTTGGCTCGATGCAGCGCTCGTCAATGCGTCGGCTCGAGCTATAGGATGAGCTCAAGCCCACCGATGTTTGTTTCTCCTATCAGTCACGGATAGGAGTCCCTTTGGCGAAGGAGACTGGACCGAGCGGTGTGTTCCACATCATCGGCGTCTTCGATTCTTCAATTGTTGTATGTTCCGGCCTCATGTTTCCGCCAACCCAGCCTGCTTGTAGATCTGCTTTCACTAGTTTCCTTGTACAAGCCTTTTGGCTTGATCTTCTGTTTGTGTGTGTAGAGGTGTTTGCAAGCTTGTTTCAACACTTTATATCTTCCGCCATTGGCGTCATTAATTTAATGCTGGGCTGCGGCCTTATGTCTAAGAAAAAAACCAATGTTGAGACTGAAGTTGAAATTTTCTAATATTTCATTAATTATGCCCCCGTTACAAAAATTATATTCACTACCGTGGGTATCTTGATGACAACAAATATTCTTCTTCTAAGCTATATTGTCTGCTAGGCTCCTCCGTGTTCGTACCCTCGATCAATGCATAACTCGGTGCCTTCATATCATGTATCACAACCTTAACATGTGATGATTCTCGAAAGTTCTCTAGATTCATCTCAACCTGCCTCATGGTTGGTCGGTGCTCTCCTTGCAGCCTCACGCAGGCGACAGCCAACATAGCAACCTCTTCAACCTCTTTGCCCCCTTCGTCCACGACCTGAGGATCCAACACATGGACCAGGTCGCCTTTCGCTAGCAGAGAGGTGAAATGTACGATGAGGCTATCCTCGTCCGATGACCGGTATTGATACGGTTTCTTTCTGGTGAGCAACTCCATGAGGAGGACGCCGAAGCTATAGACGTCGCTCTTTTCATTAAGAAGTCCCGTGGAGCAGTATACGGGGTCTAGGTACCCCAGGGTTCCCTGGATAGCGGTTGCAACAACCCCAGTTTCATCGACTGGAATGCCCCTCGAAGCTCCAAAGTCCGACACCTTTGCTACCAGAGTTCCATCTAGCAGAATGTTCTGGGACTTGATATCCCTGTGTACTATAGGGAATGCGACGGCAGAGTGAAGGTACGCGAGAGCTCCCGCGGTTTCGGTTGCAATTCTTAACCTAACCTCCCATGGTAATGATGTCGGCCCCTCAACATGAAGATGGTGATAAAGGGTCCCGTTGGAAATGAACTCATACACTAGCAGCGGCACCTGCGTCTCAAGGCAGCACCCAAAGAGCTTCACGACATTCCGGTGGTTGATTTGGGATAGAATAGCTACCTCATTTATGAACTCGTCGATCTCCCTCTGGACTGTGACTTTTGACTTCTTAATAGCCACGACATGCAGGTCCGACATGATCCCTTTGTAGACCGTGCCGTGCCCTCCTTTGCCAATCTCACGAGCTTTGTCGAAATTGTTCGTTGCCTTCTCTAGCTCCTGCAAGGGTATGATCATCCTCTCGGCTGTCGGAGAATAGGCCCAGGAACCGGGCGTATCTCACGGAGTAAGAATCGAGCAAGGGGCTGAACACGGAGTCAAACAACCTCCAACGTTCCACGGCGACGGTGCTCGTCGGGCTCGTCGGAGGGGAACACTGCAGAGAGGGGACGCACGGTATTACCCAGGTTCAGGGCCCTCTTGTGGAGGTAAAGCCCCTACGTCCTGCTTGGCTGTATTGCTTGTAGAGGTTTTTGGTACAGGGTGAGCTTGTGGAGCTCGAGATGGCTGCCGATGGCTAAAACCCTAGATCTGCCCTAGCCAAAGGAAAAATTGGAACCCTTGGCACGGGAGTGCCCTCCCTCCTTTTATAGTCGTCTTGGTCCTCTTCCGCCCAAACATTTGGGTGGGAAGGGTTGCCACATCCCGACGAAGGAGGAGACACGGTGCACCATAAAGGTGAAGTCCACCATAAAGGTAGAGCCCATGGACGCGGTCCATGGCAGGGGAGCAGCGTCACCAAAGCTGAAAAGAGGCACCGTCCAGCCAGGACGGTGGGCTGGCGCAGCTGGCGTGGAACGGGTCCCGCGGTGACGTCGCTGTTGGAGCGTAGCTGCAGGCGGTCTCCTTATCACCAAAGTGGCAAGCCTTGTAGTCCGCTTTGCTCGGCGC
Source organism: Puccinellia tenuiflora (assembly GCA_012064385.1). Taxonomy (NCBI): domain Eukaryota; kingdom Viridiplantae; phylum Streptophyta; class Magnoliopsida; order Poales; family Poaceae; genus Puccinellia; species Puccinellia tenuiflora. Next base: position 148,301 of record QRDG01001746.1, on the reverse strand, counting down.
TGCTTTGTTGACCCCTTTATTCATCAGAACGGCAACTGGGGCGCTGGCGTCATCACGCTTTGGCGCGCCAGTGACTCTGCGGGAAGCGCAGAGCCCATGTGCGCTCTGCCGCGGAGGCAGAGCTGGCTTCGAGAGGGAGGAAGCCTCTCGAGGCGAAAAGCCTCGGCAAGCTTCACGGTTTAGTCCTTAGTCGAATTCCTGGTGGCGCCTTGGGGCGCCTTCTTGTGGAGAAATCTCCTGTCGAGACTCGACAGGCTTGGAGAGCCTCTACAGGCTGAGGGCCTGGTCCTTAGCGGAAATCAGACCGAAGAGTCCCTTGGGCCTTGGCAGGCCGGCCCGTGGTACCCTGGTTTCCACTGTGCCGACAGTAGCCCCCGGGCCCACGATGGGCACGCCGGAGTTGCCGACGGAGGCGAAGCGTCGAGGGCCCAACAGAGCCTGCCAGGGCCGCGACACGTGGAGCGCGACGGTTGCGCCCGCGGCCACGATCTCCTCGGCTTCAACGGGCGTCGTGGTGGGACCCGCCACGACCAGGCGCCCGGTCAATAAAGTCTGGGCGCGCAGACTGCGCCCGTCACTTCTCCCATTGCTCCGCCGCCCACTTCGTCCAAACGCTTCCTTCTCCCCAGAGCGCTCCTTCTCCACGGTTGTCTTCTTCCTCACCGGCGAGCGATGGCACCCAAGAGAGCGGGCACCGACGCGAAGGGCAAGGCCACGGTGCAGGCCGGCTCGTCGGCCGGCGCGTCGGCGGCGGCGTTGCGCGGTGCGGCCCTTACGGCGGCGATGCCGCCGACCCGCGTCTCCGCGGCGGCGATAGCCAAGGTGCGTCACATGGTGGCGGCGGGCTCCAACGAGCATGGGGCCACCGAGATGAGGCCAAGCGGCAGCAGGCTCGCCGACGAGTTCTACCCCGTCTTCCTCCACACTCTCTATGCTGGCCTCGTGCCGCCATTTTCTGACTTCCTTCTGGCGATTCTGGAGACGTACCAGATCCACTTGCTCCATCTTCACCCCAACTCCATTCTCATTCTTTCCATCTTCGCCTACTTTTGCGAGGCCTACATCGGCATTCGCCCTTCGGTGGAGCTCTTCCGCAGCTTCTACTCCCTCCGGAGCAGCGCCGCCGGCGAGCACCTCGGCTGCGTCTCCTTCCGCATCGCCGCCGCCAGGAGCGAGAACTACATCCCCATCGCTTGGCAAGGTGAGAATGCCATCACCATGGTGACGAAGAAGGTGGATGGCTTCCGCGAGCGGTGGCTCTTCGTCGACGCCAAGATGAGGAACCCCCTCCTGGAGGTGCCTGAGGGGCCCCCGGCGAAGTGGGCGCGCTGGGGGAGTGCGGAGTTCACCGGCCGAAACCTCGACGCGGTGTACACATACATCCAGCGTGTCCGCGAGGCAGGGGTCACCGGCCAGATGGTGGCCAGAGACTTCTTGAGGCGCCGGATTGCCCCCCTCCAATGGCACTCTGAGCCGATGTGGAGCTACAAGGACAAGATGGACGCGATGAGGCTGAGCCGAGACAGCCTCCAGCCTGAGGTGCTGAGCCAAGTCCTGGGGGTCCTCTTCGTCTCCAAGACAACGATCCCGCTGCCTGCCGTAGACGACGCACGTCCGCTCATCGCCTTTGCCGAGGAGAGCATCTCGGAGCATCGCCGGGGCATGCCGGTGTTCGACGAGTGGGGAATAGTACCCGCGGGCCACCGCGGGCCCCGCCCCAACCCGTTGGCGGCGGAACCGGAGAACATGGATGCGCCCCCGGAGCGGGAGGAGGCGGAGGAGGCTGGAGAGGACTCGGGAGCCGAGGACGCACCCACCGAGGGCGAGGCCTCGAGGGGCGCCAGCTCTGCGGGCGGGGACGAGGCGTCGACAGGCGCCAGCCCTGTTGGCGAGGACGAAGCGGCGAGGGGCGCCGACCCCTCGAGAGGCTCCGTCAGCTCCTCGAGGAGCATTCCCGCCGACGTGGACCTCCAGGTGCTCTCCTCCAGCGATGAGGAGGATGCCTTCTACGTCGCTCGCTCCGAGCGCGTCGAGGAGGAGAAGGAGACGAGCGGCGGCGGGGGTGGGCGCAGCGAGCCCCGCTCCAAGGCTGTCCACGACAGAAGCGCCGCGACAGCGAGGAGCGCTTCTCGCGAGGAAGCAAGGGTGCCTCCAGAGGAGGCCGGAGCAAGCAACACCCAGCCACCCAGGGTGAAGAAGAGGGTGTGGGTGATGGCCGACGAGTAAGTCTCGATTCTTCTTTTTCTTTGTTGTTTCACTTCTTGAAGATCCCCTTGAAGGACCTCAGACTTGCCTTTCTTTCAGGGAACCTGCGGCGCCAAAGAGGCGGCGGCTCCGCAAGGTTGGAGAAAACACCAGCGCCTCTGTGGAGACGCCTGCGGCGGGCGAGCCGCGGCAAGCATCTGTTCCTCCCGCGAGCGAGCGCCGCGCGGAGGTGGTGATGGAGGAGGCAGCGCCGCCGTCAGGTCGGGCAACAACTCCTCCCGTGGCGGAGCAGCGCACAGAGGAGGTGGCTGAAGAGACGGCGCCATCGTCGTCTCGGGTGGTGACTCTTCCCGTGGTGGCGCACCACGTGGTTGAGGAGGTTGAAGAAGCGGCGCCGCCGCCACCAACCGGGGCAGCCTCTCCTCCCGTCCAGCAGGAGGCAGAGGAGGAGAGGATGGACGAGGAGATCGTCCTGGAGCAGCCTCCAGAGGAGGAGGAGGCTCCCTCGAGAGGGGCCGATGCGACCGAGGCCGCGGCGGACGCGGCCGCCACAGAAAGGGCAGGCGGCGCCCCTGGGGAGCAGGAGGCAGAGGGGCCTCCGGAGCCCACAAGCGCCGGAACTGGGGGCGAGAGAACGCCCAGCCCCCAGAGAGCCCTTGAAGCGGGCGACAGGGGAGGCGCCCCCACAAGCCCCCTGGCCGCTCCAGAAGCGGCGGTGAGCCCAAGGCAGGAGGCCTCGGGCGCCTCAACAAGGATCGAGGCCTCCGCACCTGGCAGTGGTGCGGGAACCTTGGTGCGGCGGGAGCCGCGAGCGGCTCGCCGCCGGGTCGTCGTCAATCGGGCCCTGCAAGCCCTTGGCGAGGTGGAGGACGAGCTCATCAGGGAGGAGGCCGCCATCGCGGCGGAGCGAGCGAGGCTGGGCGAGGCCTGGTCCCTCCTCCAAGAGAGGGTGGAGTTCTGCCGCCACCAGGACGCAGCGGCCCAGGCGGAGCGCCAGGAGGCCCTCCGATTCGCCAAGGAGACCCGCGACAGCGTCAAGCGGGAGGCGCAGGAGGTCATGGACCAACTGGACGCCGAGCGGGCGGCGCTCGACGAGGAGACTGCCTCCAAGCACCAGGAGCTGGCGGCCGCGCGGCAGCAATTTGCTGCCGAATCCGAGGACACACGGGCCAGCCTGAAGGAGCAGCGCGAGCTGCTGGAGGCTCGCGAGGGCCATCTGGCAGTGCGCGAGGCGGAGCTGACACAGCGCGGAGGAGAGCTGCAGCGGCGCGAGGAGCAGGTCCAAATGCTCGAGAAGGACCAGGCCATCCGTGAGGAGCAGCTCAAGGCCCGCGAGGACAAGCTGGCCCGGGGCGAGGCCACCTACTCGGAGCGCATGAACAAAGCCAACGCCGACCTCGCCAAGAAACAGAAGAAGGCGGAGGACGACGCCGACGCCAAGTTCAAGCTCGCCCGGGAGGAACTCTCTGCAGAATACAGGGCCAACCTCGCGAAGCAAGAGGAGCGCTTCACGACCAAGCGCCAGGAGCTCCTGGACCGCATCGACGTCCTCGAGAAAGAGGTGCAGCAGGCGGCTCCTCTCCTCCAGAGCGCCCAGGAGGCCCAAGCCTGCGCCGAATCCAAGGCCACGGCCCTGGAGGAGGACCTGCTCGAGCTCCAACAGCAGGTGGGGCCGGTCGCCAACCTTGTTGAGCAGGCGCGGGACAAGGAGAGCCACGGCCGGGCCATGTCGCGTCAGCGCCGGCTCATGTTCGAAAGCCTGGTGCAGCGTGCGCGCGCCATCGCGGACAACTTCAGGATCGAACTTCCTGCATTCGACGCAAGAGGGGGCGATGACGGAGCGGCGTACAACCTCTTCTTCGAGCAGTTCCTCGGAGGGGTCGAAAAGACCGCGAAGGAGTTTGACGCGCGCGTCGTGGGGGAGAGCCGCGACCTCCTCGTCGTCGCCACCGCCAACATCTTCTGCAACCTTAAGCAGCTCGACGCCTCCATCGACCTCGCGGCCGTGACAAGGCCCGGCGACCCCAGCTTCCGCACGAAAGCGATACAGGAGGCTGCGGAGGCGTACGCCAAGAAGTTTGACCAGGCCGTGATCTTTGAAGGCGACGGCGGCAGCGAGGAGGGCGCCGAAGAGGAAGAGGAGCGCACCGCGGGCGGCGCGAGCACCTCAGGGGGCACACAAGCCTGAGCTTCTTCCTGCAGCTGGACGTGCACAGGGCGCCCAAGTGTCTTAGCCTTTTGCTTGTATAAACTTTTGTAAAGACTTATTGATGCTTTAATTAGATGTGCTTGGCGTGTGCCCCTCGAGAGGCTTTTGTCTTCCCTTTCATGTCTTTTTTGCTCTACGTTTTAGGACCCTCTCTTAGCGCTACACCACCGCCGCTTCGGTATGTGAGAGTCAGGGCTCCACAAGGCCGGGGGGTGCGTGAGGCCTCGAGAAGTAAGATCCCGCGAGGCGCGATGCCTGGGGTTCCCCTTTAACGCGCAAGCAGCCCATGAGGCATAGGAGAGAAAAAAGAGGTTCGAGGGACAAAAGCCAGCGAAGGAAAAAGTTGACCAAGTGTTTGGACTTAGCTTTGCGAGGCATTGTCTGCCTTGGAGGGGGTGTTTAGCTCCCTGTCGAGGCATTTTCTTCTCGAGGTTTTGCCTGAGGCTTGCTTGGGCCTGCTTTCCTGCGTTTGGACAGATAGGTGCACCCACAAGCAATACATAGCTAGGTAACTTATGCGCGCTCGTAGGTTCCTTCATGTGTGTCTTGCGAGGAGAACAGGCACCAAGGTTTTGGTGATCCTTGGTGAGTTGACGTGCACGGGAGCTGACCCATGAGTTCAGAGCTCGCTGGGAGTTGACATGCATGAGAGCTGACCCGCGAGTTCAGAGCTCGGATCCCTTGGGTTTAAGGTGCTGCTGGGATGCTCCCGAGGCACAGGCACCATGCTAGCCCCCGCTCGCGAGATGCACATGGAGGATCATACGAGCAAGGACAAGATGCAAATATCATAAATGCTTACCAAAGCAGAATCAAATTGCAGGCGCGAAGCGCAAAAGGTTCAAGTTGACCTGAAACAAAGGTTCATTACACTGGCGTGGCCAGAATTACAAAAATCCGCCATGCTCTGGGCATGGGGTCCACATGCTGTGGCTGAGACTCTCGAGGGGGCGTGCCCGTGGCAGACGCATGTAGAGAGAGCTCAGGGGGCCCCTAGGCGGGGGTGGCTTGAAGAGCCTGTGTCCCGCCATGTCTGGGCATGGGGGTCCACGTCGCCAGGGCATGGTGCTTGAAGAAGTCACCTTGCCGAGGCTTGGTGGCTTGGGAGTCTTCTCGAACGGCCCGCGGCAACGTATAGTAGAGAGGGGAGCCCGAAATTTTTCCTCGTGGAGGATGTTGGTGCTGAATTCTCCCTTGGCGCAAAAAGTTGCTTGCAAAAAGTTGCTCGTCGAGGACGATCAGGGGTAGAACTTGCGCAGGTGCTGGATGTTCCAGGGGTTGGCGATGGGGACGCCGTCCTCCGTCTCGAGCCGCGCAGAGCCAGGCCTGGCGATGTGCACGACTCTGTAGGGCCCTTCCCACATTGGTGAGAGCTTGTGGAGACCTTCCCTGGAGAGGATTCTCCTCAGGACAAGGTCCCCTGCTTCGAGAGTGCGCGGGCGGATGTGACGGCTGTGGTAGCGGCGGAGATCTTGCTGGTACCTTGCCGCTCTCAGGGCCGCATTGCGGCGGAGCCCTTCAAGCAGCAGCAGGTCGTCGTTGCGGAGCTCGTCCAGCTCGGCCTCCTTGAAGGCCAAGACTCGCGGAGAGCCGTGGGTGATCTCGCTGGGGAGGACGGCTTCGGCGCCGTAGACGAGGGAGAATGGCGTCTCGCCAGTTGGCTTTGTTGGCGTGGTGCGGATGGACCAGAGCACCGAGGGGAGCTCGTCGATCCAGTTCTTGCCGCTGGCCTTGAGGCGGTTAAAGCTTCTCGTCTTGAGGCCCTTGAGCACCTCAGCATTGGCTCGCTCGGCCTGTCCATTGCTGCGTGGGTGAGCCACCGAGGCGTAGCAGATTTGGGCGCCGAGGCTGCCGCAGTAGGACTTGAAGGCGCCGCTGGTGAACTGTGAGCCGTTGTCGGTGATAATGCGGTTGGGCACGCCGAAGCGGCAGACCAAGCTCCTGATGAATTTCACCGCTGATTTCGCCGGAATGGTGCGCACGGGTTCCACCTCGGGCCACTTGGTGAACTTGTCGATGGCGACGTAGAGGTAGCGGTAGCCCCCGAGCGCTCGCGGGAAAGGTCCCAGCAGGTCCAGCCCCCAGACGCGAACGGCCAGGAGAGCGGGATCGTCTGGAGTCCTTGTGCGGGCTGGTGGATCTGCTTGGCGTGGAATTGGCAGGCGTCGCAGGACTGGACAATTTCAGCTGCATCTTGAAGGACAGAGGGCCAGTAAAAGCCACTTCGGAAAACCTTGCCTGCCAAGGTGCGCGAGNCCCGAGCGCTCGCGGGAAAGGTCCCAGCAGGTCCAGCCCCCAGACCGCGAACGGCCAGGAGAGCGGGATCGTCTGGAGTCCTTGTGCGGGCTGGTGGATCTGCTTGGCGTGGAATTGGCAGGCGTCGCAGGACTGGACAATTTCAGCTGCATCTTGAAGGACAGAGGGCCAGTAGAAGCCACTTCGGAAAACCTTGCCTGCCAAGGTGCGCGAGGACGAGTGATGGCCGCACTCTCCGCTGTGGATGTAGTTGATGAGCTGGCGGCCTTCCTCGGCAGGGACGCACCGCAACGCAACCCCATTGGGGCGCTTACGGTACAGGTCTCCGTCGTGGAGGCAGTAGGACTTGGCCTGGCGAGCAATTCTCTCAGCTTCTGCATCTTCTTCGGGGAGGACTCGATCTTGCAGGTAGCGCTTGATCTCGTCGATCCAACCAGTGTCTTGGCGTACCAAAGTCATCAACAAGCGATCGCCTGAGGGCAACCCACAGTTTGGTGCTCCACTTGGTGGGGCTGGTGGGAGCTCCTCTTGAACGCTTATGTTGACCACTGGTTGCTTGACGGAGGCCTTAGCGAGTCTCTCCTCAAACACTCCAGGCTGCTGGGCTTCTCTCTTTGCTGCTCGCTTGGCGAGGTCATCGGCTTCTTGGTTCTCTCCTCGCGGAATATGCTTGAGTTCCATGCCCCTGAAGTGCTTCTCGAGCTTGCGTACCTCTTCAAGATAGGCCACCATGTAGGTGTCCTTAGGCGTGTAGCTTTTGTTGGAGAAGTTGACGAGGAGCTGAGAGTCGCCCTTGATGAGGATGCGCTTGATGCCGAGGGCGATGGCGGCTCTGAGCCCAGCGAGGAGGCCCTCGTATTCGGCAATGTTGTTGGAGACCTTGTCGTGGTCCTTGAAGCACAACTGGACGGCGTAGTATAGCTTGTCGCCTGTTGGTGAGGTGAGGACAGCCCCAGCCCCTGCACTCCGGGCCGCGAAGGCGCCGTCGAAGTGCATGGTCCAGTAGCCGGGCTCTGTCTGTCCTGAGGTTGTAGCTTGTTCTTCTTGAGGCTCTTCTTCGCGTGTGTCCGTCCATTCAGCCATGAAATCAGCTAGCGCCCTGCCCTTGATGACTCTTGTGGTGTCAAATTCCAGCTCGAAGGGTTGCAGCTCGATGCCCCAGCTCGCGACGCGATCTATCGCGTTTGGGTTGCGCAGGACTTGCTCCAGGGGATATGAGGTGACCACCTTGATGGGGTGACCCTGGAAGTAGTGGCGCAGCTTTCTGGAGGCGCTGAGGAGCGAGAAGAGGAGCTTTTGCTGCATGGGGTAGCGCTCGCGAGCATCTCGTAGCACTGTGCTGACGAAGTACACGGGATGCTCGACGAGGGTAGTTGTAGGCGTGGCAGCAGTGGGCTCCTCTCGAGGCCCGGTGGAGTCCTTGTTGAGGGTCTCTTGAGGCCCTGCTTGTAGAGGCTGGGTGCTTGTCGAGGCTGCTTCCTTGTCGTGGAGTTCTGGGCTTGTCGAGGCGTGGCTCTGCTTGTCGAGAACTGGCTCTTCCCTTTCAGCCACCAAGACCGCGCTTGCCGTCTGAGGAGTGGCTGCAAGATACAGCTTCAGAGGCTCGCGAGGGCGTGGGGCAACCATGATGGGTGGGCTCGCCAGGTATTTCTTCAGATCCTCGAAGGCTTTTGCCGCTTCAGGGGTCCACTTGAAAGGACCAGACCGCTTCATAATCTTGAAAAATGGCAGCGCCCTTTCGCCGAACTTGGAGATGAACCGGCCGAGGCTGGCCATACATCCCGCCAAGCGTTGCATGTCCTTGAGGCGACGAGGAGGCTGCATTTCTTCTATGGCCTTGATCTTGTCGGGGTTTGCTTCGATGCCGCGATGGGACACCAGGAACCCGAGGAGCTTGCCTGAAGGGACCCCGAAGACGCACTTGGCGGGGTTCAGCTTGATGTTCACCTTGCGCAGGTTGGCAAAGGTCTCCTCGAGGTCCTCGATGAGCGTGTCCTCCTCGCGAGTCTTGACCACGATGTCGTCGACGTAGGCCTCTGCATTCCTCCCCATTTGAGCCCCCAAGGCGATCCTCATGAGACGCTGGAAAGTGGCGCCGGCATTCTTCAAGCCGAAGGGCATGCAGACGTAGCAAAACACACCACAAGGGGTGAGAAATGCTGTCTTCTCCTCGTCTTCCTTTGCCATCTTGATCTGGTGGTAACCAGAGAAGGCATCCAGAAAACAGAGGAGTGCGCAGCCGGCGGTGGAGTCCACGATCTGGTCGATCCTCGGGAGGGGATAGGGGTCCTTGGGGCAGGCCTTGTTGAGGTCGGTGAAGTCGATGCAGAGGCGGCTTCCTCCGGTGTGCTTGGGAACGACAACACCGTTGGCGAGCCAAGTGGGATGGACAACTTCCTTGATGATGCTTGCTTTCTTCAACTTTTCTACTTCCTTGACGATGAAATCTTGCTTTTCTGGCGCTTGACGTCGCGCCTTTTGCTTCACGGGGCGTGCGTTTGGACACACGGCTAAGTGGTGCTCGATCACCTCCCTCGGTACGCCGGACATATCTGACGGTGTCCATGCGAACATGTCAGAGTTTGCCCTGAGGAAGGCGACGAGCGCGCTTTCCTATTTGGGAGGCAGGTTGGCGCCGATGGTGACGCTAGCCCCCGAGCCGCTTGCCTCCAGAGACACCTGCTTTGTCGCGGCCTTCTCCTGAGAGAACAGCTGCTTCTTCTTCGCGGGGGGCCTCGGGAGGGGTTCTTCGTCCTCGTCAGCAGGGGACGCCACCGCGGCAGCCTTGTAGGCCGCTTGCGCAGCGTACAGGGCGTCAGAGACCACGCCGCGGATGACGATGGTGCCGCCCGAGCCAGGGAGCTTGACGAGGTTGTAGGCGTGGTGGGTGACTGCCATAAACTTGGCGAGGGCGGGGTAGCCGAGGATGGCGTTGTAGGGCAAGCCGATGTGCGCGACGTCGAAGTCGATCAGCTCGGTGCGGTAGTTGGCCTGTGTGCCAAAGGTGACTGCAAGCCTCACTTGCCCTAGAGGGGTCGTGAGGCCCTCTGTCACCCCTGAGAAGGGCCTGGTGGGCATGAGCCGCTCGTAAGGCACCTGAAGCTTCTCGAAGGTCTCGACAGAGATGACGTTGAGGCCTGCACCCCCATCGATGAGCGTCTTGGAGACGGCGATGTTGTTGATGGTGGGGGTGCAAACCAGCGGGATGGTGCCAACAGCTGAGGTGGACTTGGGGTGGTCGCCGGAGTCGAAAGTGATGGGGTACTGGGACCACTTGAGGGGCCTGGAGGCCTCAACCCCGGGAAGCGCTGCCGCGACCTCGCGAGCGAGTTGCTTGAAGTGACGGTTGGAACTGGGGGCCTGGGCCCCGCCGAGGATGCAAGCAGCGCCGCGAGGCACCTGGTAGCCCTCAGGAGTCTCGGCAGGGAGGTTATCGTTCGTGGGTTGAGCGGCGTTGGCCTGGGGGTTCTGCTGGTAGTTGTTGTCGTAGTTGTTGTTCCAGCGTCGCCCCCTGCGGCCGCCGCGGCCGCCGCCGCGGCCACCGCGGCCTTGCTCCCCCTCGCGTGCCTCGCGAGCCTCGCGAGCCTCGCGAAGCCTCTTGAGGTCGTAGCAGTCCTCGGTGGCGTGGGAGTGCCTGTTGTGGTAGATGCAGAAAGGGCGGTCATCCTTCTTCTCGGTGCCCGCGGCTGAAGTGGCAGCGCGAGGCTGCTTGGCGTCGGGTTCGGCCGCGAGGACCGCGGTGGTCTTGCGCTTCTCGGAGGATTTCTTCTTCTTCTTGGAGCTCTCAGTGGGATCCTCAGGCTCGTTCTTGACGAACAGGCGGCCCTCTTCAGCCTTGGCGCACTTGTCCGCCAAGTCGAAAAGCTTGACGACGGTGGTGATGTTGTCGTGGATGCCAAGCTTCTCGAGCATCCGTACGTCCGTGACTCCAGAATGGAAAGCCGAGATGACCTGTGCGTCTGTGGCGTTGGGAATCTTGTTCCGCACCTGGCTGAAGCGCTGGATGTACTTGCGGAGGGTTTCGCCAGGCTTCTGGCGCACGCCGCGGAGATCGTTGTACGTGAGGCCGCGTTCGTACGTGCCCTTGAAGTTGGCGATGAAGCACTTGCAGAGGTCCTCCCATGAGCCGATGGACTCGGCGGGGAGGTTGGTGAGCCATGAGGACGCAGAGTCCTTGAGAGCCATGGGGAACCAGTTCGCCATGACCTTGTCGTCGCCCCCGGCGGCCTGGATGGCCAGGGTGTAGAGCTGCAGGAACTCCAACGGGTTGTTCTTGCCGTCGTAGCGTGGAGGGAGGTCCGGCCTGAACTTGGTCGGCCAGACGACGCGGCGAAGGCTGCGGGTGAACGCAACCGTGGTGCCATAGGTGACCACGCCGTCGGCGAGAGTGGCGCGGAGGTGACACCCGGCGGCGGCGACGTCCTGGACGGCGCGGTTGTGGCGTTGTTGGCCGCGCTCGATGTTTACGCGGGCGTCCTCGGGGGCTCGCTGCACGATTTGGCAGTCGTGCGGCGACGAGGCGTGTGAAGCAGCGCGGTTGTCGCGGGGAGGAGCCCCCGGAGCAGGTTGCGGTGGAGCTGGAGCGGGCGCGGGTTGGCGAGATGGTGCAGGAGGAGCGCCTTGCGCTACGTCTCCCGCACGACCAGAGGGGACCAGCGAGCGAGACGGCGCGGGAGCGGCGACGCGGGCGGCGCCGATGAGCTCGGAGAGGCGATGAAGCCAGGCTTCGTGAGCCTCCGGGTTGGGACGGTACCGCAGCAGCTCCTGCGCCATGAGGAGCGCAGTTGCCGGGCTGGGCGCAGGGCGGCCCAGCGAAGAGGCAGCACCGTCGCGCGACGGGTGAAGGGAGGAGGCTTCCTCTTCGCCGAGGTCGTCCTCGGTGTGGACGTCGTCGTCGTCCGCTGGGTGCTCGACGCGGGGCTCGGGGTCGACGTGGCGCTCCGGAGCAGTGTTTCCATGAGGGCGGCCGCGCTGCCTGCCGGCGGGAGGAGCAGTGGCAGCGCTGGCCGTCCGGCGAGCGAGACGCTCAGCGCGAGAGCCAGCCATGGTGGTGTCGAGGTTGAAGACGCGCCTCAGCCCCCTACCTGGCGCGCCAAATGTCGGAGAATAGGCCCAGGAACCGGGCGTATCTCACGGGGTAAGAATCGAGCAAGGGGCTGAACACGGAGTCAAACAACCTCTAACGTTCACGGCGACGGTGCTCGTCGGGCTCGTCGGAGGGGAACACTGCAGAGAGGGGACGCACAGTATTACCCAGGTTCAGGGCCCTCTTGTGGAGGTAAAGCCCCTACGTCCTGCTTGGCTGTATTGCTTGTAGAGGTTTTTCAGTACAGGGAGAGCCTGTGGAGCTCGAGGTGGCTACAATGGCTAAAAACCCTAACTGAACCAGGGGGTGAACTTAGATCTAAAACCCAACCCTTTGCACGGGAGTGCCCTCCCTCCTTTTATAGTCGTCTTGGTCCTCTTTCGCCCAAACATTTGGGCGGGAAGGGTTGCCACATCCCGACGAAGGAGGAGGCACGGTGCACCATAAAGGTGAAGTCCACCATAAAGGTAGAGCCCATGGACGCGGTCCACGGCAGGGGAGCAGCGTCACCAAAGCTGAAAAGAGGCACCGTCCAGCCAGGACGGTGGGCTGGCGCAGCAGACGTGGAACGGGTCCCGCGGTGACGTCGCCGTTGGAGCGTAGCTGCAGGCGGTCTCCTTATCACCAAAGTGGCAAGCCTCGTTGTCCGCTTTGCTTGGTGCCGCTTTGTTGACCCCTTTATTCATCAGAACGGCAACTGGGGCGCTGGCGTCATCGCGCTTTGGCGCGCCAATGACTCTGCGGGAAACGCAGAGCCCATGTGCGCTCTGCCGCGGAGGCAGAGCTGGCTTCGAGAGGAAGGAAGCCTCCCGAGGCGAAAAAGCCCCGGCAAGCTTCGCGGCTTAGTCCTTAGCCGAAATCCTGGTGGCGCCTTGAGGCGCCTTCTTGTGGAGAGATCCCCTGTCGAGACTCGACAGGCTTGGAGAGCCTCTACAGGCTGAGAGCCTGGTCCTTAGCGGAAATCAGACCGAAGAGTCCCTTGGGCCTTGGCAGGCCGGCCCGTGGTACCCTGATTTCCACTGTGCCGACAGCCATGCCGGAACCATGGCGATCGACCAGCCAACCACACTGTGAGACAATGCAACCTCGGCCGACCGAGGCCGCCACCGTACGGACGAAGGGACCCGCCTCCACCTCCGGACGAAGCCGGACGGGATGATCGTAGGCGCGACGACAGGCGGCGCGAAGACAGGAATCGCGATGATCGCCAACGCGAGGACCAAAGGAAGGAATGTCTTCCATCTCCACCGCCAAGGGATCGCGATGAATACCGGAACCCGGACGCCGCCTACATCGTGTTCGTCAGCGAGCGCGACGACAAACGAAGCCGGCGAGAACGATTCAAGGAGGTGAATGTTGTGGTCCCACCCGTCCCCCAGTACTTCAACTGGTCGGAAGATGCGATCACCTGGGACCGCAGCGACCACCCGGAGCTGATGCCCAATCCAGGCGGCTATGCTCTAGTTCTGGAGCCCATGATCATCTCCCCCAAGCGCGCATGCACCTTCTCGCGTGTCCTCATCAACGGAGGCAGCAGCATCAACATACTCTACCGCGACACGCTGGAGAAGCTGGGCGTCTCTGAGTCCAGCCTAATGCCAAGCCGGACGGTCTTCCACGACATCGTACCAGGGCAAGCCGGCTCCTCCATGGGGCTCATCCGGCTTGACGTCCTATTCGGCACCAAAGACAACCATCGCCGTGAGACCATCTCCTTCGAGGTGGTTGACCACACCAACGCCTACCACGCCATTCTTGGGCGGCCGGTGCTCGCCAAGTTCATGGCGGTACCTCACTATGCTTACCTCAATATGAAGCTACCAGGCCCGCGCGGAATCATCACCATCTCCGGGGATTACAAATGCACCATCGCATGCTGTAACATCCCAAGATTTTCAAATTTTTGAAAATTTAGAAAGATCAAAAACTTTTTGTTTTTTTTAGTTTTAAAACTCAAAATCATGCATGGCATTCATCAGCATCATGTGTTTGTTGCATTTGAATTGCTTGAATTAGTAAAAGATTTCAAAATTAAAAATATATTTTATTAATTGACATAGAGGGTGCAAAGTAACCCTAGTCAATATTTCAAATATTTTAATTTTATTTGGTGGCAAGACAAGTTCCATAATATTCCATGTTTGAAGAGCTCTCTGAAAAGTATTTTTGCAAAAAAAAATTATAAAAAGTTTTGATATGTTTGTATTTTTAGTTTTCAAAACAGAGAATAGAAAAGAAGAAAGTTTTGTTTAAAAAAACAACAGAAACCGGCCAGCCAGCCCGAGCCAGCCCACTGCCGGCCCGAGACCAGCCCGGCATCATCCCCGAACCGGCCTCCCTCTCCCCTCGCTCTTCTTTCCCTCTCTCTCTCGCCCGACGCCGTACTCGCCACGGAGTCGACCGAATCCTAACCAAACTCAAGCTAATCCATCGCCCCATGCCTCCCTACTTAAACCCCACCCCATCCGCATCGTCCTCGCCCCAAAAACCCTAGCTAAGCGCCGCCAGGCTGCCGGATTCGACCCCGCCGCGCCGCCATTGCCGCCGGTAATTAAGAAACCGATCTCCGGCCGAGCTCCGACACCCCCAGCTCCTCTCTCCTTCCCCTTTTGCTTCGTCTATTCGTGGCGCACCTCCCTGACATGCTCGACATTTTTATTCATCGCCAGATTGTCGTGTGCATGATCGACAGACACCGACCGCCGCCACTTGCAACTCCGGCGAGCGATTCCGGCTAAGACCGTGCACCCCGCCACCGCCAACCTCGCCAACTGGACTGCCACGTCACGCTGATCATCTAGGTACAATCCACGCGTCCTGGAACACCACCGATCGCCGGGAACGTCGATGCCGAGGCCGTCGCCGCCGCGCACCGCCGTTCACCGAAACCCTAGCTCCGGTCGGCCCCTTCCCTTTAGATCTGGACCGTTAGATCTTGATCTAACGGCTCTGTTTTGTTTCACAACCCGAACCGGTACCCGCCTATTAGATCGCGCCACGTCAGTGCTGAGTCAGCACCTAGTCAGCGCCACGTCAGCCCAGCATTTCTGTAATTTCGGCCGAATTGTTTTAATTTGGCAGATTTGCAGAAAAACCCCTGAACCTTAAAACCATCATAACTTTTTAATGGCTCGGCCAAATTTAATGAACTTTATATTTTTGAAAACCTTATGATCAGTAGATTATTTTAGAACTAATAGTTTTCTGTTTTGCCAATTTGAAATTATTCAAAATTCAAATAAGAGATTTGAGTAATTTTGGCATAACTTTAAATCTATAAGTTATTTTAAATTGTTTTCTTCTGCAAAAGTGTATCTTTTAGTGTCCTCTGTCCAGTAGATATTTTAGTTTACACTTGTGCATCATGCATTAATAATGTTTTTGTAGAAACTCAAATAGTGGTATTTTGGCTATAGTAATTGTTTTGAATTATTAAAACCACTTAAAATATGAATCATGAGCATCATGCATATAGTAATTAACAGAAAGTAATAACTTTATTAATTGTTTAACCTTGACTTGTGTGTTAGCAAATCATCTTGCATGAATATTTTATTGTACTGTCATTTTGCCTGTGTATTGATTTGATGCAATTGTTTGTTTAGATTGTGAAGAGTGCCAAGAGTGACGTGAGTGCTGCAACAACTTGAACTACCAAGGCAAGTGCATACACCATTCATGAAAGACCTATTACTATATTTTTATAATGCACTGTAGACTATTTTCTGTAATATGCATGATAGGTTGTTTTTCATTAAATCTATATGCTATGCAAACCTGTTAGGATAGCCACATGACTAGCTGACTAGTGACCTATTTATTTTAGTGGAATTGCTTGCTGCAAAATGATTTGTTTTGATGTAGTTGACTTAAGAAAATTCTACTAAATTAATAAACTACCTAGGTGGTATTGGTTTGTACGATGGAGGCGAAGTTGAGGGGCTATTCAGGCCCATTTTTATGGGTGAACCTGAATATGTGCACTTGTGAAAGGCCACCTAGGGTTTGAGATTAATGTCACACCGTGTTTGTTTGCCCGACTGTGCAACCACTAGTCATATGGGCTCTGTCTTGACGGAGTACGTTGTGTGGACCTGGGTCAGTGAGATCTGATGATGTAGAGGGGTAGGACGGCAGTGATCTCGCTAGAGTGCCATGGGAAAACACTTCTGAAAAGTCTCGTCTCGATCTTCTCCTTTTCTTTTCACTAAATGAGTGATTAGGAAGTTTGGGCTGATTGGGTCTAGTGGGGAAAGTGCCACAAACTCTCGAGAGTATTTAAAACTAAGATCTTAGCCGTGTCCCCGGTAATGGACATTCACGAGTGACCAAATAAGGTTGTTGACAGAAGATCTCTTCATTCCAATTTCTAAGTTAAAACTTGATGGGTGAACATGGGGGAATTCGAGACACTGGTGTGCCTAGAGATGTCTCTTAAGGTTTTTGGAAAGAAAGAAATGATTTTTGAAAGTATAGGATAAAATTTGCTTTGCGCAAGAGCCTTGAGATCCACCAGCCAAATATGCATGTAGAATAGTTTTTGCCATTTAATATCCACCATAGTATGACACTTGCCAGCCTGTCACAAGGTATTGACCCAAATTCCCTGGGCTGCAACGTTAATGTTGCAGGTTGTTCAGATGAGGAGTGAGGACGTGGTTTATTTCGAGCTTACAACCAACATGGTCGCCAGTGGCACATGGAGATGATGGAGCTCGGTGCTACTTTATTTGCTGCTTGAACTCTGAATAATATTTGTGGAACTTTATTTATTTTAAGCTAGCTTCGGCTATGCAAAGTTGTAATAAAATACTTTATTTCTGGATCCTCCGTACTTGCGATGTAATAACGCTTAACATTTATGCATGATATTACATCCTGTTGGTGAATGCTAGCCATACTCGATCCAGGGCCTAGCATATTCACAATGTATTCTTGCTTTTCAAAGTGAGGGTGCTACACATGTGCCACCGACAGCGCGAAGGTGGCCAAGACCATGGTTTGCAACGAGGAGATGCGGCAGTTCAAGCGCAAAGCCAGCGAGGAGAAGCTGGAGATACCGGAGTCGGCCAAGCCAGATGGCGAGTCAAATTTCCAGGCGGCATGAGACACTAAGAAGATTTACTTCGATGACGATGACAAGTCCAAGTTCGTCATCGTGGGGGCAAACCTAGACCCCAAATAGGAAAGCGAGCTCATCGAATTCCTCCGTGAGAACCGGGACATCTTCGCGTGGTCCCACAAGGGCATGCCTGGTGTGCCGAGGGAATTCGCCGAGCACTCTCTCCATGTCCGGCCAGATGCAAAGCCAGTCAAGCAATCCTTACGCCGCTTTGCAGAAGAAAGAAGGAAGATAATAGGAGAAGAGATAGCCAGGCTGCTTGCAGCCGGGTTCATCATGGAACTACAACACACGGAATGGTTAGCTAACCCAGTTCTAGTGCTCAAGAAAAACAAGAAGTGGAGAATGTGTATCGATTACACTCATCTTAACAAGGCCTGCCCCAAGGACCCCTTCGCCATGCCTCGCATCGACCAGGTGATCGACTCCACGGCCGGCTACGACCTCCTCTCCCTCCTCGACGCCTACTCTGGTTACCACCAAATACCGCTGAACCCGGACGATCAACTCAAGACCGCCTTCATCACTCCCTACGGACCGTTCTGCTACACCACCATGCCATTGGGCTTGAAGAACGCTGGGGCAACGTACCAGCGATACATGCAGAAATGCCTGCACAATCAAATCGGTCGCAACGTAGATGCTTATGTTGACGACATCGTCATCAAAACCAAGGAGAAGCACACCCTGCTTG
Organism: Puccinellia tenuiflora; assembly: GCA_012064385.1. Lineage (NCBI taxonomy): Eukaryota > Viridiplantae > Streptophyta > Magnoliopsida > Poales > Poaceae > Puccinellia > Puccinellia tenuiflora. The sequence continues at coordinate 130,729 of QRDG01001746.1, read as the reverse complement.
CTGACCTCAAGGAGACATTCGACAACCTGCGACGGTTCCAGATAAAGCTCAATCCGGAAAATGCGTGTTCGGCGTGCCAGCCGGATAGCTACTCTGTTTCCTCGTGTCGGCACGCGGAATCGAAGCCAACCCGGAGAAGATTGCCGCCATCAAGAAAATGCGACGACCGAGAAACATCCAGGACATACAGAAGTTCACCAGATGCCTGGCATCCCTCAGCCGCTTCATCAGCCGGCTCGGCGAGAAGGCTCTCCCACTGTATCACCTGTTGAAGAAAACGGATAAGTTCGTCTGGAGCGAGGCGGCCGATGCCGCCTTCATCGAGCTCAAGCGCGCACTCGCCACCACCCCCGTTCTAGCGCCACCAACCCCGAAGGAGCCCATGCTCCTGTACATTGCCGCCTCGAATCGAGTCGTCAGCATCGTCTTAGTGGTGGAGCAAGAAGAAGCCGGCAAACAGCAGCTGGTGCAGCGGCCGGTCTACTATCTCAGCGAAGTGCTCTCACAATCAAAGCAAAATTATCCTCACTACCAGAAGATCGCATACGGCGTATACATGGCGGCCAAGAAACTAAAACACTACTTTCAAGAGCACCCGATCAAAGTGATAAGCGAGGCTCCGCTCGCCGAAATCATATGCAACAAGGACGCAACCGGCAGGATCGCGAAATGGGCGATCAACCTTACGGCGCACGGAGTCGAATACGACAAGAGAACAGCGATCAAATCACAAGTGCTCGCCGACTTCCTCGTCGACTGGACGGAGACGGAACACATTCCACCGCCTCCCGATTCCGGCCAACACTGGCTCATGCACTTCGACGGCTCCAAAAGGTACTGGGGACTCGGAGCCGGAGTCGTCCTCACCTCTCCCAAGGGGTGCCGGCTCGAGTACGTGCTACAAATACACTTCACGGCGTCCAACAACGTAGCCGAATATGAAGCTCTTGCACACGGCCTCAAGCTCGCCAAGGCCATGAACATCAAGCGGATCCTCTGCTATGGAGATTCCGACTTGGTGGTCCAGCAAACCACCGGTCATTGGGACGCCAAGGACCCCAACATGGCCGCCTACCGCTTCTACGTCCAACAACTTGCGGGATGCTTCGACAGATGTGAATTCCACCACATCCACCGCTCCAACAACGAGGCGGCCGACACATTGGCAAACATCGGCTCCCTCCGACAAGAAATTCCACCCGGCGTCGCTCTCGAAAAGCTATACAAGCCATCCATCACGCCGTGCCCAGGCTCCGACTCCATCCGGATGCCTCAGGGCGTGGAGCCGGATGGGCCGGCTGCTCTCAAGCCGAAAGCCGTTGAGGTCCTCGTCATCGAAGAGGCTCCGCCATGGATGCAGCCCTTCCTCGCCTACCTCGCCAATGATGAACTTCCAGTGGACGAGCTCGTCGCCAGGCAAATCATGTGTCGCGCAAGCACATACACCATCATCAACAACGAGTTGTACAAGCGCAGCGTCTCAGGCATCTTCCAGCGTTGCGTAAGTCAAGAAGAAGGAATCAAGATACTCCGAGAAATTCACCAAGGCGAATGCGGCCATCACGCGTCGTCAAGGGCTATCGTGGCCAAAGCATTCCGGCATGGATTCTACTGGCCGACTGCGCTGGCGGATGCAAACCAGCTAGTCCGGCTCTGTAACGGCTGCCAACGATTTGCGACTCAAAAGCATACGCCGGCTGCAGCACTCAAGACGATCCCCATCACCTGGCCGTTCGCCATCTGGGGGCTGGACATGGTTGGCCCGTTGAGGAGGACCAGTGGCGGCATGACGCACCTGCTGGTGGCCGTTGACAAGTTCACGAAATGGATCGAAGCCAAGCCGATCAAGAAGCTAGACGGTCCAACCGCTGTCAAGTTCTTCAAGAGCATCATTTACTGCTTCGGCTACCCCAACAGCATCATCATGGACAACGGCTCCAACTTCGTCAAGGGCGAATTCGCCAGATTCTGCGGCAGAGCCGGCATCCGGTTGGACGTCGCCTCTGTCGTGCATCCGCAATCAAATGGGCAGGTCGAGCAGGCAAACGGACTCATCTTGGCCGGCATCAAACCACGGTTTCTCGAGCCGCTTGAACGCGCAGCCGGCGCATAGATGGAAGAGCTGCCGTCCGTTCTCTGGAGCCTAAGGACAACTCCGAATCGCTCAACCGGCTTCACCCCGTTCTTCCTTGTCCACGGAGCCAAAGCCGTTGTGCCCACCAACATCGAGCACGATGCACCCCGCATCGTCCTGTTCATGGAGGCGGAAGCCAAACAAGCCTACGAAGACGGAATGGGCCTACTTGAAGAAGCACGCCAACTCGCCGAATCAAGATCAACCATGTACCAGCAGCAGCTGCGCAACTACCACAGCCGGAGAGCCAGGCATATACGCTTTCGTGAAGGCGATCTCGTGCTCCGGCTAATCCAAGACACCAAGAACATGCACAAGATGTCGTCACCCTGGGAGGGACCATTCATCGTGAGCAAAGCACTCATCAATGATGCCTACTACCTCATCGACTCCCGCGAGCACAAGAAGGACAAGATGGACATGGAAGGCGATGAAACGGAAAGGCCATGGAATGCCTCACTCTTACTCCGATTCTACACATAAACAGGCGCCATGTATGTATCACCTATGCTATCAATAAAGGAATGAAAATGATGACCACATGAACCAATTTTTCGCAGTCTTTCGCTTTTCCTTTTTAACCTTCCGGCTGCTCCGGCAGCCGGCAAACTTCCTTACAGCGGCCGTGTTGCGTGAATAAGCTCCAAACGGCTACCTCTTCGAATCCGGTAAAGCCGGCAAGAGATTAAGCTGGAGGATGCTAAAACGTGAAAAACGCTCAAAGGAAAGTAGTGCCGGCTGATAAAAACGTCATTCTGCAAACTCGGCCAAGCCGGCAGTCGGCAACTCCTTCTCCTATTACGGACGATTAACTACACGATGCTAAAAGGCTACCTCTTCGAATCGGACAAGGTCGACAAGAGAATAAGCTGGAGGCGGACTGTATGCGAAAGATGTAATAACAAGAACCTGTTGCCGACTGAAAAACCCTGGCCTAATAACCCAAAGCCTAAAGTTATAGTACTGTGTATGATCCCGCTGGACGGTGAAGTGCACACGAACTACGGCAGGAATGGCTACAGGAGAGTGGATAATTAAGACGAACAAAATAAAAGCAAATTTTACAGCCGGTTGAACAAGCTAACCGCTCCGTCATCTGCTTTGTGTACAAAATGCCGCTTGCCGGTTGCGGAGACCCGGAAACCAGACGCGAGACACAGCAAAAATCCGAAGCCGGTCTCAAGCACTCAGGTACAAGAACAGGGTGGATAACGTCATTCGGCGACAAACAACAAGCCGGCTATACAACAGTAATTTGAAAGCTTACAAGAAAGCGCGAGACAAGACAAAATACGCAAACCAAAAAGAGGAGATCCATAGGCGGACAACCTCGCATACAGATGAAGCCGGACACTAGGCAACCTAAACCTAAGCCGGGGGAGGCGTCATATTGTCATCGCTCTCCTCCCACTCCTTGAGGCAAAGGGAGCCGTCGAAGACCTTGATGTAGAAGACTCCAGTCTGGCGTTTCTGCTAGAAGCGGATGATGAAGGGAGGCGCCAAACGGTAAAATCTGGCGAAGGCCTTCCAGCCGCTGTAGAACTCCGCCCGCCTGCGGACTTCTCCACCTTCATGTCTGACGATGACCCGAGCGAACACCTCCCAAGGGCCCTGGCGAGCACCAAGTCGATGAAGAAGGAACCGAAAGGGACCTTCACCCTCCAGTGCCTCGGCAACAGCCCGCGGAAGCCATTGAATGCGCTTGATGGGCTCATACAGCGTCAACACGAACTCAGATATGGGAAATTCATCCCAAAAGCCTCCAACCGGTGAATCAGACCGAGCAGGAGAAGGGCTTCTACCACCCTCGGCGGCATCACCGCCGGCTCCTCGACCACGGACACGACCACGCACGCCGCCACCGCGGCGACCGCCACCGCCACGACCTCGATTCGGTGGGCGACCCCTCCCACACTTCACCGCCGGCACGGACGAGGACTCTCCAAACTCCTTCTTCGGAGCCATGGCAAGAGAAGACGAAAGAGGAAGAGGAGGGGATGAAGCGAAGCGGGCGCGTCTGCGGAGCTACTTATACAGGAACAGAGGGGAACCCAACCGCCACTGATGCCTCCCCAGGCGACACGTGGTCAATAGCATGGAGGGCACGACCCACAAAGAATCCGAACAAGTCAATTAGCCATAGAGAATCCGGGTTGGAGAAGCCGAGGAGGCAACCAGTACCAGAGCAGGAGTCCGGCCAGAACAAGCCCGACACGTGGTTTCTACAAGCGTCAAACCGTCATATTCCCGGGGGCTGCGCAGCCGCCAAGCCGGCTCCGCGCACCCGGACGCATTTCTACACCACCCCAAGTCAGGGACTCGGGGGCTGCCACGCCGTCAGCCGGCATCAGATTCATTCCCGGGGGCTACGCAGCCGCCAAGCCGACTCCGCGCACCCGGACGCATCTCTACACCACCCCAAGTCAGGGACTCGGGGGCTGCCACGCCGTCAGCCGGCATCAGATTCATTACCGGGGGCTACGCAGCCGCCAAGCCAGCTCCGCGCACCCGGACGCATCTCTACACCACCCCAAGTCAGGGACTCGGGGGCTGCCACGCCGTCAGCCGGCATCAGATTCATTCCCGGCGGCTACGCAGCCGCCAAGCCGGCTCCGCGCACCCGGACGCATTTCTACACCACCCCAAGTCAGGGACTCGAGGGCTGCCACGCCGTCAGCCGGCATCAGATTCATTCCCGGGGGCTACGCAGCCGCCAAGCCGGCTCCGCGCACCCGGACGCATCCCTACACCACCCCAAGTCAGGGACTCGGGGGCTGCCATGCCGTCAGCCGGCATCAAATTCATTCCCGGGGGCTGCACAACCGCCAGGCCGACTCCGCGCACCTGGACGAACAACTACGTCGCCACGACATGCACACGGAGGATGCTATGTCGTCAGTACGGCGTCAAGAAGCATAAAAATGAAGGGAAGCATAAGATTTTGACCCGACTTGATACTCCAGTCGGCCCAATATTCGGGGGCTGGATATGGTGAACATCATCACCAAGTCAAAAACAAGTTCTCACACAAGAAAGCTCAACAATCTCAAAGGCAACACCCACATTACAACAAGTTAACAGTTCAAGCCCGATACCAGTTCAAATCTGCAACTCCTACAAATACACCCGGCATCCCGAGGAGAAGGCGAATCAAGGAAGTGTAGTGGCAGCGTCGCCGGCTTCAGCGCCTTCAGTTGGCCTCGTAGCTGCAGACGGCTCAGCAGGGACAAGCTGTGTCAGATCAACCGCCTTGGCGATCCGCCCTGAAGCCATAAGGATCTCTGGACGCAAGCTCGCAAGAGACGTCCCAGTATGGAAGCCACCCGTCAGCATATCCATCTTCACATCAGGATACCAAGACTTCACCAAGGCAACGCCATGTCGGTGCCTCCACGAGCCGCCATCTCCACCTGTTCGTCAATGCCAGCCGGCGCTCCGTCAAGCCGGATGGACAAATCATGAAGAGCACCTGGTACAGGAGCGTCCGGCCACAGGTTCTCGAGGACACCGCCGGCTGCTTCCTTCAATAATCTGAACTCTTGGCCAAATTGGCAAAGACGGGAGACAGCAGACGGCATCACCCCAGCGGCTGTGCCAGAAGACTCCGGAAGTGTGCATTCAGAGGCGCACGCCCTTTTGATTCGTGTGTCCACCTCGGGATAGGAGCCTGCGTTTCAAGCCGGTGAGACCGGGAAGAGGGTTCCAAGCAAGGGGTGAAGAAGGGGAAGATATCGCGTACCGAGGATAAGCTCGTTTACTCGTTCAACCTCCGAAATCAGGCTTCCCACCAACTGCTCATGCTCGAGCTCACGCTCCCTAGCAGCACGAGAGGTCTGATCATGGGCGTCGACAGATTCTTTCAGCTGACGCGTCAGGTCTTCCCCATTCATCCGAAGGGTTTCGACTTCGCCCAGCCTTTGTTTCTTGGCTCCCTGTAGCCTCTTCACCTCTTCCGCCAGCCGGACGACCTCTAGGCGGCGCTCCTCCGACGTCTTCTCTGCCGCTTGGAGGTCGGCCACGACCAGCGCATGGGCAGCATCCTTCCTCTTCAGCTGGCCGTTATGTGCGGTAAGAGAAATTGAAGCCGCCAGTTGCTTCTCCAAACCAGCACGGGAGGTGGAGTCACCTGACAAAGCAAAACCATTACCAAGTCAAGCAATCAAGGAAAGAACCAGACACCAAGGCGGAAGAATACGGCAGAGAGGAGAAATCAAACCTTTGGCGGCATCAAGCTCCCGCTTGAGCGTCGCAATCTCCTTGGCCGCATCAGAGAGGGCATATTCCACCGAGGAGCGGAGCAGCAAAACGTCGGCCAGCTGCTCCTGCGCTCTCTTCTCCACCAACGCGGCAAGGGGGAAGTGCCCCAACGCATCCAGCCGGGGCGGCACCGGCCCAGAGTACGGAGGGCTGCTCACCAAGGTCGATTGATGCGGCCCGGGAGGTGAAGCCGCCACCACCGCCATCGCCAGGTAATTGGTCGTCTCGGCCACGGACGAAGAAAGAAGAAGAAAGGCGACGTTTCCGGCCTCTGGTTGCGGCCGAGGAGTCACCTCGAAGGCATCAACCCTCACATCGTCACCACCACCGGCGGTAGAAGGACCAAGACCCACTAGGAGGGGATCTGCGTCCGGTGGCACTTGGCCGCCTGACGTAATGCCCGTCTCCGCCCTCGTGACCTCTGGAGGCGGACCAGTCGCCTACGCTTTGGAAGCTTCATGGACAAGCTCCGAGGCGGGCCCAACCGCCACGCCGGGCGCTGCTCCGCCAATCACGAGCGGCTCCCTGCACAACGACAAAAGCGTCACGACAAGAAGCATGGATTACAAAGATTCGTCACCTCAATGCGAGGGTTTACCCGTTGCGCGTGCCCAAGTCCTCCGGCTTCCTCCTCCTCGAGCGCTTCGAGGGTGGAGCCGGCGCATCTCCAGGCGGACGCTTCGCACCTCCAGCGGGCGCTCCCACGCCCTTCACGGAGACGATGGGGTCGTCCGTCGGCCACTTTGATGAGACCGGCGCCACCTCGGCCCCAACTCCGGCCTCCCCGGCCTTGCTGGCGATCGCATCCGCCTTCGCCTTCGCCTCAGTTTCCCTGGAGGTCACCAGCTCCTCCATAGTCGGACCGGCGTTGAAAGCGTCCTCGGCCAAATCCGCCTGCGCCATACATGCATAAAACTCCCTTTCCAAATCATCCTGACTCAAGTCTAAAATGAAGTCACCCCAGCGCGACCAATCACCTTAGTGCGAGCTCCGCCAGCGGGAGCATCCAGCTTCTCCATCCTCGCGGCAACTTTGGCCCTGATGTCGGCCTCAATCGCGTCCACATGCGCCTCCACGGCAAGCTTTCCGGAAGGCATCAAGCCGGCAGTGGTTGGCCGGCTGGACGCCGAAGATAACTTCTTCGCGGGCAGCGCCGCCCGCTGCATGAAGGACCCCCTCCACTTGCGGATGACCGCGCCCGCATCTGAATCAGCAGCCACCTTCGACCGCCTCTCCTTCACAATCTGAGGGGAAGGCATCGCCTGAGCCCTCCACGCGATCGCCTCCAGCACCTTCGTTCTCCGGCTAGACACGGGTGGCTTGGAGGCTAGCACGGAAGAAGAACCCTCAGAGTCCGGATCGGAGCCACTTGAGAGATCGACAACCACGCGCACGCCGCCGCCGCCGGTTTGCCCGGCGACATCGAGCACGGGACACTTACCGCAAGAAGACGGAGCTGGAGGAGCGTCACCGCGGTCGAGGTCCGAGCCCTCGCAGGCGGCCCGGTCGGAACCGGAGTCGGCCGGGGCAGGGCTCGTCATGGCATGGCCGTCATCGTCATCACCAACGGCACCAGCGTCGACGTCGGCGCCAGACGTCTCCGTGGTGTCACCACGCCCGTCCGTCCGCTCCCTCGCGTCTGACGCAGCAGGGGAGTCGCCGTCCGCCTCATCCTCTGAGGCAGTCTCTTCATCGTCTGCCGCTTGCTCGGCGGAAGCGGACTCTTCACCAGCGACCATTTGTTCCTCGGGGAGAGGACCTATCCGATCCTCCCTGAAGACAGCGTCAAGATCTTCGGCCCACAGATGTTCGCAAATCTGCAAAGATACGCCAGCCGGATCAATTTCCCAACCGGCCGGAAGAAGCTCAAGATGAAAAATGACAAAGGAAGCCAACCTCGGGAGCGCGCGCCGCGCGGCAGAACGGCTCAATGCCAAACCACCATTTCCGCTTGACCACATCGGTGATCACGAGGGCGGCCCAACGGCGCAACTCGGTTATCTCCAGGACCTCCGTGCTAACCCGGGTGGGATCCCGAACGCCCGAATAGAAACACATATTGTGCCCCCGAGTCTGCAGCGGGAACACCCGTCGGGCCAGCCAGGCCAGCGTCAGGTCCCTAGAAGTCAAACCGGCCACGATCAGATCCTTCAGTCAAGCCGTCACGGCCGCTTCGAGAGCTTCATCGACAGGTGCCTTCCGGTTCCAGGACTTGTCGGCCGGCTGCACGTTCACGAAGCCGGGAAGCCCAATCTGGTCCGGTTACATGAGATTCCGGACATAGAAGTAGGAGCTCTGCCACTTCTTGATGGAATCCGGCAGGTGAACTTTGGGAAAAAGGACGCTCTTCGTCTATGTGGAGACGGCTCTGCACTCGCGCAGCCGCTTGCCGGAAGTCTGAGCCCGGAGGAAGAAGAAAATCCCAAACACCTCCATATAGGGCCAAATGCCCAAGTACGCCTCGCAGAGCGTGACAAAGCAAGAGAGCAGCGTAATGCTGTTAGCTCCCAGGTGATGAAGCTGCAAGCCATAGAAGGACAAGAACTCCCAGAGGAAGGGGCTCGCCGGCAACGCCAACCCTCTCGCCAGATGCGAGGAGAACACCACGGACTCGTTCGCCGCCGGGGCCGGCAATATCTCGTCATCGTCGGGGATGCGGATCCCGACCTCCTCCTTCCGACCAATGAACCCTCCGCCGCGAAGCCTCTTGAGCTCCGCGACATTGACATTGGAGCCCATCCAAGCGCCTGAGCTCGTCATCGATGCTCGGTTCCCCGTCGGAGAAAAGGTAGCGCCGGCGAGGATGAGGGCACGGAAGAATGCGAGAAAGGATGATGTGCTCAAGGAGAAGATGAAGAAAAGGTGCGGGCTGGAGAATGGGGAACGAAAGCTCGAACCGCTCTCCCCTCTGGCCACTTTTAAAGCAAGATGTCGCGGAAGCAAACGTGTTCCCGCACGCCGCGTGACGCGCAGTTACGGCCGAACCATCCGCAAAAGATCCCGTTGGTGAACGGTTACCACAGAGGATCCCACGACGAAGCCGGGGCGTTCCGCCTCGAATTCCGGGAAGAACCCCCAGTCGGACCGAACATGGGAACGTGGCTGACGTAAGCCACGATCGAAACCCTCAAGCCGTCCAAGCGACATCACCAAGATCTCCAAGCGAGCCGGCTACATGCAAACCCGGCCCTACAACTTCGACAACACTCAACGAAAATTGGGGAAGCTCGCGAAGCCTTCCCAGCAAGCAGACAAGACTCCACGAGCTCGGGGGCTAGTGTCGGGGAGATGAACCCCGGATACCCCAAAGACACTCATTCCTTCAGAACTCCACAAGCCGGCCAGGACACGCCGGCTGCGCCATGCCAGATGCATTACGCCGGCTGCACTTGCCCGGCTGCGCCTATCCGGATTAATCCATCCGGCTGGACTGAAGCCGGACCAAACAACCGACAGCTCCGTACAAGTGGGCCAACCCCCGTGTAACCGTCGCCCGTGAACAGTAGCTCCTGTCGGGCGATTCCTATACAGCATCATGACAATGAGCCGAAGCCGGACCCAAGAGTAGTTGATGTCATAAGGACAAACCTGTAATTTCCCTGTAACCAAAAACCCTAACCCGTTGCCTATATAAAGCGGGCTAGAGTCTGCTGCGAGGGGCATGCATTCTAACGTTCAAAAGAGACAGAGAAAAAGGATCATCGTCGACCTCCAGCCGGCTAGGACCTCCAGCCTCTGCCACCTGAAAACAGCTCTAGGAGCATATTGTAGCCCGAATTCTGTGATCAAGTAATAGAAACCAGAAGAGCAGGACGTAGGGGTGTTACCTCCACAAGAGGGCCCTGAACCTGGGTACATCGCGTGTCTTTGCGTGCTTGCTACCCAATCCCGAGCGAACACCATCGTTGCCTTGCCCCACAATCTTCCTCATCACTGATGGGTATGCCGTGCTATCCACCACGACAGTATAAACTTTAACAGTTTTCCTATTCATTTCAGCAATTCTAGCTTCTTCTTTCTCTCTAGCCCACCTAGCTTTCAAGCGAGCCATCATCCTTTTATTCTCATTAATTTAAATAGAAATAGCATTTAAAGATTCAGTAGGCTTGTCTTGAAGAGGAGTGGCTCTAATTTTTAAAATTTCAACATCATGAGCAAGATCTTCCACTTTAGAGACAAGTCTATCAAGTTTTTCAAGTTTCTCTTCAACAGTTTTGTTGAAATCTTTTTGCGAAGTGATAAATTTCTTTAAAACATTTTCAAGATCAGAGGACACATTCTTATTAGGATTATAAGAATTACCATAGTAATTACCATATGAGTTGCCATTATTGGGAGGATAAGGCTTATAGTTGTTACTACCAAAATTATTTCGATAAGCATTATTGTTGAAGTTGTTTCTATTAAGAAAATTAACATCAACTTGATCCTTTTCTTGGGCAATTAATGAAGCAAGTGGGACATTATTAGGATCAATGGGGGACTGATTTGTAGCAAGCATAGACATAATCATATCAACCTTATCACTCAAAGAGGAAATTTCCTCGACAGAATTTACCTTCTTACCACTTGGAGCTCTTTCGGTATGCCATTGTGAATAATTTGTCATCATCTCATCCAAGAGTTTAGTTGCTGCACCTAATGTAGTGGACATGAAGGTGCCTCCCGCGGCCGAGTCCAAGAGGTTCCATGAAGAAAAATTCAAACCTGCATAAAAAGTTTGAATAACCATCCTCATAGTTAATCCATGCGTGGGACAATTTTTAACCATAAATTTCATTCTCTCCCAAGCTTGAGCAACATGTTCATTATCAAATTGTCTAAAGTTCATAATGTTACTCCTCAATTGTATGATTTTTAGCAGGTGGATAATATTTTCCAATAAAAGCATCTTTGCATTTAGTTCAAGAATCAATGCTATTTCTAGGCAAAGACAATAACCATTCTTTTGCTCTCCCTCTCAAAGAGAAAGGGAAAAGCTTCAGTTTTATGATGTCACTTTCTACCTCTTTATACTTTTGCATATCACATAACTCAACAAAGTCATTTAAATGAGAGGCGGCATCATCAGTACTAGCACCAGAAAATTGCTCTTTCATAACAAGATTTAGCAAGGCAGGCTTAATTTCATAAGATTTTGCTTAAATAGCGGGTGTAGCAATTGGAGAGCATATGAAATCTTTGTTATTAGTGCTATTAAAGTCACACAACTTGGTGTTTTCAGTGGAAGACATAATGATAAGATAAAATAACAAAATAGGAATAAAGACTACACTAATTTTTTTGGGTTTTAAAATTTTGCAACAAGAAAAATAAGCTAAACAAGAAATAAAGCAAGCAAGACAAAAAAAGTAAAGTGATTGAGAGTATGAGACTCCCCTTGCTGTAGCTCCAAAGTCCCCGGCAACGGCGCCAGAAAAGAGCTTGCTAATCGGTGAATGATGCATTGGGTGGTGCCCCAAGCGAAGCAAGACAAAAAAAAGTAAAGTGATTGAGAGTATGAGACTCCCCTTGCTGTAGCTCCAAAGTCCCCGGCAACGGCGCCAGAAAAGAGCTTGCTAATCGGTGAATGATGCATTGGGTGGTGCCCCAAGCGAAGGCGTGGATGTAGCAAGAGTAGCAGTTTTCCCTCGTTAACGAACCGAGGTTTATCGAACCAGTAGGACTTTGAAATCAACAACAAAGTGAATGTTGAAGATCTCTGGCGCTTAATCTTCAACAGACATGGACCTGCACACACTCAACCAAAATACTTTGCCCCCAACGGCGGAAAGGTTGTCAATCTTTCCGGTCTCGCAGAAAACAAAGCGATTAATTGTATAGTGAAATAGATGAAAATATGAAAATGGACCAGTGGAGTAATGATGATGAAAAGTGATAAATAAAGGTTGCAATTAATGTAAAAAGATGGACCGGGGGCCATGGGTTCACTAGTGGAGTCTCTCAAGTAAATAAAACACTCATATGATGGGTAAACAAATTACAGCTGGGCAATTGACAAGATTATAACACAAACTTAATCTAGCTATGACAAAGAGAACATGATTATATGTATGTAGGCATCACGATAATGGACAAAGTCCGTTGAGTCCAACTGCATCTTTGTCAAAAAAGTCCACTGTGGGATCGCTATCCAGCCTGTCACCCAACAGTATTAAGTTGCAAGCAACAGACAATTGCATTAAGTAAAGCGCATGAAGTAAGCAATACTAATATCAAAAGAGACATTAACACCACTGTTTTACCCTTAGTAGCAACAGCAGACCCTCGCCCTTAGAGGTTTCTGTCACTCGTGCCCAGGAACAAAATGGGGCATGAACCCACTATCTAGCATAAATACTCCCTCTTGGAGATACACACAATCACTTGGCCAAAGTAACTACGCACATCGGAGAGCATGCAAGAACATAAATCAACATATAAGAATCATGCACAATCTGATCATAACTTCATAATCCATCGGATCCCAGCAAACACATCACATAGCATTACAATAGTCGATCTTGATCATGTTAGGTAGCTCACAAGATCATAAGACATGAAGCACAAGAGAGAGACTACCATCTAGCTACTGCCATGGACCCGTGGTCCAAGGTGGCACTACTCAGAAATCATCCCGGAGGAAGGCATAGCGATGAAGAGCCCTCCGGGATCGACCTCCCCTCCGGCAGTGTGTCGGGATCAGCTTTAGAATCACCCCCGAACTAGGGTTTACGGTGACGGTGCGTCGGGGTGACTTCTCTAGAAAATAATGGCCGCCTCGATGTTTTTAAGGTTAATGTGATTTTATAGGCGTCGGAGGGGGACGAGGGGGTGCCCACAGGGCAGGGACGGGTCCCACCTGCGGGCTGCCCTAGGGCTGCGGTAGGGGGCCGCCCTGGCCTGTGGGTGGCCCCCCAAGTCACCCTTTGGTCTCCTGGTGCCTTCCGTCGAATAAAGATTCCCCGTTAATTTTCGTCCAATTTCGAGAATATTTCCAGAAGTAAATTTTCTGAAATACAAAAATAGCAAAAATAGGAAACTGGCACTAGGCATCTTGTCAATAGGTTAGTCCGACAAAATGCATAAAAATGATGTAATATGATAATAGAAACATGTGACAATATCACAAAACTAGCATGGATCAATCAAAAATTATGGATACGTTTGACACGTATCAATTACTCAAGCCCAAATAGAATACTGAGAGGCCTTTCTTCAAGGCAGGCCGCACCACGACTCCTGGTACACGCCACACATAACAGCTATGTGCCGACAGGTAGCCATCCCTGGCAAGCCCCTCCACTTGGCCCAGCCACACATTGAAGCTACACCAAAGCCATTGGTGCTTGTCATCTTGGCGGTCGAAGGATGTGGGACTGGAGCATTTTTCTATGTTGGTAATGGTGGCGCAAGGGAGGAAGACGAGAAGATCACTAAGAGCATCTCCACCGGGGGGTCGCAATAGGGCACCTAAAGCTCCATTAGGTCCCCGGACAGAAAAACAGGCCACACCGGGAGGTCGCAAAGGCTTTGTGTAACAGCCCCAGTTTGGTACCCTAAAATATGGGCCAAATTTTCACTTTTTTTTTTGCTTTGCAACATTGCATCATGGCATCCATTTAAATTGCTAAAATTAACTAAAGCAACACTTGGAAATTAAAAACAAAGGAAGCAAAACCCTTCCCAAAATCCCAAACTAAATACATTGCCCAAAATGGCAAAACCAAATTATTCTTGAATTTTAAATTTGTCTAGGAAGTTCCAAGAATACATTTTATAAATATTTGTCAAAGGAAATTTCTTGCCAGACAAAGAAATAAAATGGAGAATTCAAAATTGGTTCAAATCAATTCGAATTTTGAAACCAAGTACAACTTTTCAAAAATTCGAAATAAAATTATGGGGAGTTTCCTTATAATATTATAGCCTCCGTATTTTTATAATTTATTGAATTGTTTAAGTACCTCAAGTCAATGAATTTTTGGAAATTATAAAATTTGCCATAATCAAACCCTATGAACAAATGTTGTCCAAAACTTTTTATTTTGCAACACAAATTTTTGTGGAGGTTCTAAATGTTAAAGGGAGCCTACATGAATTTTTGCAGAATTTATAAAAATGGTTTAGTGGCTCAATTTAAATCTTTAGGAGGCCGCTGGACCAACTGGTAATACTTTTCACTTGAGCCAGGGGGTTTTTCAGAAAATCGCCGTCACCTTCTTCCCTGTAGCGACCGAAGCGTGCTCGACCCGAGCTCGACCCGCCCGATGCCGTCGCCGACCGAACACGTCCTGGCGCCATGCCACCCTGTCGCGCTAGTGGATAAGAGGAGCGCTCACGCCCCCCTGCTCCCCTCTCTCCTCTGCTCCCTCTCCCTCTCGGCGCCCTAGAACCCTAACCCGGAAACGAGCTCCTGCCCACCGCCGCCATTGTCGCGCTCACCATCGCTCCGAGCCGCCCGGGACCAATCCAAGCCCGCCATCGGGACCGCCTCGCCGTGCTGCTCCTCCACGCCGAAGGAATCGGCATGGGGTAGCCGGAATCGCCGCCGCCGTCCGGTCTGCTCCGCCTTCGGCCGCCGCGGTTCGAGCCCGGCCGCGCCGCCATCCGGCCTCCTCCGATCTCCCCATCCGCTCCACTACACTCAGGGTGAGATTGCGAGTCTCTCTGGCATCTTCGCCCTCCCTCTCTCTCGCCGCAGCTTCGCCCCGCCGTAGACCGCCGATGTCTACCATACAAGCTCGCCGCTGTCGTTGCTCTGGCATCCTTAAAATGGCATCGCCGCCACCTTCAGGTAGCCCGCGCCACGCCGCGCCTCCTGCGTCCCTCCGTTCGCTCCCTCGCATGCCCGGTCGCCGCAGCCGTGTGCCACCGTGCCGCGGTCACCACCGTCGCCACCGTGGCCTGGGTCCCCTCCCGGCCTAGTGTCGGTCTGGGCCGGCCAGGAGGCCGGATGCCTCGGGTACTAGCCCAGCCCGGTGCCCGGTCTGGGCCGGCTGAAAGGCCGACGGCCTCGGTAGCCTGCCCGGCCTGTGGGCCGGCCTGGCCGGTTTGGAGGCCGGCCTGTCAGGCTTTGGTTTTTCCTTTTTAGAAATTTTAAAAATAAAATAAAACTGATAACTAATTGAATATTGCTTCAAATTTAGCAAACAATATATCAAATTGTTCAGAAAAACAATACCTACCTATTGGTAACATTGCCATGCTCTTTTGAGTAAAATATTTTGCCTTTATTTAAGAATTATTAAAATGGCAAAAATAATAACAATATTGGGAAAAATCATAACTTGATAAATAATTACCCAAAAATTGTGAATAAAATATCAAAGTGAACAGCATTTCAAATGCTATCTAATCATGCTAATATCACCTCATGACAACAACTTTTACTTTGATATGATTCTTAAATGATTAAAAGAATTAAATTCAAATAATCTTTTAATTCACTAGTTAATCATCGTAATTTGGAAAATTACAAATAAGGTACCAAAACGATCAGAAGAATAATACCTATCTATTCATGAAATGTTCATGCATATTTAATACATTTTTAGTAATGTAATAATTTATAAATCATGTGGTCACTAAGTTAAATATGGGGTTGTTTCCAAATAATTGCACTAATTATTTGGCACTCCATTTAAATTGTTAGATAAATTAAATGATGATATCTTTGCATAAAATTGTCATGTCATCATGTGTTTGCGCATTGCACTTCAATATGTGTTGATTGCCTTGTTTCTTTTAAGTGTTTGCTTCTTCTCGGTAGAACACGAATCGAGATCGAGACGATCCCAAAGTGGAGAGCTACAACCCCGAAGGCCGACAATGGAGTATGGAGCGACAAGTCAACGACCCTGTTTTCCCCGAAGCCCTATATCTTTATATTGCCAACCAAGGCAAGCGATAACCTAACCTTCTTGGCATCTAGCATCCTATTGTTTTATACAACTATTTTATCCACCATAATATTGCATTCGATTCCAATGTCACTTTTGAGCAAGGTATAGAGTATCCTATGAATAGCATTGTCCCCTAAACCATTACATGTATCCCCTCCTATGAACCATAGGTTCGATGTGATGGCCTAAGTTACAGATATAACTATTGTTTATATATGCTTAGCCATGCTTAGTCGAATGCTAAATTTGTCCGGTGATTTATTTCCATAATTATGATGTCGATGGAAAGTTTCGGACATGGTGGTTACTTGTGGTAAATAATAAAATGCTAAAAGGCTTGGATGAGTTGCCATCGGGCGATGGTGTTTGCCTCATTCTTGTCGCCTAGGCTGAGAGTGCTTTTAGCTAGAACCAAGAATCGAGCGTGCTTCCATTGGTGGGAGTATGGACGGCAATGGGTACCTGATACCCGCTAACCCGACGGGTACCCGCACTAAATGGGGAGGGTTTGGTGGTAATCTAGACCCACGGGGCTGCTTAACGGTAAATATTCAGACCCGCCGGGTCTAACTATGACGGGTATGGGGGTGTCAAACCCGGACCCGCGAACCCGCAAACCCGACTAGAACAAGATGCCCCACATGTCATTCACTCAGCGCTCACCTAACTCACTCCCTCACTCACGCTGCACATGCCACACCACACCACATGTCCACCCACGCACACAGCACACACACCACACCACATGCCACATCACGCTCCTTATCTTCTCTCTCCCTTATCTTCTTTCCTTTGCTTCCCATCTCCTGCAGCGCGTTGCTTCCTCTTTCTGTCCTTCCCATCGCCATGGCTCCTCTCTCCCCAAGCACACAACGCCTCTAGTTTGCTGCCCCTCTTCTCTCCCCAAGCACCAGCTCCATCGTGGACACACCCTACGCCCAGCTCCGCGCCGCCGCTCCTCCTGCCGTCTTGCGCCGCCGCCGATCCTCGCAGTCGTGCATCGCGCCGCCGCTGCACTAGCTTCGTCACGGACGCGTCCTGCGCCCCGTGTCGCGCGGCCGCTGCACCACTCCGTCGTGGACGCGCCTTGCGCCGCACCGCCGCTCCTCCTGCTGTCTTGCGCTGCTGCCGCTCCTCGCCGTCTTGCGCCGCGCCGTCGATCCTCGCCGCCTATACGTGCACGCCATCAGTAGGGGTCCTGTGCTGCGGCGCCGCCGCCGCTCCTGCTGTTCTCTGCCACGTCGCCGTAACTTGGCGGGTACCCGTCGGGTCTCGCAAACCCGGTGGGTCGCGGGTCTGGTGGAGTTTTGGACCCGCTAGCGGGTATGGGGGCGGGGAGAAGGGTCGGGTGCGGGTATGGGGGGGCCAAACCCGCCCCCGAACCCAACGGGTGCCATCCGTAGGTGGGAGTATGGGCTCCTTACTAACTGAATAACTTGTGCGGACGTATCCAAGGCTCCTCTAGTTTGCACTTCCCATTTGCGTGTGTGTTGCAGGTGAAGGATGGCGCGAAGAGGGTGTGGTGGTGTGTAGGATGTGGCGATGGGGGCAGGGGCTGAAATAGGATGGATAAACTTGTCCTGTCGCCACAGATGATCCTTGGATAGTCTCATGCGAAGTAAAGGTTTAACCGCGCCCACTTGCCAGCTTTCCCCGGAAGAGAGCTAATCAGGCGAGCCAGACGGTACCAATGGGTAAATTAGTACACCCCTACAGGGTTTAATCTTTTCGAAAAGCCGTGTCCACGGTTATGGACAAATCTTGTAAAAGGCGGATTAGCTCATAGAAAACCTGAACCTAATTAATTAAAATTTGGCAGCTAGACGTTGCACTTCAACTTCTGATTAAAAGGTTCATTTCCTCGAGGGTGATTCGAGGGAGTGCCTTGGTGGAGACGAGTGGTGTTTCTGGTTACTATTGGTTCATTGAGAACCGAAGATAAAGGTTTACTATATTATCCCATTTCGAAAAACCTTCTGAGTAGTCGATGCCATGTGTCAAGTTTTTGAAAAGGAAAGTTAGCTTTATGCAAATTAACTACTATACAGCTTTAGAGCCTTGTCATCATTGGGCCTATATCGCCCTACTAAACTTGCGAGTACGTCGTACTCAGTCTCTCTTTGTTGCTTATTAATTGTTTCAGAGGAGGACGTTACCGAGCAGACAAGTGGGTTCTTCGTGGACATCGACGAGTAGTCTGGGGTTCCTAGGTGGCAGCTTGGGACGTCTCGGAACAAGCTGGCTGGGTTTATGTTTATCTGTAGGCCTCTTAGGCCATATTTTGGATCTTGTTGTATTAGACAACTACCTCGCTTCCGCATGATGTACTGATGGGTCAGTGACCTTTGTGTGTAATTTGTATCTTTCTCATAAATGAGTTGCTATATGATCTTTGTGTCGTAGATTCTGTGATGTGCCAGTTGTTCCACAAGTCTTGATCTCTTTATTATACATTGAAAGCTATGCCAGTGTTTATGGTATGATCGAAGTGTTGCGTGGGAGCAGTAACCCCATGCCCTTCGGTTGTGTAGCATAGCCTGTGGGTTACATAGCCTCTCTGTATAATTCCGGGGTTGGGGCGCTACACTTTGTCCAGCCCGAAAACTGTTCGGCGCCGCCAACAGGGCCTCCAAATTTGGGGGCTGCCTTCGTGGTGCCGGACACTGTCCGGCCCGAGCCTCCGACAGATATGGCTCCCCCGTCAGCCACACGAAAATGAGCCAGGAGTCATTTCTGCTTCCATCCCTCCATCCTCTATTTCCTGCCCGGCGACTCGTGCTACCGCCGCCACCCTCGACATAGCCATCTCCGCCACCCCCATCTCCACCGCCGATTGTCACCCCCCAACCGCAACACTCACCGCCGCCTCTCCCTGGCAAGGCCTGCCTTCTTTCTTCTTCGATGGAAACTCTTCCCTACCGGCGCGATGAGTAAGTCCCTCCCTACCGCCCGCAAGGTGTTCGGCTTTTTGCTGACAATCCTTTCTTTTATGATTTCTGACGTTTTGATCCTTGATTAGGCTATGGACTCGAACGACGAAATAATGTTTCACCAAATGATGGAAGAGCAGACCGCACTGGAAATGGATGATCAAGAGAATGAAGAGGTCATCCACATTCTTGTGGCGATGGTGCAGGTGGAGGAAGCCGAACCCAAACGCGGTGGATCTATGCCTGGGAAAAAGGCTAACACGAACCGGGACCGGGCGACGGGACATATGCTTTTGCTCAACGATTATTTTGCGCACCAGCCGGTAAACGATGAGGTTGCTTTTTGCCGGCGCTTCAGGATGAATAGAGGTTTGTTCCAGAGCATTGTTCATGGTGTGCGAGAGTATGATGAGTACTTTGAGCTTAGGAGTGACTGCATCGGACTTCTTGTTTTCTCATCTATTCAGAAGTGCTCGGTTGCTTTACGGTGTCTTGCATATGGAGCTCCCGCGGATTCTATGGTCGACTACTTCCGTATGGTTGAGTCGACAGTCAGTGAAGCCACTTACAGGTTTTGCAAGGCGGTGAATGCGGTGTTTGGAACCACGTGTCTGAGGAAACCAAATGCTCAAGACAATGCTCGGCTCTTGGCAGTAGCTGAAGCAAGAGGTTTTCCAGGGATGCTCGGAAGCATTGACTGCATGCATTGGAAGTGGAAGAACTATCCATACGCTTGGCAGGGGATGTATAACGGAGGACATCTTGGAGCATGTAGCGTTGTACTTGAAGCGGTAGCCGACTATGATACGTGGATTTGGCATGCTTTCTTTGGTATGGCCGGTGCTCACAACAATATCAACGTGTTGCAACGATCTCCAGTCTTTTCCAGGATTGCGAATGGTCAAGCTCCCGAGTGTAACTATGAGATCAATGGTCATCAGTATAACATGGGCTACTACCTAGCGGATGGCATCTATCCATCATATTCTACATTTGTGAAGACCATTCGCAATCCTGTTCCTCCGGCAAAGAAATATTTTGCAAAGAAACAGGAAAGTGCTCGGAAAGATGCTGAGCGAGCATTCGATGTGCTTCAAGACCAGTTTGCGGTTGTCAGGTATCCTTCTCTAGCTTGGACAGTAGAACAAATGTGGGAGATCATGAATGCTTGCATTATTATGCATAATATGATCATCGAGAGTGAACGCGACCCTGCCGTGCTTTTGCCGCCCCAGCTTCCTCTTGACCATTATCTTCGAAACCCGTTTGATGGACAGGGGAACCTTGAACCTATAGTGCCAGGCCCGTCGCCAAATGCGGTGCAAAACTTCTCTGAATTTCTCGCGGTGCATCAGCGTATTCATGATGGAGTTGCGCACCAACAACTGCAAGATGATTTAGGGGCGCACCTGTGGGAGTGATGATGGAATTGATGAGAGTGTTTCTCCCTCAACTATGCCAACAAGCACTCTTGATACCCTGAAAGGAAAATAATATATGGGATAGGTTGAGCCTCCAAGTGCAGAGTATGTAGAAGTGGAAGTTTTTTTCCCCACGAGGGTGACTCGAGGGTTTAATATCGAACTCTCGGGGAATCAGTAGTGGGGATTTTATCTCCTTGTCCTTCTCTAGATTTCCTGCAAGCAAAATAGATTGCTTTGTGCCCTCAACCTCACCAAGTGGTTGTCAAGCACAAGGTGTGAGAATGCTATTAAGATAATAATGAATGCAAAACAGTAAATAAATATGCAATGGTGGTAAGTAGTAATGCAAGGATGATAGTAATGATGATGGATGATATTTTTGGGGTTTTATATGTGTATGCAATGAATAAAAGTGTTTTTGTATTTTCTGATTTTAAAATGGCTGAATGTAGAAAATGCTTAAAAGTGGTTGGAAAGTTGTTTCTTATGATTAAAAATTGACCGGGGTTCATGGTTTCACACATGCACTCTCTCTTTAATATAGTGTGGCAAATAAGTAGACATAGGATTAACATATGAGGTTGCAAACAAGTTTAATGACATGTTACTAATTATATGGGCATCACGTCCTAACATAGAGACCTTTGATTATTAGTCTCACTTAAACTCCACCAAGATGCGAACTAAATCATAACACCTCAGTAATTAAGATGACTCAGAGTATAGCCTTAAGATTAATGACATGAAGTTAAAATAAGAACATGCTGGATCTAGTCATAGGTAGAGGCTTGTCACTCCTCATACCTTGCAACATGGTATTTTGGTTTATCCCTAGTGAGGAAACAAAGTAAGGTAGACACCCAATGGATCGCGATATTAAGTTGTCAGCTTATCACATCACCACCCCCGTTACTCCAACTAATGCACGTTCCCCCTCACACGCTCTCATAAACATGCTTAATCAAAACAAGGATACAAGAACAGGGTACATAATATGCATCTACTTTCATAACTGAAATAAAAATTGCAATCTCAACATATATTAACTCATAAAAAGATCCACCACAAAGGTAATACAACGATGACCGTAATCATGTTCAGCAGCTCATACGGTGCTTATTAGTGAAGCTCAAGAGAGAGAGAGAGAAACATATGCTACTACCACAAACCCATAGTCCAGAGGTGGACTACTCCCTCTTCATCATGGAGACGGTGGAGATGTCGATGGAGAAGAAGGAGACCTCTCCGGCAGCGCTCCGCAGGAGTTTCCCCCCTCCAATCTGCAGCCTCCTGGTCTCTGTTTCTTGTTTCTCTCGTGTGGCGCTCTCTCTCTGAAAAACGTCGGGGGGCTCTTTATATAGGCGTTTTTAGGTCACGAGGAAGCTTCGGGAAGAAGGATCGTCGCAAACGGGGCCACGAGGGCCAAAAGAGGTGGGCCCATGCGGCCCCTGTACCTGGCCGTGTGGGGCACCCTCTTTCGCCCCTCCGGCCTCCGTTTGCTTGCTTCCTTCGCTCATAGGTCTTCGTCCTTCCAAAATAATGATCCCGTAAATTTGCAGCTCATTATGACGTCGTTAAGGCCCTGAAATAAATAAGGAAAGAAATAGGGGTTTTCTGCCTGCGCAGGATTAATTCCATAAAAAGGGGAAATCATTATTAATTACCAAAAATCATTAAATAATAGTAATATACCCCTTATATGATGCAAATATGAATGGAAAACAAGTGTTATAGTGCAAAGTTCATGTATGCATTTTACATGCATCAGGGAGCGCCATGGCGGAGCGGACGGTGGCCTTGTTTGAAGCACATTTCATATTATAAAACTATTTTGTTGTAATAATACTTAGATTTTAACCCGTACCAACTATGCAGTTAATTTCCATATGTTTGAATCAATATTTGATTTTCCGAATTGTGTTTGGTGTCCAGCCGTTTAGGGAGTGCCGGTGGGGGAGGGGAAAATAAAAACGCCGGACATGTGTCCGGCACCCCGCAATTGGGCCTCCAAACGGGTGGTGCCGGACACAATTTAGGCACCTCCGGTGAAGATGCTCTAAGGCCGATCATAATGGGTCGTCTCTATGGAGCCGTTTCTTCTCTGCCGCATCAGCTAGGCATGCCTATAAGAGTCTTGGTGAAGCATGTGGCCGTGCGGC
This sequence comes from Puccinellia tenuiflora, assembly GCA_012064385.1. Taxonomy (NCBI): domain Eukaryota; kingdom Viridiplantae; phylum Streptophyta; class Magnoliopsida; order Poales; family Poaceae; genus Puccinellia; species Puccinellia tenuiflora. The sequence goes on along the minus strand of QRDG01001746.1, from coordinate 107,941 downwards.
CGCACTGGATTAAAACATTAAATGCATTGTTTTGGGCTTCACACTAAGAGTCGTAGCTTGTTTAACATACGGCTTCATTCTCTCTCATAATTAATAATGGTGCCACGTCAAACTTTTTCCGACGTGGTACTCTAAGAGTCGATCCTTGCTGGAGCACTACGGAAGGCCTAAGCAGAGGTAGTTTCTTTTGTATATGTTGCTTTTCCTCGCCTTTTATAGGTGTAGTGGGGGCGATATTTTCTCGTGTGAAATAACTGCCATGTGTCCCATTACCAATGTGGTAATTGCTTCGGTCGCTACAAAAGATCCCTTAGGGCTCATTTGGTTGCAGGGGGAGAAATACCCAGGGAAAATAATCCCGGCCGGGAATCTGAGGAATCATGTGTAAAACTTCGGGATTCTTTTCCCGACCTCCGGAGTAGGGGAAAATACACCCCGGGAAAAGGCCGGGATCCCCCCGGGATTCCAGTTACCAAATGAGCCCTTAGAGGTTCGAGGCGTAACCATCGCATGGCAGCATACGTGATGTCTCGAGGCCACACACACATTGTCCCAAGAATCCGGTCACGTCTAACTGGCCAATCTATCAGATGAAGTAACCTCTTGGCAGAGAATCAAATGACATCATTAATGGCATCATCATGTCAACTCCATCAGATTTGGAAAATGTTCCTACCGGACAGTATCTCTAGCTTTCTAACAAGCGGCAATTATCAATACTTACCAAGTCAGGAGTCTGATTACCTTGAGACAAACAAGATCGTTGACTTCGTCAAGAGCTTCATCGACCACTTCTACTAACAAGAGTTCATGAGGACTTCACGACTGACGACCCGAGACTAATCCAACTACATGGATGGAGTCGATTCCAACGGTAAAGCCTTAAGGACTCCTTATGATAGGACCAACAAACTCGAATTATACTTAGTCAAAGGCTAAACCCAACGAAAGCCCACGACATGCGCAAGGAAGCCATCCTAGACCAAACTGAAGTCCTCGACCCGACTAGGAGGTGCCGTTTTACTCATGATGTTTAGCAGTTGTTCCTTTTCTTATCTGTTCATTGCATTGATTAGCTACATACTGTTGCCACTTTTCTTGTGTAATGTACTACGAGTACTGTAAGGTCATCCCCACGTAGAGCCGCTCCTTCGTCTCCCTCTAGGAAACGAACCAAGGCGGCGGTTCCAGATCCAAAAGTTCTCGTCGGCGTTTCCTTCGCTCCCCTTCCCCTCCGATCGTTGTCCCAACTGACGAGGGGGAGGGGGCCTTGGTTCTCATTTTTGCATGTGTTTAGTCTTAGTTTCTCTAAGTTTTCGAGTTTCCTCTATCGGTGTCATGGTGGGGCGGTTGCTGATGGTTCTAGTAGGAATAATGGTTTCCCAGCACATGCTTCTGCTCGTTGGAGGTGTTGCTAACACCGATCAGAGACTCTTGTGGAGTCCAAGCTGTTGGAGCGACTCGGATCTGGTGTTACGTCTTGCCGTGGCGGTGGAGATGGGTTGCTCTTGGAGTGTGACGGTGTTGATTGTTGCAGATCTACGGAAGACGGTGGAGTATTCGGCCACTTGTTAAAGGGCGGGGTGGCGTTGGCCTCGATCTGGCGTTGAAGAGGCTCGGAAGGCAGCTCCAGCCGATGTTCTTTGTCGGGCTAGATCTAGTCTTACGGGGCTGGTGGCTTGATGTCTACTACACACTTCTATTCTTGTAGACTTGTTGGGCCTCCAAGCGCAGAGGTTTGTAGGACAGCGGCAAATTTCTCTTAAGTGAGTAACCCAAGGTTTATCGAATCCACGGGAGGTAGAGGTCAAATATATCCCTCTCAAGCAACCCTGCAATTAAGATACAAGAAGTCTCTTGTGTCCCCAACACACCTAATACAATCGTCAGTTGTATAGGTGCACTAGTTCGGCGAAGAGATGATAAAATGCAAGTGATATGGATGGTAAAAGGTGATTTTGTAATTCTGTAATAAAAATGGCAGCCAGTAAACAAGTGACAAAGTGGCTAAAAACGGTGTATCAATGCTTGGAAACAAGGCCTAGGCTTCATACTTTCACTAGTGACTACTCTCAACATCATTAACATAATTAAACACATGATAGTTCCCACAAAAATACATGCGTGGTAGACGTTACTCGGAGATCATTCTTTTGTGGATCAAATAGGATGAGAATTGCGTAGGGCTATGAAAAGCACACCTTAAAGTTCGTATTCCACATCTATGGACACTTCATGCTGTCACTATCCGCATCCAAAGATAGTACTAACAAACACCACAACCTATTTCTTGAATAGTCTCTTTCTTCAATAACACAAGCATCAAGAAACCTCATGATCTATTCAATCCAACAAATAAAGAACAAACTCATAATGAAGATCCTTCCAATCTATTATCCATAGAGTCACACACGGCACCCATCCTGTCACCGAGGTACCATGATCACAACGGTGGCTCCGGAAATTGTACTAAATAACACCACTTGAGCAACGTCATATCCATTACACATAGGGAAACATCATGTCTTCAACTACACTAACAAAGCTCATGATCACAACGAAGATCACTGATAGCGTGAGAGGTGTTAATCAATCACGCTTCGTTGGGCACCCCAAGAGGAAGGTTTGAGGAGCACAGCAGCAAGTTTTCCCTCAGTTAGAAACCAAGGTTATCGAACCAGTAGGAGTGAGAAATGCTTCAGAAGGTTGTCCACAACTGCAATGGCGCCAGAAAAAGAGCTGTTGCAGGGGAGACTGTGGAACCTGCAGAACACAATCAAACTACTTTGCCCCAACGAAGCAGTGAGGTTGTCAATCTCACCGGCCTTGCTGAATACAAAGGATTAAATGTATGTGTGGAAGGAAGCTTGTTTGCAGTAAATGAAAGCAGTAGAGCAGTTGATTTAATTGCAGATGTAAAAGAATAGACCGGGGTCCACAGTTCACTAGTGGTGTCTTCTCCATAAATAAAATACTACACATGCTGGGTAACAAATTACAGCTGGGCAATTGACAGAATAGAGAATGCATGACAATGCATGAACATTGCATAATACAGAGGATGATCATGTCTATATGAGATGCTTTGGGCATTACGACAAAATACATAGATAGCTGTTCCAAGCATACACATATGCCTAAATAGTCCACCTTTGAGATAACATACCGTAAAATCTCTCCAGTATTAAGTTGCAAGCAACAGACAATTGCATGAAGAACTGTGCATAAAGTTTACTCCCTAGTAGCAACGGCACTCCCCCGTCCTTATATGTTTCTGTCACTCAAGCCAAGGCACACAGGGACTGAACCCACTATCTAGCATAAATACTCCCTCTTGGAGATACAAGCAACTACTTGATCAAGGCAATTACAAGTACCGGAAAGCATGCAAGATCACAAATAACATAGACATGATAATATCAATAATCAACATCACAAGGTACTTCTCTATTCATCGGATCCCAGCAAACACAACATGTAGCATTACAATAAGATGATCTTGATCATGATAGGCAGCTCACAAGATCTAAACATGATAGCACAAGAGGAGAAGACTACCATCTAGCTACTGCATGGACCCGTAGTCCAAGGATGAACTACTCACACATCTGTCCGAACGCGGGCATGGTGGTGTAGAGCCCTCCGGCGATGATTCCCCTCTCCGGCAGGGTGCCGGGGAGAGCTTCACAACCCTCCCGAACTAGGGTTGACGACGGCGGCGGCGACAGATGTTTTTCTGTAATTTTGATCGGGTACTTAGGGTTTTCTCGTCGGGGGGATTATATAGGCGAAAGGGCGGCGTCGGTGGAGGCCCGAGGGGGCCACACCACCTGGTGGCGCGGCAGACAGGTGGGCCGCACCACCCTAGGGTGTGGTCGCCCTCTGGTGCGTCTTCGGCTCCCCTTTGGACTCCGTGTGCGTGACGAAATTATAAGATCCTGGGTTTTTGTACCGTCCAATTCCGAGAATATTTCATTAAGTACTTTTCTGAAACGGAAAAATAGCAGAAAACAGGAACTGGCACTGGGGCATCTTGTTAATATGTTAGTTCCAAAAATGCATAAAAATGCTATAAGATGTAAATAAAACATGTAGCAAATGGTATGAAAACAAGCATGGATCATAAGAAATTATAGATACGTCGGAGACGTATCAATCACATCATGGGAGAGAGAGAGATAACCACATAGCTACTTGTATAAGCCTCAGCCCCGGTGAGGGACTACTCCCTCCTCATCGCGGGAAGCAGCGGTGTCGATGGAGATGGCTCCGGTGGTCGATCCCCCCTCCGGCAGGGTGCCGGAACAGGATCGATCTGACCCCCGAAACTTGTCGGCGATGGCGGCGGAGCTCTGTTGCGTATTTGGAAAAATCCTTCGGGGGGTAGGGTTTTTGCATCGGGGATGATTTTATAGGCGTCGGAGGCGGCCGAGGGGGTGCCCACAGGACAGGGGTGGGTCCCACCTGCGGGTGGGCCCTAGGCCGCGGCAGGGGGCGCCCCTGGCCTGTGTGGGTCCCCTGGAGTCTCCCTTCTGGCTCCCTTCCTCATTTCTTCAATAAAAAATCTCCGTAAATTTTCGTCCAATTTCGAGAATATTTTCAGAAGTAACTTTCTGCAACAATTTCAGCACAAAAACAGGGAACTGGCACTGGGCATCTTGTCAATAGGTTAGTCCAATAAAATGCCTTAAAATGATATAACAAGATGGCAAAAACATGTGAAAATGACATAAAACAAGCATGGATCACTCAAAAATTATAGATACGTTTGAGACGTATCATGGCTATCGTGGCTCATTAACGCCTTATGGCTTGGGGTTTCTTCAATGTCAAGATGTGGAATAGCTGTTAGTGCTCTTCTTCTTCTTCTTCGACGATGACGAAGGACTTGTGTGCTTGATAGTTGCGATGAAAGTGGTATGCAGCAGTACTACCGTTTGTATTTTCTAGTTTTATGTTGCTTGTATGCATTCCAAAAATGTATCCTTCGGCCCTGTTCGGAACATGGGAATCCAAAACACAGGAATAGAAACCTGTATAGGAATAGGATGGAGCGTAATTTGTAAACCAACGGGTTTCTAAAACAGAGGAACGAAAACATTTGAGTCGTTCGGAACAAAGGATATTCTTGGTTCGTTCGAAGATTGGGAGGACTAATGAAACGTCGTTTAATATTATTTTATTTGAACACAAGTACCACTCTGCTACTTATCACAAAGTCCATCGTGCACATAGGCTATTTTAATTGGCTATCTGTCAATGCGCAGAGCATCTTGCCTCGGACATCCGCGAAACCAAGAGCTCCAGGCGGATGTTAAAATTCCTGTGAAAATGCTGAAAACGTAGGAAAGGAAACCTTTCCGCTGGAATGAGTACCGCGATTTCCTTTGTACCGAACGCCATGGAAGGAAAAAAAATCCATAGGAAAGAAACCATGTACAATTCCTTTGCAATTCCTCCGTTCCGAACAGGCCCTTACTATTAATAGAACTAGCACAGTGGCCCGCGCATGTGCGCGGGCAACCCCTAAATATGTTTTCTATCTAAATTTATAAGAAAATATTTTGTTTAATATGTGTACATCCATATATTGTATTATGTAATCTTGAAAAGGAAGACTCCGAACCTTTGTGTAAGGCCACTTTAAATCAGATGAAAACAAATTCGGGGTGGTCGTGTGATGAGTAAACATTCATAATTTGAACTGATACTTTGTGGAGTGATTTTTCTGTATTATTATGAATATAATGCGATAATCATCAATAGAATGAAGAGTTTCTCTAGATTTAGTATGTTGGTTGTCATGGAATATATATATATAAGTAAATAGCAGTCCCTTCATTACGGGTAGTCAAAGATTTTTTGCATTGTATAATGGAAATCGACTCTTAAAGCAAAAAATATCGTAATTACAGTTTTATGAATATATGTTCCAATACTATAGCATTTTAGCTTTAGGCTAATTTGTGCTTATGAATATAAAGTTGAAATCTGTGTGTCGAAGACCATATTTATGAACATAAGAGGGTATATTTGCGCAAAAGGAACTATGTAGTGAACTAAAGAATCGAGAGCCACAACGTACTTAGTACAATAATGTGATGGCTTCAATAGAAATGTGACAACCATTGCTATTGATACACCATGTTCGTTGAAAACAGTTTTGGAAACACGATTAATCAGGTGGACTTCCTATACATGCTTTTGTAAACTGAGATTTCTGCCGGCGAGATTGCTTTTTGTGATGAAGTACGTAACTTGTTGCTCATTACAAGAATAAAAGGTTCTACCGCGTACCTTACTATTACTCAACTACTTTTCTTTCAAACGACATAAATTGTGCAATCAAAACATTTTTACAACACAGATACTTTCAGCTAATCCTTTTTTATATGACAAGTCACCTAAACCTAAAAATTCATATTTTTATCTGTGAATATTTTTACATGCAAAATATTATTTTCTTAATGTCACTGCTCTAATAAGAAAGCCGAGTCAGCATTGATGATATCTTATCCTCTACAAAAAAAAGTGTTTATTATATATAAATTAGTACTCCCTCCTTTCCAAGATTACACATTTTGATAAGTGTGAGTATATTCCCTCCATGCCCCCCCCCCCCCCCCCCCCCATTTTTAGTATTGAAAGGAGTGCAAAAACACCATATGTGAAGAGACAAAGACGGTAGCTGGATTTAACCTATAATTTTTTAATGAGTGTAAAGTGTAACCAATAATTTAGTTCCAAAAAATATAATAGGAAGATGAAATTGAGATTTTTTTTTTTGCTCTTTGAAAGTATACGGTGAGGCGTATATATTGCGCGTAATAAAACAAAAAAACCATATTGTAAACTTTCTTTTAGTTATTCTAGTTTATATTAATGTATGAATTCCATGGCGAGGGCAATGTGGAGGGATTTTTTGTGTCACAAATAAAAGAAATTGGCATTGATATATTAAAATTCCAAGGTACGTCATGTGATCTCCTAAATAAGATATGTGCCAACGATTTTAAAATTAGGCTGTATGTATTACCGTGTACTGATTATGTGGTCCGACCAATGAAACACAGTGGATGTGTGGCTTTAAAAAAAAGGAGGATATATTCATGAGAATAAAAATTAAATGAATGAAAATGTTTCTCAGATTTTTAAAAATCCTGACCTAATATATTACCATCTGCATTGATCTTATCTCAACTCATGAATAATAAACCCTCGGTGCTTAAGATTGTTGTCAACCTCATCTTCTATTAAAGACTATTGTATAAGAAGAAGCATGAGTTTTTCTTAAGATTCGATCATTAGCATATTATATGTGCAAAAAAGAATGGGGGATACACAATGAACTTTTTTTCCTAGTGATAAAAGGGCAATTTTAACATTCTTGCAAACAACACTCAAGATGAGGAATTATGCATAAAATATGACACAACCATGAATTTTCATATTTAACATAGGTACACCCTAGTCAGTTAGTTTTACTGCGACAACGTTGGCCGGTCTACTCCAGTATCTGTTTCGAGAACTTACAACCACAATAGAAATAGGTTTGCACAAACTATATGGTGAGATTTGTGAAATGCTTAATGGAAAATCTTTGTGTAATCTACCATGACACAGCAGTGGTCTACAACCATAACCATTTGGAAAATCTACATATTCAGAACATGCATTGGTTTGTGCATAAGATAACATATTTTATTTTGATAACTATGTATTGTGATTTGTGTAATGCTTAGACAACACGACTTTGTGCAATCAAGAAAATATCCAGCTACTTTTTAAGTGGAATTGTGACATTATTATAGTTCTAAACGAAAAGACTGGACATACGAGGGGTAAATGAGAGCAACCAAAATGCCATACCAATTCGACCACCAAGATCGTTCAAAGTAATAGTAAGGCAAACGAAAGATAAAACGTCATGAACAACCTAATGTTTTATTACATGAAATATTGCATATGGTTGGTCTGTCAATGATTAGCCAGACGTAGAGTTGAGCAATCAAATGTGATCTGCAACTCTAAATATCTTCTAGTGTTGCTCTTCAAAGTGGCTTCGACAATACCAATTGTTTTTTTAGCGACGTGCTAACAGACGACGGTAATTAAGTAAACATAATGTATCGTCAATAATTTTGGCCCAAAGAATTGTTAACCAAGAATGAGTAAGATATGAGTTTTTCATGAGAATAAATCACATAGTACAACTGTTTTAGTGGAAACAAATCAAGAAATAAAATCATGGAATAAATACAATAAAAAGAGACAGTTATGGGTGTGTATTTTGAATTCGTATATTTTCTTAAGTTTTTTCTGCTTCCTGGGACTTTGTTAATGTAAAATCGAGAGAAACTCTTCTTGTTTCTTTTTATTTCTGCTATGTTTTCCTATTCTTTCTTTTTCAACACCTTCTGGATTTTCTTTTTTTAGGTAATAAACTATTTACTGGGATTTTAGAAGAATCTTGGTGATGTCATAGACATTTTTTTTCCTTTAGCATGTGAAAACCACTTTGGAGGACCAAAAAGGTACATTGTACTATTCAAGGGCCAAAAAAATAATCTGATTTAAGAATTAACAAACCAAATATATAGATATAGCTAATAGTTAAGTGATCACGGTTATTTGCGTGCTTTATTTTTCATGTAAAATAACTCGTCGGAAAGTACTGGATCACTCCTCATTATATATTTCGAAATCATGTGAGACATCTATAACTTGTGATATTATAGAGAAAACTATACATAGAAGAAACGTGAATTAACATGCACACACAAAAATATGTATGCGCCTATATGCTACAATGTTTAAAGTTTACAACAGCGCGGAAAAAAATTTGCACCCTCTTGTTCTATATTGCTGGATCTTACAAAGTTCTATAAATCGTATTTTGTGCGGTAGAGAAATAGGTGGTGCAGCCAAAAAAAAAAACATAGTCACGTACCATTAATTACATGGCTCTAGGTTGTCTCTAGCTGCGTGAGGCAAGTTTTCCATCGACCGATCGGTTGCGCGCATACATGGCGCATGCATGTGGAAATTTGACCGAAAATAACCACAAAGGCAAAGAATTTCACGAAATAAACGTTGGCCGAAACTATTTCACGAAATAACCTTTTTGGGTAGCGCCTTACAATCAGGCGCTATGGTATTCGGTGTAGCGCCTGGGCGCGAGGCGCTACACATCCTGCCAGCGTGGCGTCCGGGGGGCCCACTCGTGGTCATGTAGCGCCTTGAGGTAAGGCGCTATGCCCTGTGACCTAAATCGCGCGGCGGTTCTCTCCCGAGCCATACCTTACCATTCCCATCCGAGACAGAGGAGAGAGGAGACCGAAATGGCGGCGGCGGCGGTGTTCCTTCCCCTCCTCTAATCCTCCACCGAATCCTCTCCGATCTGAAAGAAAAGTGAAGGAATTTTCTCCCCAAATACTTCCCCGAGGTATTCTTCTCCGATCCCCTCCATTTGTCAATGATTTGATCTCCGATTTGCAGTTTGTTTTTATAGATGCTAGCCTAGATTGATATGTGTTAGTGGTCTCCGATTTGTAGGTGTTAGTGGCCTCCGATTTGTAGATGCTAGCCTAGATTGATATGTGTTAGTGGTCTCCGATTTGCAGTGTGTTAGTGGTCTCCGATTTGTAGATGCTAGCCTAGATTGATATGTGTTAGTGGTCTCCGATTTGTAGTGTGTTAGTGGTCTCCGATATGGTGTCTATAGCATTAGGATTTGTTACTTTTGCTTAAAATTTGATTGTATATGTTAGAACCATGCTCCGATATTCGGCACATAGTCACATGTAAGGGTTTCCCAAGTGTTTGGAATATTTTTCGGAATATATAACTCACATAGTATGAATAATATGTAGGATGGTGTGGTTACTAGATAATCACTACGATGTTCAACACCGGGCCTATTTGATGGCGGAGAACGGAGAGGTAATAAAATTACTTTTGCACTTGTATGTATCAATTTTCTATTGTTTGATAGAGTATTATGTTGTAATAAATTTATTTGTCTATTTGCAGGAGCTTGCACCGTTGAAGATTCGGTCTCATGGGGCGTCTTCGAGTGACATGCCGTATGATGAGCGGTACACTGAGTACATCGAGACGCTAGGCCTCCTCCCGTTCATCCAGCTGGTTAGCCGGTCGACCCCAAACCTGAACGCGCCCGCAATCACGGCTCTTGTCGACCAGTGGAGGCCGGAGACGCACACTTTCCACCTTCGGACTGGCGAGATGACAGTCACTCTACAGGATGTTTCCATGATCCTTGGACTTCCTATCGAGGGGAATCCTCTGTGCATGAGCACAGACTCTGAAGGGTGGCGCGCGCAGATGCAGGCCCTTATTGGTATGGCTCCTGAGGAGCTCGAAGACAAGAGTAAAGACAGAGTCCCAGCCGGCGCTACTTACGCGTGGATAGTACATAACTTCGCGCATTGCCCGGTCAATGCCGATGAAGGCGTGGTCCAGACGTATGCTCGCGTGTACGTGTGGTACGTTCTCTCTCGGACTTTGTTTGCCGATAGCGGTGGAAGGACTGCACAGTGGATGTGGCTAAAGGCGTTGACCGTCTTTGACTCCAAATGGAGCTGGGGTTCTGCTGCGCTTGCCTACTTGTACCGACAGGTAATTAGTTGGTCGATTTTAGTTTCTTCATACATTTCCATCTTAAACATGTGTTATGTTAACCTTGTATGCATTTATGTGCAGTTGGACGATGCTTGTCGTAGAGGGAGCAAATGTGGAATCGGTGGTGCTATGCTTCTACTGTCGGTCTGGAGCTGGGAACACTTTCCAGTTGGACGCCCGCGAGAGGTGGGATACCTTCCTTGGGCCGACTATGGGGATAACCCTCTACGGCGTCCCACTTGGGCATATAAGTGGGACGTTGTATCGGAGGCTCACAGCGACATCGATAACATGTACAAGCAGTACACCAACGAGTTTGATGCGCTTACCCCCGAGCAGGTTAGTGTCTATCTTTACATAAGTCGCTCACATGATTTTGTTCTTTCTCGAAATTGATGTTGTTGTGCTTCGTTGTCAGGTGGAATGGGAGCCTTATGGAAGCGGTGATGAATTAAGTGTAGTTCTGGATTATGCTTTGAACCCGAAGTGCTTGGAGGAAAAGCGTTTGTGGCTGATGCACTGCCCGTTGATATGTAATTGGGCGGTCGAGTATCACTTGCCGTACCGCATGATGAGGCGGTTTGGGTTGTTCAAGGCTCACCCGGCTGAGTGGGTGGACACGAACCAGTCCCTTCACAGGTTAGAGACAATGAAATGTGTGTTCTTGCTTCTACATGGTGATACTGATAGTGTGTTTCTTACATCCAGTTTGGACAGAAAAAGACAGAGGAAGGTGAAGAAGTGGGACGTACACCACAAGAAATATGTCATCGAGTTCGAGACTTGTGTCGAGAGAGCTAAGGAGAGTGGATGGGGCCGGCAAAAGGCGCACTATCCAGTTGCATTCAACAACTATATTCGATGGTTTCTTCGGAGCACCCGTGTGGAGATATGCCCGTCTGCTTTTGAGGAGGAGATTTTGGAAGAGCCCACCGTGTTCGACGAACTTGCCCAGAGCCAGTACAATAGGATGGTGAGGGAGGGCAACCAAACCCCTTTTTCTAACATGCTCAACTTTGTGGTAAGTGTTCCCTTTCCCGTTTCCGTTTTAGCAGACGTATCTCTCTTTTGCTTGCATAACTTGTTGACATTCTTTCGTCCATAGCGCAAGGAGATAAAGAAACAAGCCGGTACAAGCGAGACGTTGTTGAGCACCACCCCGGCGGGAGAAAAGGGCGAAAGTGCACTTCGAGATTTTGTTAAGGTACGTACAATTATTTTGAGGATTCTGTTAAAACATGGCCACATGCTGATTTTGTGCTCCGTTAAACTTGTCTTGTAGCGCTCGGCCCAACGGTTACGCCGGTTGGCAAACCTACTCGGTTGTCGTGATCCCGAGTACACAACACCGTCACAGTCTAGATCCAATTCGCCTTTTGATCTGCAAGATGATCTTGAGGGTGAAACTACCTCCGCGGCTCATCTGGAGGACGAGGACGAGGATGAGGAGGTATGATATTGAAGGAGGCCTAATTTCAATCATGTTATTGTTGAATTAACGCAACCCTTCACTTGTTGCTTCTAAGATTCCGGATGCCATGACATTGAAGGAGGCTCAAGAGCGGTCCGCTTACTTGATGAGGTCGAAGAGGGCAGCTAGACGGATTTACACACCAAGTGACTACGAGCATAAAGGAAAGGACAAGGTTGTTGAGGACGAGCGGGCACGGAGGTCAATAGCGGCTAGAAGAATGAGGTACGACGAGGACGACGATGAAGAGTCTGACAATGATGAAGATGAGGAACAAGAGCCGGAGCCGGTGGGGAGGAAGAAGATTCGTCCAAAGAGAGGTCGGGGCAGCCAGACCCGTGGACGGAAGTAGGAGATGGCATCGATTTGTTATCATGTCAAACTTGTAGGAGATGTCATCAATTTGCTCTTTTCGTTTGTATTTGCACTTGTCGTTTCGAACTTGTAGTAATGTTGCACTTGTCATGGATATTTGATGTCATGGATGTGTTATATGTGTCTCTGTTTTTCATGTCCAATGTTACTGAATATCTGATAGAAAAGCATCTCTCTATGTGCATCTCTGTTCCAGAAATAAATCAACGTGTAGCGCCTCGGCGTAAGGCGCTATGCCTATGTAGCGCCTCTCGGTAAGGCGCTATGCTACGGAAATTATGTGCTCTCCGAACGCACCCGAGAGCTAGCCCAGCGAGCAGCCTCGAATTTTTTCTAAGTCCGTGTGTAGCGCCTCGGCGTAAGGCGCTATGCCTGTGTAGCGCCTCACCGTAAGGCGCTATGCTACGGAAATTATGTGCTTCAGAACGCACCCGAGAGCTAGCCCAGCGAGCAGCCTCGAATTTTTTCTAAGTCAGTGTGTAGCGCCTGGGTGTAAGGAGCTATGCATGTGTAGCGCCTCACCGTAAGGCGCTATGCTACGGAAATTATGTGCTTCAGGACGCACCCGAGAGCTAGCCCAGCGAGCAGCCTCGAATTTTTTCTAAGTCAGTGTGTAGCGCCTCGGTGTAAGGCGCTATGCCTGTGTAGCACCTCACCGTAAGGCGCTATGCTACGGAAATTATGTGCTTCCAGAACGCACCCGAGAGCTAGCCCAGCGAGCAGCCTCGAATTTTTTCTAAGTCAGTGTGTAGCGCCTCGGCGTAAGGCGCTATGCCTGTGTAGCGCCTCACCGTAAGGCGCTGTGTTATGTGCTCCAGAACGCACCCGAGAGCTAGCCCAGCGAGCAGCCTCTAATTTTTTCTAAGTCAGTGTGTAGCGCCTCGGCGTAAGGAGCTATGCCTGTGTAGCGCCTCACCGTAAGGCGCTATGCTACGGAAAAGATCCCAGACAAAATGGTTTCAGGAACCTGATGGAAGATGCATTACAGCAGCCAGAATGTGATGGAAGATGCATTAAATTCGACAGAAATCGACAGATTTTGGAAGGTGCATTGCAGTACCATAAGGTTCAAAACACAAATCCAAACAAGGTTCACAACATGAACATCTACGACGCGTGCATCATTACTACAAGGTTTAATCGACAACATGATGACCACCACATAGCTCTACTGCGTCGAGGCCGGTCCCTTTCCCTTGTCCTTCCTGTTGGAAGTGAACTCTTCTTCCTCAGCCGCTTCTCTTGCGAGACGAGCCTCAGGAAGCACCCTCTCCCTGAAAATCTTCGCTTCCCTCTCCTTCTTTGCCCTCACCATTTCCCAATTCTTGGTCCATGACGCCTCAAAATCCCTTTGACGTTTCTCAGCTGCTTCTTTGATCTTTCTCTCCTGACGGCGTTGATACGCACAGTACTCCTTCCTCAGTTGTTCTTTCTCCTCTTTCTTCTTTTCTTCCTCCTCTTTCTTCTTTCTCTCACGTTCGGCCGCATCTTGCTCTCTCACCTTCCTCAAACCCACCTCCAACCAACCTGGCCTCTCACCTTCCTCGTCCGAGTCCACCCAATTGATTGTTGACTTGTTCGGTTGAGACGCCGCCATACCTAAAACAAATTGGAAGAATTTTTTTAGTAAGTAACAGGTGATTCATAAATAACAATAAACATGTTTGAAACAATATGAATGCAAAACTAAAATGGAGATACATACGGAAAGGGTCCACTAAGGTATCCTATCATACTCTCCGTTGTACCACCACCACGGCCTCTACCACCACCAACACGGCCTCTTGTGAGCCCAAGTCTTCTCCCTCTTTGTTGTCTAGAAGTTTGTTGGCTCACTCTTTGTTGGCTTCTTCTTTGTTGCGTAGGAGCTTGGTGGCTAGGACCACCATGTTGGCTAGGACCACATTGTTGGCTGGGACCACTTTGTTGGCTAGCACCAACTTGGTGGCTAGGACCACCATGTTAGCTAGGGCCATATTGTTGGCTGGCACCACTTTGTTGGCTAGGACCATATTATTGGTTGGGACCACTTTGTTGGCTAGGACTACCCTTTGCTCTCTTCCTTTGGGTGCATTTTCTTGCGTTGTGCCCGGTAGAATTGCACTTGCCACAACGGGCTCTATCATGAGGTTCTTGGAATTGGTCGTTGTGACATTCTCGCCCACCACGACCCCAACCGTCCATGTCGCCTCTAAAATGCTTTGTCTTGCGTCTTCCCCGTTTGATCACCTTCCAATCCTCATGGGGCCATAGTTGAATTCCATGATACTCCGGCCATTGTGATTGGTCAAGGTATGGGTGAAATCTAGGCGCCCATGTCTTCTTGGTAGTCACGATAGAGAACTCGGACTCTTTCACGGTGAGCGGGTGATTCACATCGACATGTCGAGTACGAGCCGCCGTTAGCAAGTGTGAGCATGCGAGATGGAGCAACATTGGTCTCCCGCACGTGCAATCGCAATTCTTGAGCGAGACCTTGAAGGCCCATCCTCCGTGTTGGACACCATCGACCGTGGTTCCTCCGGGCTCGCTCACTTGGTAAATCAACTCCTCGTTATCATAAATTGTGGCAACTTGGGAGTCCGCCTTCCTTGATTCGAACTCGATGAAATCATCAACCTTAGGCGGATAGTTCAACTTGTCAATCTGCTTATCCGTTTCAAGTGAGTAGTTCAAAAAATACTCATTCAACTTGGTGAACGTGTATTGAACTATTGCGGTCACGGGCAATGCACGCACACCCTTGAGCACGTTGTTGAAGCACTCCGCCATGTTGCTTGTCATTTGACCGTACCTCCGGCCATCTTCATCATAAGCTCTTGCCCACTTCTTCCTAAGTTGAATGTGCCTATTCAGAAACTCTAAGCCCCCCGGGTTGAGAGATTTGTTAGCGAGCAATCTATTGTACAAGTTTGCGAAACGCCGATCAGTGAAAGTGAGACAACAATCTTGAAGATCGTCGGACAACTCCTTGCTCCCACATGCCCTATAGAAGTTTGAGAAAAAATGCCTCATGCACCAACGATGGTGCAAAGGAGCATGCCCGGGAATGTCAATCTGCACGGTATTGAGAATTCCTTGGTGGCGATCCGAGATGACACAAATTTCTCTTTGAGGAAGTAATACCTTGGTTCTCAAAAGATGAAAGAACCACTCCCAATTATGATTGTTCTCCGCCTCAACTAAAGCAAAAGCCAATGGCAACAAACGGTTATTTGCATCGTTTCCTATTGCAACCAATAGAGTGCCCTTGTATTGACCGGTCAAAAAGGTGCCATCAACGGAGATGACAGGCCTACAATGTTCAAAAGCACGAACACATTGCTCGAATGCCCAAAATGCATGACCAAATACTCGGACAGTCTTTCCATTGTAGTTCGTTGTTTCTTGCCCATATGGCTCAACCACATGAACCATGCCCGGGTTAGTGGTGGCCATGGCTCCCAACAACCTAGGGAGTCGGTTGTATGCTTCCTCCCAACCACCGTACAACATCTTGAATGCGGCTTGCTTTGCCTTCCATGCTTTCCCGTACTTGACCTTGTAGTGAAATAGGGCTTCCACAAGTTCCATGACACTCTTAATGCTCATTGTTGGAAGTGACGATATGGAGTTGGAAAGCCTATAAGCAATGAACTCGGAGGTGAGTTGTCGGTGCCCTTGTTTGACATCCTTGCCATCAAGCTTCTTGCCTCGGCACATGTGTGTTGCCACACAACTAGAAATGTGCCATTCGGGTCCTTTCTTCAATGGTACGTCACGCACAACCCATGGGCATCCATCGTCCAAGCATCGCACCGTGTAACGCTTCTTTTGGTCTGAGTGAACCACCCTAAACGGACGATGATACTTAACTGAGAACTCCTTTATCCATACCTTAAATTCCAACAAGGTTGCAAACTTCAAACGGGGAGATATCCCATTATCCTCGTGATTCATATCCCGGTAAGAAGTTGGCCTTGCTCCGAGTACTATACCCTTGCCACCGTCAACCGTGGCTTCATCCACGAGACTAAGATCACGAAAAAGCGGATTCCGATGATCACGCCCCAATACCTTCTTATGAGCTTCGGCCTCCTTGACCGTGAACCCCTCCTCATCAATTTCTTCATCGGGACCATCGTCATCCGAGTCCGATGCATAGCATCGACAATAAGGGATGTCATGATCCATACTCTCTTGCTCAAGGTATGTGTCCAAATCTCCAACATTGTTGTCGTGGAGGTCAACCCCATCCGCATCATCGTCATACCCATCATCTCCGTGTTCATCATTTGTCCTCAATGCCTCATCTTGCCTCAAAGTTTCTCTCATTTCATGTTGGGAGGAAGGAGGTTCGATCACTTCATCTTGGTTCATGATTGGTGGACTCCTACCATCAAATGGGGAGTCACATTGGTTCAAGTCCAACTCCATATGAGCATCAACCTTCTTAGTGGCAAATAACTCAATAGACTTGTCTAGTGATTCGGCCACGGTCTCCTTGTATGCAACCCAACGTAGTTCCGAGTTGATACGCAAAAACTTCCAACGGAGGTGCACACCATGTGTAACAGCCCCACTTTTGGTACCAGAAAATATGAGTAAAATTTTCACTTTTTGCATCTCATTTGCATCATGGCATCCCTCATTCCTATTTGCTTCACATGAAATAATAAGAACATAAAATAATAAGAAGCAACAATTAACAACCCCAAGGTGGTGATGTGAATGGTGAACAACTTTTCAAACCAACTAAACATATTTGTCCAGGAAGTTCTAACTACTACAAATATGTTTGTGGCAAATATTAATGCAATTACAAATTCAAATATTTAATTAAAGCCAAAATGCAAGAGGGCAATTTCTGAAATGTTACCACATGAGATAAATTCCAAATGGGCTGCAAATTTTACCACAGGTTCCAAATAATATATTATGGCTCTATGAATTTTTCCAGAATCTTTAAAAATAGTTAAGGGCCTCAATTAATTACTCAAAGCCTGCGGTTAAGCAGGACCCCCATGACCGCTTGCTCCTCCTCCCCCTCCTTTTCCCCCGTGCAGCGAAACCCTAACCCTAAGGCGCCATGGCCGTGCACTGACCGAGACGCCGCCGCTCGCCACTGACGACACGGGCCTCCCGGAGCAGATCGAGCTGGGGCAAAAGCTCGGCCTCTTTCTCCTCTTCCTCCTCCTCCAGGCAATCGGGCCGGGACGCCCTAGATCGACGTGTTCATCTTCGTCTTCTCCGACGCTGCCGCCGTCGGCCACCGCGAATCACCGCCGCACCAGCCCTCCCCCTTCACCGACGAACACACCTATGCGTCAAGGGTGAGCTCATGGTCCTCGGAGACATCCTCCCCTCGCTCTTTCCCCTCTGGGTCGCCGTTTCGCCGTAGGCCGAACCGTGCCTCCGCCGTGGCTTGTCGCCGGCGCCCTTCCCGGCGACCATTTGGTCCCTATCGCCGCCACCTAGTTCGCCTCAGCGTGTAGATCCTACCCGGGCTCTCCGTTAGGTCTAGATCGTCGTGGATTGACGGATCCTTGATCGGCAGGCCGCCGGCCGCCGTCGCGCCGCGCCGGTCGTGGCACCCGCGCAGGTCAAACCTGCCAGTGGCCCCGCCGGTCAGCCACCGTGGCTAGATGCGGCCCGGTACAAAACAACAGAGGTCTTTTCCTGGAAATTGTTTAATTGACAAAAAATTCAAATGAACTTTGAATTTGAATAACTTTTGAACCACAAGTCCAAAAAATGCAAATAATATGTCATTTTTCTCAGGGATAAAATGTCTACCTGTTAGTACCCTTGGTAGAATTAATTGACCAAAATAAATTGCCAGGAATTAATAAAAACAGAAATGGCAGAAATAAGGTGGATTTTGTAAATTGCATAACTTTAGTTTTACTTGTCCAAAAATTGTGTTTAAACTCTCAAAATGTTCAGTAAACAATGGGCTACCACTTTATGCCATTTGAGAGAGATGGAGAATTAAATTTTAGTGCTGTTTACATAAATTACTAAAATGGCAGATTTAAATCCCATATTGAAAATATCATAACATGGTGGATATTAATTCAAAAATTGCAAATGATATGCCAAAATAACCAGCAAAGCAAATGCTATCTATCTATGTTAATATCACAGCATGTAAATAAATTTTCCTTGATGTTAATTTCGAATTGGTTAAAATGATTTAAATCGCATAACCGTTTAAATCACCATTTCTTCACCGTTAATCGGAAAAATGCAAACAAGGTACCAAAATGATCAGTAGGATAATACCTATCTAATAATGTCTTTTTCATGCATTTAGGACCCATATTTCAGTACTGGACATTTTGGTAAATAACACAAATCACTAAGTTAAAGATGGAGTTTTAACCCGTTAATTGTGATATTTAATTTAAGGGTTCCATTTAACTTGTGGGACATGCCCAATATGATTTCAATGCATAAATTGACCATCTCATCATGATTGTGCATTGCACCTTGTATTCGTGTTATTTATTTCCTTTCCTGTATTGTTTGTGTTTCGGTAGATTCAGGAGTCGAGGTTCCACCACAATACCTTGACAACCAGCGCGACCAGTACTACCAGCAAGGCAAGAGCTAACCTAACCTTCTTGGCATATCTCATATTACCCAATTATTTTATCCACCAAAATATTGCATTCGATTCTAGCAACAAGTTTTGGTCAGTATATAGAGTATCCTATCATTGCATGCTCCCTGAACCATTACCTGTTTTCACTCCTATGAACCATAGGTTGATGTGTTGGCTGGAGATCAATCATATCTGTTGTGTGTTATGCTTAGATATGCTTAGCCATGCTCAGTCGAATGCTTAAGTTGTCCATTGATTATTTCCATAATTGTGAAGTGAATGGAATGTTCGGACAGTGGTGGAGACTTGTGTTGATAATTAATTGCTAAGAAGGCTGGGATGAGTTGCCATCGGGGATGGTGTTTTGTCTCGTTCTGGCCCCTAGGTGTGAGTTCTTATCTCTTGAACCAAGACCGAGCGTGCTTCCAAAGGTGGGAGTATGGGCTCCTTACTAACCGAATAATTAGTGCGGGCATATCCAAGGGTCCTCTAGTTTGCGCTTTCCATTTGCGGGTGTGTGGACGGAGATGATGATGATGATGGTGATGATGATGGAGGTGATAGGAGTGGCGATGGGGCAGGGTGTTGAAATAGGCGCTGAACTTGTCCTGTCGTCACGATGACCCTTGGATAGTCTCATGCTTTGTAAAGGTTTAACCGCGCCTGCCCTGCCGGCTTTCCCCAGAAGAGAGCTAAATGATCAGGCAAGGGGTCGGATGGTACCAATGGTAAAAACAGTACACCCCTACAGGGTTTAATCTTTTCGAAAAGCCGTGTCTGCGGTTATGGACAACTTGGGAATAGATTATGAGATCATAGAGAACCTGAACCTTTAATCAAATGGCAGCTAGAGGTTGCGTAATCAACGTGTGTTAAAAGGTTCATTTCCTCGAGGGAGATTCGAGGGAGTTCCTTGGTGGAGATAAGTGGAGTTGCTGAATACAGTAGGTTCCCTGTGAACCGAAGATAAAAGTGTTACCCTCTTATCCCCTTATGAAAACCTTCTGATTAGATGATGCCATGAGTCCTAGTCTTCGGAAGGAAAAACTAGCTTTATGCAAAACAACTACTTATATAGCTTTGAAGCCTCCGTCAGCATCGGGCCTATATCACCCTACTAATTCTTGCGAGTACGTCGTACTCAGCCTTGTTTTGTTGATTATTATTTGTTTCAGAGGAGGACGCCACCGAACTGGAAGGTGGGTTCTACGTTGACTTTGACGAATAGTCTGGGGTTCCCAGGTGGCAGCTTGGGACGTCTTGGAACAGGCTGGCACGGGATGTTTATATGTAGGCCTCTTAGGCCATAATTTGGATCTTGTTGTTAGACAACTTTAAATTTGCTTCCGCTTGTTGTAATGATGGGTCAGTGACCTCTGATGTGTCATTTGCTATTTTTCTCAATTATATGAGTTGAACTATGATATCTTCGTGTCGTAGAGTCTGTGATGTGCCAGTTGTTCCGCAGTCTTGGTCTCTTTGTTATACGTGAAAGCGATGTCTGAGCTTATGGTATGATCGAGGTGTTGTGTGCCGATGATGTATTCCGAGCACGCCTGCCAATGTGTTTTGGCCTGGGATTGGTAAACCCAGTAACCCTCGATTGTGTAGCATGACCGGTTGCACAACGTTTCACTGTATAGCTCTGGGGTCGGTGCGCTACACCATGACCCGCATTGTGTCTTCCCTCCAACTCTACAACATCACTTGGGTCCATCCAATTCAACTCAATCCTCACTTCTTTCAAAACCTCGGCATAGGTAGGGCTACGCTCGAACACCAAGTCTACCTCTTCCGGATCCGGTTCCATATTGCCTTTTAAAAAGGCGTCTTTGTCCACATGATGAACATGAACAATTCTCGACATTCCTAAAATAATAACAATAATATCATAGAAAGTTAAATCAAACACTAGTAACCCATATGTCTACTCACATAACCAAACACTAGCCCTAACATACCATATCCATAACCTAACTAGCATCCTAACCCTAACATAACAAAAACCTAACCCTACCATAGTAATAACCCTAACCCTAGACATCATACAAGCCACCATTTGGCCAATGCACCAAGCATAGTAACAACTCTTATACAAAACATCATACAAGACAATGTTTCTAGGGTTTCCAAGATTTGAACATAGATCCACAAAAATACAAGATTCCAATGGGTTAAAACATGGGGAAATGAGAGAGATTACCTCTAGGAACTTGAGGGATGTCGATTCACGGAAGAAATCTTCAGATTTGAGGTGTTTGGGAGAGGATTTGAGTGGGGGAGAGAGGAGCCGCCGCCAGCGTCTTTCTTCTTTCTCTCGGGTGTGGAAATGAGCTGCTAGGGTTTGGGAGGCCGTCGCAGCGCGACTTAACCCCCCCCCCCCCCATAGCATAGCGCCTTTCAATCAGGCGCTATACTGCACATTATAGCGCCTTCCAATCAGGCGCTATGCTATGCATTTGTGATGTCCCACCCAGCACCAGAGACTAGGGTGAGCCGTCTGCTTTACGGTGCGTAGCATAGCGCCTTTCTGTAAGGCGCTATGCTACCGAAGCATAGCGCCTCGCTTGAGGGCGCTACATGACCACGGGTGGGCCCCTCGGACGACACGCTGGCATGATGTGCAGCGCCTTACGCCCAGGCGCTACACCGAAGACCATAGCGCCCGATTGTGAGGCGCTATCCAAAAAGGTTATTTCGTGAAATAGTTTCAGCCAACGTTTATTTCGTGAAATTCTTTGCCTTTGTGGTTATTTTCGGTCAAATTTTCCATGCATGTTGTCTCTACATGGTTTGCTCTGAAATCAACTGATCAATCTTTTCACAGCTACATGTCTCGCGCATCAGGTAAGATTGAACGTGCAAGAGTCTGCACCGCCGGTGTGCATGCAGGCCGGTATGCGCAGGAGAGTGGACCGACAAAGGCCACGTAGGAAAACCCGGCGGCATCGAAAGCGGCGTATCGTGAGGAGGGCATAGGAATACCGAATACGGCCGGAGTGGCTGCAATACGCGGTGTTGTTGGCGGCGGCAGCGCTAGCGACATGCTAGGTCAACGGGATTCGACGACAGCACTAGCGTTCATCAGGACATGCTAGGACAACGGGATACGGCGGTGACTCAGCTATGCAGTGTTTTCTTTTTCGTTAGATATATAAGTTGAACGGGTACGGGAAACTTATTAAGGGCATTGGTGGGTAATTTTATTGAACACTAATATCAACATTTTTTTTCTAAATCCATCGGTTGTGATAAACTGATGACCAGATGTTTCTCATTATTGTGAGATTTTTTAGCGTAGTTATCTTTTTTCTGGTGAGTCCATCATGTACCTTTACTATACACGTAAATGTATGCCAAAAAAGAGTCGTACACTAATATTTTAATGGGAAAAGCTTACAAACAGCCGGGGGCTGGAGTGTTTCGCGACCTCCTCACGCGTTGCGCGCCACGTGTCCTCGTCGACGTGGAAAGAAAACGAAACGGGTCCACCTCAACCTAATCTCTTCCAGCTTCGCCCCGTCCACTCATTCTTCCTCTTTTCTTTTTCCCTCTCCACCGGATCTCCTCCGCCTTGGGACGCCGGCAAAGTCGTGGCTATGCACACCCGGCTCCCTCGTCTCTTCCTCACGCCGCCGCCGTCGAGCACGCCCGGCTCCCTCATCTCTTCCTCGCGTCGCCGCTGTCGAGCACGCCCTCCACCTCACGCTTCCTCCCCGTGTAACACCCGAGCTCCTCTCCCTTGCCGCCGTGCTCCCTCTAACGCGGGACGAGCAGCCATGCTATGAGTGACGGCCGTGGCTGCTATCAGCGGTGCGCGGTGGTGTTGTCTGCGCTCAGGGGAGGTGCTTCCAAAAGAGGGCGGCGGTGATGCCGTTGGTAGGGGGCGGAGCTGCTATCGGTGGCCGGTGATGCTGCCGTACGTGCTCGCTGGTGCTACCTTAGCAAGGCGATGATGCTACCGTCGATGCTGGGTGATGCTACTGTAGCAAGATGACGATGCTACCGTCAGTGGACGGTGCTCACCAGAGTTGACGTGCTGGCGGAGGTCCGCCAACGGTGTTGCTCGTCAGGCGTCCGCCGTTGGTATAAATGGCCTCCGCCGTTGCTGCAAGGAGTAATCGGAGTTGCTTCCACCGGCGAGCAGCGGCGCTATCAGCGGTGGCCACCGGCATCGGGCGATGCTTCCAGCGGCGGAGGCCGGTGCAACCAAAGGCCCATGGAGGTGCTGCCATCGGCGACGGCCTTCTCCGGCGACGACGTCTTCTCCGGCGGCGATGCTATTAACGACCAGCGACGGTGCTACAAAAGGCCCGCAGCGATGCTATCAAAAGTCAGCGACGGTGCTACCAGTGTGGTCGACGCCGGCGAGGTCTCTCACCGGAGCAGACCTCCGTCCGTCTACGCCGCCTCCATGCTGCAAGCCGGCCGTCGGGCGCCGCCGCGGTGCTACAAGCCGGCCGTCCGCGCCGCCTTCGTGCTGCAAGCCGGAGCTCCAAGCCGCTATTATCGCGGTTGTGTAAGCCGGCCGTCGGGCGCCGCCGCGGTGCTGCAAGCCGGTCGTCCGCGCCGCCTTATTGCATCAAGCCGGAGCTCCAAGCAGCTGTTTGCCGCGGTTGTGCAAGTCAGCCATCCGCGCCGTCGAGGTGCTGCGTTCGTGCGCCATGCGATTTTTGCAAAGTCAAAGGAAAAAAGGGACACGTGTCGCTCAGCGGACCCGGGGGCTGGGAAACTCGGATCCCCCGGGGGACGCTCAGCACGGTCCTATTTTAATTTAGTTTTAGCGCCCAGGTAAAACCAAGTTGGCGCGAAACCATGTAAAAAAGTAGTTGGCGCCAAAATCCCGCGAGTTCCCGTGCCCCGCTAGATAGAAGAGCGAGCCAATCGACCGAATCCCTCGCACCCCATTCTCCGCTCCCAAGTCCCACCTACCACCATCACCTAGCCACGAGGCGGCAAAATCATCCCTCTCTGCAGCCATGGAGGCGCCGAGGCCGGCGGCGGCGCACACACACAGGAAGCGTAAGTTCGATCGAGTGGATGACCAAGAACCACCGGGGAGCAGCAGCACCGGTGATGGAGTGAACCTCGATTTCATCAACAGGCTCCCCGACGCCGTCCTGTGCACCATCATCTCGCTGCTCCCCACCAAGGCCGGCGCCCGCACGCAGGCCGTCTCCCGCCGGTGGCGTCCCCTCTGGCGTTCCGCGCCCCTCAACCTCGTGGCGGACTCTACCCTCTCCGGCCAGGATCGCAAGCGCGTCGTCTACGTCTCCAAGATACTCGCCGAGCACCCTGGACCAGCGCTTCGCCTCAAGCTCCCCTACATCCGCGAACGCTACCACGGCAAGATTGAATGCTGGTTTCGTTCCCAGGCCCTCACCAACCTCCAGGAGCTCGTATTCGGCTACGACGTCGAGGGCTTCTTGCCGTCCCCGTCCTCCTGCCCCCTGCTGCCACCGTCCGCGCTCCGCTTCGCGCCGACACTCCACGTCGCCAGCTTCAGTTGCTGCCGTTTTCCCGACTTGTCTAGGCAGTCTCTGAATTTTCAGTGCCTCAAGAAGCTTAGTATACAGACGGCCACCATTTCAGACTTGTCTGCACCGTCTCTGAATTTTCCACACCTCAAACAGCTCACCTTGTGTCGGGTCACCATCTCGGGGGACGCTCTTGACAGCATTCTCAATGGCTGCCTTTCCTTGGAAAGCCTTTTGCTGCAATATAATGTTGGCATCATACGCCTCCGCATTAGCTCGCCTACTCTTAGGAGCATCGGCATCTCTGGTCCTTATGAGTGTGAAGATGCTACCATTTTCCAAGAGCTGGTCATCGAGGACGCCCCTTGCCTTGAGAGATTGCTACCACTTGATCCAGACAATGGTCCGAGGATCATCAAGGTAATTCAAGCACCTAAACTGCAGGTACTAGGCTTGCTGTCGGACGGCATATCCAAACTCCACATTGGAACCACGGTTTTTCAGGTAACAGCAGCTTTCTCGAATCATCTAATCAGCATTCCCATTCCTATAAGTGTGTAACTGTTCTTATTTCGGTGTCGTCTTCTTCAGGAAATGACTGCAATTAGCCTGACAACCACAATGCACACCATGAAGGTGTTGGTTATTGATTCTATTGGCCCTAATCTTGATTCAGTAATTGGCTTCCTCAGGTGCTTCCCCTGCCTCGAGAGGCTGTATGTCATTGTGAGTATTCATATTTTGCTTGTTTCAATGTCAAAATCAGCATATCACTAACTTACAATATCAGGAGTATTAATGTATTATACTGCTAACCAACTGCCTTTATATTGTCTATTATTTCCCTCTCCAGTCGCACCTACGAAAGGAAGTGAAAAATGTGAAAATATATGACCCACTGGATCCAATTCAATGTCTTGAGCTTCATCTGAAAAAGGTGGTGTTGAAGAACTACTTTGGCAACAGGCCAGATGTCAACTTTGCCAAGTTCTTTGTTCTGAATGCAAAGGTGCTAGATGAAATGAAATTTGGAGTATTTAACAACTGCAATGACAAATGGATGTCTAATCAGCACAGGCGGTTGCAACTGGACAATAAAGCATCCCAAGATGCTCGATTTGAATTCAAATCTTCTTTGTGGAGTGCTTTCACACATAACCAACATACCCATGATTTGTCAATGGCGGATCCCTTTGAGAGCACCTTGTGTTGATGCTTCATACAAATTTGGTTCCCATTCAGAAGATCACATTGCCTCTATATGTCTGCCTTTGTTTCTAGTCTAAAGCTATCCCACTCTTCTAATTCTCTCTACTCAGTGATCTATTTTGTCCAACAATGGAATGTTTTCCGGGCCGCTCAGGCGCAAACCATTAGGCTGAAGCTTTAAGTTCAAAACTTGCATAATGATGCTGGATAGAAGATGTTGAAGAGGGTTATCAGTAGTTTTATCTCTGCTCAGGCTTGATTGTTATTTTGTACCTTTTCTGCTTATTGTAGTGGTTTCTTTCTATTTGATGTCGTACTGTAAGCTGTTAACACCAGCAGGCAGCAACTATTGTACTTCTGTATGCACGGGATACATTTGCTTTCATGAATGCAAACCATTAGGCCCATAACCATTGCAATCTGAAGTTTCACTCTTAGCAATTCATGACATATTTGCTAGGAATTTATTAGCATCGCTACAAAATTACAAGCAGGTGAACAAAACCAACGCAGCCTTGTTTGTGCTAGTTTCAGCAGACAATGCATTGTTGGTCGAAACACTTGCTTGTTAAGATATACTGTCTCAAACCTTATTCAGTGAAGCTTCCTTACATTCAGAAGCTATATGGATGCTTGGTTATATTATTGTGTAGTCTATTTTGTTACTTTTTTTGAACTGGAAGCACGCATGTTCAGCTATTTAGTTAGTTGCAGAATTGTACCCCCTCCTATTTTGCTACTTGGTAATATCAGAATTTGATAAGGCACTTGAGTTCGGTGCATAGTTTTGTTTAAATGTTTCTCACCCACGGTTTATCAGCATGAAGTTATCACACAGACTAGATGAGTCCTGTTGGACCTTGCACCGGAATGACCAATTCTTGGTTAAATTCATGTACACACCTCTTGTGCAAGGGATGGCCCTACCATGAGTGAGTTTGGAAAGTTAACATCCTCCTAAAGGTAAAAAAAGTTTCTTCGGTAACATGCCCAAATGTGTCATTCTTGTTAAGGACAATTTCTTAGAAAGACGTTGGGAGGATGATAATTTTCTTTTCCATCATGTTGAATTGGTTAAGCATTCATCTTGTCATTATTAGTTTTCTTGTTCTGTATGGTCTACATGTTTGATAACTAGCTGCATGGTCTTGTTACAAAATTAATGTCACAAATCCTGGTCAGGGCAACGGCTCTTTCTTTGTGCTTATGGCTCTTTGCTTAGCCGGGTGGCTAGAGAGGGGTTCACTCAACATGAATGATAGTCAAGTCTTTAGATCAAGACTCTACACCTTACTTTTCGTTCTCTCCTCTTTTCAGGATTTTTATGATTGCATTTGAACTATGTGGACGAGGTTGGATGTAAACAGGGTTCACTACCACACTAACAAGCAGGCTTTCAAAAATCAACAGACATTTTTTACCGATACCTTCTATTTTAGAGGAGCTACCGGCACCTCCCTAGCCCCATAGAAAGCTTTACCTGAAAATTCCATTAAATTGAGCAAAAAGGTTTGGCCCATAACGCTAAAGTGTTGCTACATATAGCAGAGGAGAAAACAACGCAGAAAATACAACAATCTAGCTAGTACGAAATAATGCAATGCTTAGTATTGTATTCCTTCTCGACCTTATCTCCTGATCCTTCGAGAGAGCCCCTTGAGAGTCGCTTGTGTTCCCCACCTTCCGGCCCGATCCCAAACCCTGTCCATCGGTGCTGCCGGTCGGATTGGAGGAGGGAGAGGAGCTCGGCGTAGTCCTGTACATATTAGGTTGAAGTCTAGGTTAGGTCTTGTGCTAGTTGCTGTGTTCAGCAGCGGCAAGCGGCGTTCGGCGGCGGTACTCCTGTTGGTGCTTGCTGTGTGGCAACACCATGTTGGGAGCGAGCCGACGACATCTCCTTCAATAAGCTCGATTTGGTCCCTGCTATGGACGGAGTCCTCTCCTTCCTCTGTCAGCAAAACTGAAGATATGAAGATGAAGCAGAGGAGATCACAAGTTCCAGATCAGGTCAGAGCTCCACTCTCACCGGATTTCAAGATGAAGCAATGCCGCTCGTTAGGAGATCTTCTTGGCGATAGATGGGCAGACTTCGTTGCTCCGGTGACTTTTCTGGTCGAAGGGCGACCTTTCCCGAGCTCATTCTCACCGGATCTAGGTGCGCAGCAACGCCGCTCGCTAGGAGTTCTTCCTCTTGGCGATGGATGGGTGGACTTCGCCGCTCCGGTGACTCTTCTGGCCGAAGGGCGGCTTCGGTTTCTTCCGGCCGCAAGCTTCAACCTCCTGGCGTGATGCTGATTTGGAGGCCTTTCTCCTTCTGCAAGGAGGCCAGGGCAGTGAGCCATGGCAACCTCACTGTCCCAAGTGGTGTCGTCCCTAGTGACGACGAGGTTGATCCCGAGCAGATCGATGGACCTGATTGGGTTTTAGAGTTTCCATGTGAGGTCCTTTCTGTTAATGTTCAGGGACCTATTTGTAACTTTCTTTATGTGTTGGATCCTTGTGTAATTCGTTGTGTACTACTGTTTCCTTTTTAATACAGCGATGGGTCTCGGGACAGTTCTGAAAGGATCGTATGGGCACCTGGAGGGGGGGTGAATAGGTGCTACACCAATTTTTTGATTCTTTTTCGATTTTAGGCTTAACACAAAGGTAAATTCTCTAGATATGCAACTATGGTGAATTTACCTATATGAAGAGCAATCTAAAACAACTAGGCAATTAACGATACAAGTAAAGACAACTAAGGGAAAGAGATAATCGAAAGTAGAAGCACGCGGAGACAAGGATGTATTCCCGAGTTCCTCCTTGTTAAGGGAGTACGTCTCATTGGAGGGGTGTGAGCTCACCACAAGAGGCCTACTCAAGATGCCACAAAGGCCTCACCCTATTCTCCGATGAACCGCACCCAAGGGTTTGGTTCACCTTCCACTATCGGAATCCTTCGAGGCGGAATCCGGAGCCTTTACAATGTTTTTGGGGCACACACCCACAACTTAATTGGGGGCTCCCAAATCAACACATCTGTCACAATTACAACAAGTAGTAAGCACAAGAATTCTAGGGTAACACAATGCTAACCCTAGAAACGAAATCCTCAAGAGAATGAGGGGGAAATGAAGAACGGCTTGGTGAAGATGTAGATCCGGGTCTTCTCCTTCAATCCTCCAAAGATCAACGAGTTTGGATGGAGGAATTAGGAGATCTATCGATTTTGAGCTCTCAGATATTAGGGTTCTTAAATGCTGGACGAGCTAGCTGTCCTGAGGTAGGTGGAGGGGTATTTATACCCCTCTGAAAAATCTGCCCGTTGGAGTCCACTAGGGCCGGAGACTCCGGCCTAAGTGGGCCGGAGACTCCGGTCTCCTTCCGGGGTCCCTCCGGACAGACACCAGAGCCGCACCACACATTGCTCGCTTGGGGAAGAGCCGGAGACTCCGGTCAGGGGGACCGGAAACTCCGGCCTGGGCGGAGACTTTTGTCGAAGAAGCTCAACATGCCAGAGACTCCGGTTACCAAGGGCCGGATACTCCGGCCTCCCGAAGACTCCGGGCACCCTCCAGTGGTACTCCGGAGGGACACCAGAGCCACACCACATCTTGGCGAAGGGCAGGAAAATCCAGGGGCCGCAGACTCCGGCCCTGGTAGACCGGAGACTCCGGCTTGGGATTGACCTGCAGCAAATAAACTCTGCCAATTCTTCCCTTTTTGGTGGTAGATGCTTAGGGTAAAATTATGACAAAAAACTTGTACCACTTAGCATCACATTAGATGATCACTAGTGTTGTTAACTAACACACAAAACCAATAGGAATTAGGAAATGCTCTTTCAAGTACTGTGTTAAAAAAGAAGTATTGTATTCCTTCTCGTGCTACAAGAAATGTGTTAATCTGTGACGCAGATTCGACGACGATACAGTGAAAAAACGTCATAAATTGTCATATTTTCACGATTTAATGACGATTTTTTTACTACATGGTCATGGATAGTGCGTCACAAATTAACACATCTCTTGTAGGTACACATGTATATACGGTGAAAAAAGCTTTACCACATTGTATTAATTAAGAAGAAAAGAATTGTCCGGTTAATTAGCAGGCGGGAAAAAAATGAGCGAAAACCGGCATAAACACCCTTGCCGGCCGTTATGGAGCATGACAACCTCGAGGGCACACATAGCCAACCTGATTACCAACACAACCCACACACACTGTTGAAGAGAGAGAGAGAGCCGTTGTCAAGGTTGCCCATCGGTGTCATCGTCAGCACTTCTCCTCGAGATAGCAACTCCGACTTCACCTAAGAACGACCACCGCAGAGAGGCTCACTATAACGGACTCGTGAAGTCCACACTAGCCCATGCCAAACAGTCGACTCTACGCGAAGAGGACTAGCAGCTGCAATTTTTAAGACGAGCTCGGAACAGGAGATATGCAAGACCTAGGTCGATAAATATCTTCGCGACTGGTCTGTCAAACGCATGTCATAGTCACCACTCAGCCTCCTGCTGTGCTTTTCAGGCCGAGCCAAAACCAGGCGGACTCGAAGGTGACCCAGGTGAGGAACTATGGCCTTTCTCCACATTTTCTGGGCTGCAGCAAAACAATTCTGGAATAATCATATGTACAACAATATTAATAATAACAAAATTTGAAAGATGAAGGTTCCGTTAAAATTTTGTATCTTTCTTTGGTATCTAAGACGGGTGTCATTTTAACAAAAAATGATTTAGCAAAACGGGAGACATGGTTGCAAAAAGTGTCTCTTTTGTCACCATGATGAAACAATTAAGCATTTGTTTTTTGAGTGTATATTTGCTCGGACGGCGTGGTTTATTATTAAGGTTGGGTCTAACATATATCAAAAACATGTTTGTAATTGGTTACGGGGTATCCCATCGCATTATAAAACATATATCCTTGTGGGGGTGGCAACCTTATGTTCGTCATTGTGGAATGATATTGTTTTTGATAAAAGGAAACATCCATCTATGTTGCAGGTTATCTACCCGTGCACACACTGGCTACGCATTTGGAGCTACTTGTAGTAATCTGAGCACAAGTAACTCTTTATAACGGCATGTGATCAAGTGGAATGGACAGCTAAGGAGGTTTTTTCACCAAACACGGATGGCGGCATAATACGTATTAGTCCTCCATTGCCTTAGTCTGTTTTATCCATTCATGTCGTTTGTGTGAGAGTGATCTGTGTTGAACTATGTTAAACCTTTTTTTAACTGTGTGCATCTTTATTATGCAGAGGCCGTGTATAACTCGGTTGGTTGTATCGCCTTGATGTGAATTTTTGAGTTAATAGGAACTCCTTTTATCAAAAAAAAAAAACTACCATGAAAAACCCATAGTAGTGAGACCACATTTGAACTTATCATGTTCGTACCTCTTATCAACCATTGAACCAAGTGCAACCAAAATGTTGACTTCTTTTGTGACCTGTCGAAAATGCATATTTAACAGAACTATTAGCATTCGACACGAAAATGCATAATTAACGGGACTACCGATATAATCAAATGAGTAGTGAGACCACATTTGAACTTATCTCATTCTTGAGATAACTCTACCTCTTATCAACCATTGAACCAAGTGCAACCAAAATGTCGACCTGTTTTGTGACCCGTCGAAAATGCATATTTAACAAAACTATCGATAACATTCGACACGAAAATGCATAATTAACAAGACTACCAACATAACATTAGACACGCAAACGTCTTTCCCCATCTTTCGTCTATGTAATTTTATACATGGATGGGTATTGGTGAGGAAGTGATGTCACCGAACCAAATGTCTTTCCCAAAGTGGGTGTTAGGAAGATCATGTCGTTGCTATTTTGAAGAGCAAAAGGAGACATGGTAGGTTGCTCTGTTCTTCATAGTTTGGTTAGGCCTGGTTTGCTGATATAGTAGAGGTGCCACGCGAGAAAATATAGTACAGAGAAGCTCAAAGAAATCAACTATTGATACAACCATAATAATGTACAGGAGATCGAATGACATCACTATATATACATATACACCGAAACCAACTAACAGTACTCAACAAACACAACAAACAACCAGCCAATCTGGCAATGGCATCACCCCACTAAAAGAAGAAGAATGCTCATCAACAACTAATCAGACGCAAAGACAACATGTCCAGGCTCCAAACTCCAGATCAACCATGACGGACATCGATCTCGACGAAGAGCATCAGCAGCGTCAGGTAGAGCTTGATCAGAAGCATGCGTCGAGGAGGCAGCAGCAGCAGAGCGCCGCGCAGCTGCAAAACAGAAAACAGAAGCAAACATAGTCAATCATCAGCAGTTTCATCATGAGCCGTACGAGGGCCGAACCAGGAGGCGGGAGAAGGCGATCCATGAAGCAGAGCTATAATTCAGAAGGGAGAAGCAGAACCTACCATCCTCTCCAGAAGCCGCCGCCGCTGTTGTGGTGGTGGTGGCCGCCGCCGCGGCTGGTGGTGTCGGCGGCGCCGCCGGCAGCGGGATACTGCTGGTCGTCAGCCTGCGGGTAGCCGGCGGGCGGCGGCGGCGCGACGTAGGCCTGCTGCTGGGTCTTCGGAGGGTACGCCATATTGTCCTGCTGGTAGCTCATGATCGAATTGCAGAGAGAGGCAGAGAGAGTTAGCAAGAACTCGTGTGTTGATCTTCTGACGCGATTAACAGATAGACAGCGGGAAATAGAGGATGACGAAGAAGCTTTGATGCTTCATTATCCATCGAGTGGTCTGTGTATTTATAGGAGCTTACACGATTGCTTAGACGCGTCGACCTGGGAGAAGAAGATAAAGCGAAAGGAAACAGGTAAACCTCCCGCGGACGCGGGAACCGTCGCTTCCAGGTGTCGCGCTTGCCTGCCACCTCGATCGTGATTCGATTATCTTTGGAAGATCTGTACAGTATCTCGATTCACGATGAGTCAATTGGACGGCGGATCTCCGGTCGCGTGCAGACATAGCGTGCGTGGTGGACTGCCATTGGTCAGGTTGGAAGTCCTTGCTGCTGCACCGGCCACCTAGGGGAAAAACGGCCGAGACGCCACGACGTCTCTGCTAGTCGGCGCGTATCAGAGACAACCCAATTAATATTTCCGGAACACGAAACAGGCTTTCGTCCCGCTTTATTATAAATAAAGCTACAAACGGCCGAACTGATACAAGGTGGTGAGGAAACCCTCTTACAAAGCAAGTCAAAAAGAAACGACAAACGAGACAAGAGCAAATGCCCCAACTCCAAGTCGAGCAAGAAAACTCGGAGAAGCCAGACCAAGCTAGAAGCAACCTAGACTACCGAGCAGGTCCGAAACCGCGCCTCCTGATAAGATCATCGGACAACGTTGCACCGAACACACCAAGCCATTGCTGGAGAGGGCCGCCTGCCCCCTCGCTCCGGGCCGTGGAGCGCCGATCCTGTCAGCGAACAGCGAGGACCGAGAACGGTGACAACAAGGTCACGTGTAAGAGATAGGAGACCGGCGAGGTCATCCCATGCTGGAGCCACCGAAGCTTCACGCCAGGAATTGAAGCTGCAACAAACAGACCCCTAAGCTCCACGACAACGCCCCCAGGAGGGTAGCGACGCGTTACGTCGTCGTTGCCGAGTCCGAAGAATCGGACTAGGGTTTTCACCCGGAACCTGACACGGAGAGAGGACTCCACAACGATGCCCTCAAGAGGGATACGACGCCAGTAGGCGCCGCCATCGCCGGCGCACAAGCGCGGAGCTTTCGCTCGAACCCTCACTCATGCCACCCAAGGGTCGCCAAAGACAACCCGATGGGGGGGATCGCCGTCACCAGCTCGAGCCCTCCAAAACTTGACCAGGGAACCGTCACCACGAAGACGACAGCACCTGGGACGCCCGCCGCCCCTCCCCTCGCTGCCCGTGCAGCCAAACGGAGGCGCCACCACCGCTGCAACGCTGCCTACCGCGAAGCAAGACGCGCAGCCTCTCCATCCGGGGCCGCCACCCCGGCGTCCAAGGTCACGCACCAAAGGAACTCCGACGCCATGGAACGAACAGGACACGGTCGCCAAATCCTAGTCCGCTTGACCTAGATTTAGCAAAACGCGGCCGGCAGTGAAAAAGCATGGCGGCGGGGGACGGTCAGTATAGCGGGTGCGGCGCCTCCGCGCCTACCACTGACCACCCTACCCGGCGGCCAGGGAAACCCGGGCCGACCAGGCCCAGATCAAGGCCCTCGGGCCCAGATCTGGCCCACCACGCACAAGCCACATCCACCGCCGCCGGTGGCCAGTCCAGAACCCTCCACCGTGGCACGCCACCCGCCGCGTCCACCATCCCTGCTGCCCGCCATGACCGGAGCGCCGCCGCTGAGACCCATCACCGAGCTACACCGCCGCCAGATTGGGAACCGCCCCTCGGGCCCTCCTAGCGAGCGGGGAAAAGAGATCCACCGCCGCCGCCCCCGCGTGGGCTTTGCCCAGCGGCGCCTGCCGGCGGCGGCGGTGGGGGAGAAGGTGAGGGGGGCGAGCTAGAGTGGAGGGGAAGGGGCGCCCCGGTCGCCCAGGGAGGAGTGACGGGAGCGATAGGAGAAAGAGGCGTGGAAGGAACGACTCGTTTGGGTTGATTCAATATTTCCGGAACAGACGTATACGCAAAAACTTTTTCCTAGTTGTACTACTTGTTATGCCTCTTATTTATCTTTATTTTTTGGGGGTTGTGATTAATTCTTCAAATTCGAATGAGAGTTAAGTCCATGTCATCAAAAATGGCATTGCAACTCATGACTAATATTATCACGAAGCAAATCTAACGGTCAAAACTATTTTTAATCGGTTGCAATCCAACTTACTCATAGTCTTTGAATTTGCGATACAAGTATAAGACTCAACTAAATACTAACTTAAATTTTGGTTAGCTGAGAATTAGCAAAGCCATACTTATTTCTTCTCAAAATATCAAACCGGCAACTTGATCATTGCATACAACCACGGCCAACAAACTATCCTACTCGGTCTCAACACTAAGTTTGCTTTCCTAATGAAGCTACTATTACATAATGCATCTATCGGGAACTAGGACTCCATTAGAGATCGACCAACATGACACAACATATGTGTTAGCTAGGACTCATATCGGTATATATGACATAATCTAAAAGATTAAAGGACCAGATTATCCAGCGGCGCCGCACCAAAAGTAGCCCGTGCGGCGGTTTCTAATTTGCATACATGCGGACGTCATCTTAGATTCCTCTCAATGCTTAAATTACTGACAATCCGATTAAACGGTTTCATCATTTGCTTAGTCACGACAAGATCTACGAAACTAGATCTCATGGTGCCATGTTTTGACAAAAAAAAATCGGTAGTTACCAGATTATTATCACTAAGTTA
Source organism: Puccinellia tenuiflora (assembly GCA_012064385.1). Taxonomy (NCBI): domain Eukaryota; kingdom Viridiplantae; phylum Streptophyta; class Magnoliopsida; order Poales; family Poaceae; genus Puccinellia; species Puccinellia tenuiflora. Next base: position 72,807 of record QRDG01001746.1, on the reverse strand, counting down.
CAGGAAAATAGTATATTTGTTATTAGATATTGTATATGAAATGTGACATTGCATTATACTACTTTGTGAGGATTGATACCATATTTTAGGTGTTGAAAATGCTTATACTCTTCCTCTATATGACATTGCATTATACTACTTTGTGAGGAACTAGGACTCCATTAGAGATCTGGCCACCACGCACAAGCCACATCCACTGCCGCCGGTGGCCAGTCCAGAACCCTCCACCGTGGCACGCCACCGCCGCGTCCACCATCCCTGCTGCCCGCCACGACCGGAGCGCCGCCGGCCGAGACCCATCACCGAGCTACACCACCGCCAGATTTGGAACCGCCCCCTCGGGCCCTCCTAGCGAGCGGGGAAAAGAGATCCACCGCCGCCGCCCCCGCGTGGGCTTTGCCCAGCGGCGCCTGCCGGCGGCGGCGGCGGTGGGGGAGAAGGTGAGGGGGGCGAGCTAGAGTGGAGGGGAAGGGGCGCCCCGGTCGCCCAGGGAGGGGCGACGGGAGCGATAGGAGAAAGAGGCGTGGAAGGAACGATCCATTTGGGTTGATTCAATATTTCCGGAACAGACGTATAGGCAAAAACTTTTTCCTAGTTGTACTACTTGTTATGCCCTCTTATTTATCTTTATTTTTTGGGGGTTGTGATTAATTCTTCAAATTCGAATGAGAGTTAAGTCCATGTCCATCAAAAATGGCATTGCAACTCATGACTAATATGTATCACGAAGCAAATCTAACGGTCAGAACTATTTTTATCAATTGCAATCCAACTTACTCATAGTCTTTGAATTTACGATACAAGTATAAGACTCAACTGAACACTAATTTAATTCTTGGTTAGCTGAGAATTAACAAACTCGTACTTATTTCTTCTCAAAATATCAAACCGGCAACTTGATCGTTGCATACAACCACGGCCAACAAACTATCCTACTCGGTCTCAACACTAAGTTTGCTTTCCTAATGAAGCTACTATTACATAATGCATCTATCGGGAACTAGGACTCCATTAGAGATCGACCAACATGACACAACATATGTGTTAGCTAGGACTCATATAGGTATATATGACATAATCTAAAAGATTAAAGGACCAGATTATCCAGCGGCGCCGCACCAAAAGTAGCCCGTGCGGCGGTTTCTAATTGCATACATGCGGACGTCATCTTAGATTCCTCTCAATGCTTAAATTACTGACAATCCGATTAAACGGTTTCATCATTTGCTTAGTCACGACAAGATCTACGAAACTAGATCTCATGGTGCCATGTTTTGACAAAAAAAATCGGTAGTTATCGGATTATTATCACTAAGTTACAGGAAAATAGTATCTTGGTTATTAGATATTGTATATGAAATGTGACATTGCATTATACTACTTTGTGAGGATTGATACCATATTTTAGGTGTTGAAATGCTTATACTGTTCCTCTATAGGTATGTATATCATTGGAAATGTGTAGAAACGTATACAAAGTTATATGATAGCTATATCTTCTGGTATGACTGTCCAACAGTTATTATGAATTTTTTAATGTTCACTTTTGTTTTCCTGTATATTTAGGTTGTTAGCAATATCACTCCTTTCATACACTTGATTGTTCACTAGTTTCCCTGCAATTTTTTTATTAATTTAATCATACAATAATAATTGGTACAAATTCCATTCCCGCAACAACGCGTTGGTATTATCTAGTAAGTAATAGTTTTGGTGTTATCTTCCTCGCCGGCTATTAAGCTTCTTTTCGGTAATTTGTGCTCAAACCGTGTTTGCACTGTAAAATCTATAATTTTTATAAGACAAAACTCCACTAACATGCATTAAATTTGTCTATCTCTACATGGTAAAATTTCCAAGTCAATCCAATATTTGAACCATGTTATTTATTCATGTCATCACAACATCATCCACTATTGAGCTTTTATTATTTATGTTAATTCATATTTATTAATGATATTCATCCATTTATGCAAGCTATTCAATAAATTATTTTAGCCATACAATTTACACAGTCATCATTTTTTGTTAAATATACGAACATTTCATACTAATTAATTTAGAATTTTCAACTATTGTGGCTATCAAATCCCTCATGTTTCCAAAAAAAATCATTTCATGCATCAATATCCTTTTCAAAACTATATATATTTCTAAGCTTCCCGCTGCTGCAATGTACGGGGTAATCTTTCTAGTTTATTAAATGATTTGGCTCGGTATTAAGGAAATTGGCCAATGTAACATGACAATAGATTGATAAGTTTTCACAAAAGAAAAAGGACTAAGAATAAAAGTTTCTAGTAATATCCAGTCCAGGCCAATATGAGACACAACAGTTGAAACAGACCAAATCAGAGGTGGGAGTAACATGGTGCATCAGAGGTGGGAGTAACATAGTGCATGCGAGATTACTGATTGCACTGTTGCCATTACATCATTTTAACTTCATACACTCGTTCCCAGCTTAGGTGCAGCTGGCAGGAGGATTATGCTTGGTTCACCACCTTACAAGAGTCAGAGTAAGACTTAACACCAGATAGAAGTCTTCATGTTTTGGTACCCAATATAGTGCATGGACTGTGTGAATACAAAAATCAGTAGCGGTCAGATAGGATAAAAACACTGTTATTTTATTGTGATCTAAATTCATATAAAGGACATCTAAGTTTTGACGGAACGAGCGAGGCCTCGTCGGGAGGCTGAGCTGAAGCGAAGCGGAGGTAGAACTTAGCCCATCCGGCTGCCCCGAGGCAGGGGTCGCGGTCCCCGCGGTATGGTACGAGTTGTTACCGACCTGGATTAGGTCATGACCAATATAAATACATCTTGTAATCCGCCACACGGGATAAGTTCATTGTTGTAAGTCCCTGACATTTGTAACCTTACCCGATATAGTGAAGTTTTGTTGACTGACGCACGTGGTTTTTTCTCTTACTTGTTGAAAGGGTTTTCACGATAATATCTCGTGTCCCCGTTGGTTCGATCTCTTTTGTTCATCGTTTGTTTGCCTATCGCTTATAACAAACACATCACATCCAATCCTTTTTTTTTAACAATGAAAAAAAGAATGTCCATATGAAATTTATTAAAGCTTAACGATCGAATCGTTGGGGGCCCAAGAGTGACTTGCGGTCGATGACCGGTAGGAATATGTCGTATTTCTTCTAGCATTGGATGAAGTTTTTTTCGGAAAAGTCAGGTTCGCTGCACCGCGGATAAAGGAGAGAGAAAGGAAGGAGCGAAGGGAGGGAAGAAACCGCGGCGAGCAGCCAACACGCTAACCACGAGGTGGCGCAACACCCTGATCGAGAGCGACGTCTGTCTCTCCCCATTGCCGCGTGAATGGATTTCTTCCTTTACTTTAAGGAAACCCGTCACCCGGTCTCTGTTTCAACTTTCAACGATGACGACTACGAGTCTACGACGACGCGGCTAAGCAACAGAGCACATAGCCGCCATAGGTGCATCTCTCTCTCTCTATAAGTAGAGACGCTCGACGATGCGGCAACTCCATCCAGTCCTAGCTTCGATCGTCTCATTCCTCCTCCTCCTTCGCTACCATCAGTTGCCTCAGAAGAACAGAGCATCATTTCCCCGCAGAGTTTTCGCTAGCTCTTCCTGCAATTCGATCATGAGCTACCAGCAGGGTAAGTACAAATTCCATTCTATGACCAGCTAGCTAACGTGATTCGTGAAATCTGAGTTTATCTTTGTATTTTCGTCCGGTTGTGCAGGCTACCCGCCACCGGGCACGGCAGCGTACCCTCCGCCGGGGCAGCAGCAGGCCTACGTCGAGCCGCCGCCGGCCAACTACCAGCAGGACCAGCAGTACCCTCCTGCCGGCGGCGACACCACGAGCCGCGGTCATGGCAACGGCGGCGGCGGAGATGGCTTCTTGAAAGGATGGTAAGAAGAAAATCCCCTTCTGAATTTTTTTTTATTTTTTTGAAACCCGAGGCAAAAGCTTTGCATGTTCCATTGATTAAGAAGAAAAGAGTTGCCCGTTTTATTTCGGAAAACCGGGCAAAAACCGATACATCAACAAACACACACCGGTCCCGAGACCGCGCCCCAACCGAGCCGACGGCTTCAACGCCCAAGCAGCTGAAGACGACACCCTAGCAGAACGGAGCCGCCGCTCCGGCACCCTCACCGACCCCGAGGCCGCGCACCCGCCAACACAACTCCGGAGACGCAACAACCACACAACGCACACACGCCGACCCCGAGGCCGCGCACCGAACCAGCCGACGGATCTGCCACCCGAGAGAACCAAACCCAACACCCAGCGAAGGAGCCGCCGCTCCAACCTCCACACCGACCCCAAGGCCGCGTTCCTGTCTAGCCGACGGCGAAGGACGCCGCCGCACGCCCTCAGCCACCACCATCTTCCGCTTGCCACACCAGCCAAGGCACAACTTCAAGACGAGGCCCTCAAGAGGGTAAGCGACACAAGAGTGCCACCATCGTCCGATCACAAGGATCAAAGGTTTCCCCCGAAGTTGAACTGGGTGGAGGGACAAGAGCATCACCTCAACAACGCCTTCAAGAAGGAGGAACGACATCCGAGGATGCCGTCGCTGCTGGCTCCGGTCACACCGAAGACATGGCATTCGCCTGGATTTAGCTCGCGAACCACCACCACACCCTGCACCGGATCCGCGCCG